>OX392463.1:25610951-26193278 GCA_947623515.1 Neoascia interrupta
TCGTTAATGCTAGCAATAAAGAGAAGAGGTCCGAGATGGCACCCCAGAGGAGGCCAAGAAAAGATCAGATAGGACGGATCTAAAGCGGACACAGTAGATACGGTCTTTCAGGTATGAAGAAATCCATTTTAGCAATATGGGCTCGAAACCTTCGAACGCACAATAATAAATGGATTACGCACGGTCACCGATATGACGCATAACTTCTCGATTTCTAGATTCATTCCAGACATCGCATCGTGGCATACTTAACTTAAAGATAACGTATTGCAGCGCTTAGTATGTCGTACTACTGTGCACGAGGGCTCAGGTTCAAATCCCCACCCGGGGCAATATAAAGCTTTTTACCCCACCAACGCGAGGGTCTGATAAACCTTCCGAAAGTAAAATTTGCTATGAGAGACCTCTCTGTCCGCCGTTCGGAACCGGCATAAAAGTAGATCCATCCCCTGTCTTTTAGTATACCTACTCCTGACTGAAACGCACATAGCATGATCAGCTGTGCGAGTTCGGGCGATAGCTCCTCTGAGGTGAAAGTACTAGTCAGCTTGAACAAAGTAAGGAATCCTCCTTATAAAACAACAGACTCGCCTGCAAAAGCCAAGAAGGCCTTTGAGGTTACACTCAAAGAAATAATTACTAAATAGCTAGTTGAAAACCAGTTACCTATTCCGTTAATGTTTTCGAAAAAATATCTCTATTAAAATTTTTTGTTTGACTACACAATATTGCCAGTATGTTTTTACCTCAAAATCTTGCTGATAACCAGTTTGAATAGATATAAACGACTCCGTTTTTGCAGTCGGATTCTTTTTGTGTCTTTTTGCAGGAGGTAGTATTGACAGGACCTCAGGAATTCGACTAACGACCTACGTTTTGTCGCTCCTGCTAACTTACTTAGTTAGTTAGCTTCTGATCTATATAGAAGTGTAGAGGGTCTCCCCCATGGCTCATAGTAGTCCTACACTTTCCGGGGTGGTTCGCAGCTTTTTCTCGTTTACAAGTCAAGCTCTGAATTTGCCCGGGACAAGAAAATGGCCAAAGTCGACATTTGAAAGGCGATTTCTGTGTTTTATAAGGCTACATGAAATTAGGTCCTCATGAAAAATGTCCCCAAAAAAATTAAAAACATCACCAAAAATGGGGTTATTTTTCATAATCATCATCATCATTTTCGGTGACCGCTTATCCTTAGAAGGGTAGCGGATCGAGGGCGGCAGAATAGTTCTTTCATCGTCCCCGATCCTCCGCCACCAACTCAAGAGACACAGACGCGATCCCTAGACGGGCCTTGGAGTTGTTCCTTACCTGATCCCACCACCTGTTTCTTGTCCTACCAGGCGGGCGACGCGCTCGCATCTCGAGGATTTTTTAAATGAAAAAATAAACCAATTTAAAAATGAAAATAGCCCAAAACTTTACGAAAAATTGCCCCAAAAATCAGGCTAGTTGCAAAGATATGTAGGTACCTATCCCAAAAAAATTGTTTCAAATCAAAAATGCAAAATGGCCCCAAAAGTTTACAAGGAAGACAACAAAAAAGCTGAATGAATCTGTATTTCGGGGAAATTTTTCATATTTTAGGGGCGTTTTTTCGTTTTAAAATTGTTTTAAAAGTTTGAGCCCATTTTTCATTATGAAAAATTGCCCCACGCTTTTAAACTAATCAGTCATAATAGTTGGATTTCTTGGACGCCGGAGTCTGTTTTTTAACAATCACGGAAATTTTTACGAAATTTAAAACTGGGACATATGCCGGCGTTAAGCGGCGGAGTATAGGTGCTCAACCTGCATGTGAAGCCGAAGGCCGGCCGGCGTATAAGTCGAAAAAACGCCCGGAGTCTTTTTTTATGAAATCACCCAAGCACTATTAAGTTTCTGATATTTTGAGCCGGTGTATGAGTCGAAGAGATATTCGGAGTCTCAATGTACGATTTCCGAACTTAAAATACCGGAAATCAAATGCTGCTTGGATGTTGGCTCAGGGGGCCGCTACGCAGCATTAGGTATGTCTAATTTCACAATTTTTAAAAATAAAATTCATTTTGGTTTTTGCATTAATTTGTTGTGATTTTTCATTTTTAAAACTCGGGTGATTTTTCATTAGGAAAAATAGCCCCAATTTTGGGGCGGTTTTTCATTTTTAGTTTGGAAAATGTTGCATTGGCGTGCAAATATATGTTGCAAAAGTTTGTCCAATTCTTAGAATGAAAAAGGTACAAACTCTTAAATCGCTGTCCTTCAACGTACCGAGTCTGTCATTTGGTTGAAATTTTATTCAATTTTTAGTTAATGTCATCCGAGGCTACTTTGTTCCCCTCTTACAGCTTGTCCTTTAACGTGACCGGGAAATAACTTCGATGGCACAGCTCCCGAGATTGAGCTGTAGGTAAGTTAGAGTTTCCATTGACCCCCTCATGTATATTCATGCTCCACCATCTTACTTGTAGTTCACAGACTAAAACTGGAAACCCTTAATTACCCGACCTGGTCCAGATTCTCATCGAAAAGAACAAGAAATAGAAATTCTAATCCCTTAGAAATATGGGATGGATCATTTAAGGCATTACTAAACTCGTATTGACTGTTGACAGCAACGTTGATCCTTGTTTAAGAATTCATACACTACACTGCGAGGGCTTCCTGAAATAACGCCAAAAATATTTCTGAACAAAAGCCAAAACAATTTTGGTGGAATATTTTAAACGAAATATTAAAACGGAAAAGGAAAATTCGCCATTTTTGTAAAATAAAGCGAAAAAGTAAAATAGAAAAATTCTATTTAATTCTATAAATTCTTGGGTCAAAAAATTCAAAATTTTTTGGCACAATATTTTTAAAATTGAAAAACCAAAAATTTGATTTTTCCCAAAAAAAAACGGGAGAAATGCCAAAAAATCAGCTTTGGTGTCCAAAATATTTGGGTGTATTTTCCTAGAAAATAAACGCCAAAACTTTGCATGGATTTTTTGGTTTATCTTCGTGTTTTTGGTGTAATTTAAGCGAGCGAGTCCTTCTGTGCAAAAATGTTTGCATTTGTTCTCATTCGGGAATTGTGGCTTAAATATGGCTTGTTCGGCTCAGAATTCTGCCTCCGTCTCCACCATAGGTCCCTTAAGTCCTGGGTGTCTTGTCTACCACTATAGGAAGTTCACCATTTCATAAAATATTTCTTGATAAATTTTTATCTCATAATTAGCTCTGGTTTTACTTTAACTTGATTTTAATGTCACTAATTTGCTTGTTTAGTTTTTCCATCGATCTTAACATTTCCCTTAAATTTCCCGGGCATAATTAATTCTCGGCATCCCGCTGTTATAATTGCTAATTTGTTCATCCTCCACCACTGTAGGTCACCCTGACACAGCATCTGTTTGATACAGATCTACGCATACTCTATGCATTATTGTGTCACTTTCTTTCATGGTGTAACTGCCAATTATTATAATAGTGAAAAAAAGGAGCAAGACACAGGCGGTTTCTTTATTAATGTCATGTCAAAACATTAGATCGACTTGAAGCGAAGGATGGAGGTGCACGTATTGTAATTGAAGAGTGCTGTGTGGCCCTATGTCCATTGCCGTTTTTTCTTCTTTCTTCGTGTTTGTGGCAGGTTGTGGGTTACTGTGTCAGGATAACGTCACGGAAATGCAATTCTTTTACTCTCGTTTATTTACCCTCTGACGCAATAGTAGAACCACTACATTGTTTGCTGTTCCTTGCGGTTTTGGAAAAAAAAGTGCGGCGAGAAAAAAATAACTTCAAGGAGTGAGCTAATTTGATATTCCGTTTATAGCCGCCTACAAGACTGGATAAAAAAAACTTTAACAACAGCAACAATTACATTTTTTTTTTTCATTTTTTAAATTTATTACGGTTTTCTTCTTGTTTTTGTACTTTTAGGTCCGACCGGTGGTCATCAATTTCGCGCCTTGGGTCTGGGTCAACGACCCTTTCTCGATGCTCCATTCTCCACCCATTTTCGTGAATTAGAGACATTAAGACGTAAGGCTCCTACTGGCTCATCTATAGCACCATTAGGCAGCAATCATTCATCCTCCAATAGTACAATAAATTCCGACTGTCAGGGCTATAAGCCCAATGCACCACAGATACAAGGTAAGTGAAGACATATCAAGACGAGATACTTGGACGCGCTTTAGCTTGTGCTCTCAAAGATTTGTTATATGAAAATATGTTATTATTCCCGTTAATGGAGACATTGTAGGAGTAGATTATTTTCTATTTATTTGATTAATTTCCCTGGCGGCATGAAGAGCAGCAGCCTCTAAGTGGATAAATGTGGTTGTTTGTCCTTAATTGCCGCGTAGTTTACTCGGGAAAGGAAAATAGATGCGATGTAATTATGTCGTGGTTTTTCACTCGAATATAGCCGATACCGTTTGAATTAAGAAATCAAAGGCGCATGATTTGAATTGGTGTTCGAATATAGAAAGTCAAGTAGATTTCGTTACACATTTCGTAATTGGACCAATATTCAACGGAGAGTCCGGGTCCCGCGTGTTAAAGACACGAAAAAGAATTCTTCGGAAGCAAATTCACGCATAGAGCTGCAACAAAAATTCAATATCCTTTGAATTTAATCCTTTTTCGGTGTTAGACAATTTTCTTAATTAATTTTTCAAAGACACAACACCGTTGCTATTCCGTTGCTGTTTGGAAATCCCTTCCGAAATAATAGTCTCGAACTTCACAGTAATTGACTTAAGTAATAAAGGCATTCTCGCTGCTTCAGCGAGGCTAATTAATCAAAGTATGTTTGACGAGATTTTGCGACGAAGAATAACATCTTAGCTTTGTTCGCTGTCATCCTCATCAGCGACGTCATACATTTTTGACATCCTTTAGCACGTGAAATACTTCGATTTATTATGACAAAATATTCACGGGATACGAAATAAATTGGCCTTTCAATTTGTGTATTATGCAGGCAGGTTCAACCCTTTTATGCGGCCATGTGTGTAGGTGTAGACGCTGTAAAATTAACGTAGAAGTCTATTTAAGGATACGATATGAAAATTTAACATTTGGTGGACGTAAAGTATACCTATATTAATTTGTAACTAATTTGAGTTTGTGTAACCATAACCGGTGTGTCTTTGACAGCGTTTCCAATTTTCGATTAATCTTTCATGTGTGATGTTGGAAAAATAAATTTAAGCAAAAAAAATTGAGAAGCTGCGTGCTGATAGCAGCATAATTATGCGACATTGGGAACCAGATAAGGCTAAAAAGTATCGACTTGCATCGGGCTTTTCCTCAACGAGGTATGGAAAGTTTCTGGAAACAGAAGCTTGTCTTATGGGTGAAAACTAATTTGCCATTCTGGGTCTGTCAACCCGCATGAGTGCGCACAGGCAGGAGTATTGAGATATTTACTCACTGACCTCAAATTTTCGGGCCACGTATTTGAGGCGGATGGGTGCCGTGGCGCAGTGGTTAGTGTGTGTGCCTCTGACGCCGGAGGTCTGGGTTCGAATCCTGCCTCTGCCACCTGAAAAAAAAAGACTTGTTCTTTTTCACGGCTCCCACCTCCGCGAGGGTCTGACAAACCCTCCGAGAGTAACATTTGTCTTGAAAAACTTCTCAAAGTGCCGTTCGGATTCGGCAAAAAACTGTAGGTCCCCTTGTATGTGAAAAAAATATAGCACACACAGCATACATGGTTGAGAAGTTGGCCCTGGTTCACCTCGAGCTGTTGCGCCACTCTATTTATTTATTTATTTGAGGCGGAGGGTTTGCGGTTTTCAAGTTTAAGCTTGAAAAACTGACTTTGTCCCTAGAGCAGGCTGACGTATAAACCGAATTTAGTGTCAGAGTATGTGCCCTTCTTCATTAAAGATGATGTTGCTGAATGAACAAGTTCATGTCTGTCAAATAAGATGGCAGACATGAACTTCTTCATCATCATTCAGTTGACCTGTGCCCTTGTGTGCAAAGGCAACTACACGACTTTGGAATGCCTTTTTTGCGCTTATGACTTGTTCATCATGAGCATGTTCTTTTCACACAATATCATTTATGAATAAACATGCCTCAGGCAAGGCACCATCGTTTTGTCGTGTATAAAAAAAAAACACAGCCCACTTCGCGGGCCTTTCATCAGAAATGCTAAGCTTGAGGTGAATGCAAAGATCTCTGTTTTCTTTCAAACCCCCATATGGTCATGAAGTTTGGATTTTGACCGAAAGAATTAGATTAGGAGCCCAAGGTGCCGAAATGAGATTTGGATGGAGCGAATATTGTCAGTATTCAAAAGGAAGCTATCAGGCGGAAGTATCTTTTTTTATCCGATGTCTGCAGGTAGGCCTACGAAGCAACGATGAAAAGCTGAATTCCGACTTCAAAGATGGAAACAATAAAAGTTCTTATAGGTAAATCACTTGAGAAATTTTTTGGCGTTATTTTCCCTAACAATAAGCTCGTCATTGAACAAGCTTTGAACAAATCGTTGTGGACAAATGTGGAGTTTCGGAGTTGATGCACTCTTGTTACACGGTGGTAAATTTTCAATCCAGCATTTTAATCGCAATGGCTCCAGATGTCTTACAGTCCGTCCCTGATCATATAAATTCTTGTTTAGGAGTAGGAAACTGTGGGCTACAGTTTAGTCTCCAACATTCTTTTTGATCTTCGCTGGTGATCTTTTGTCTACCGCTGTCAAATTTAATGACAGTAAATTGTCATATATCATATGCATCAGGCAAAATATGTGTACCATATACAAAAAAATTTTAACAGCTGATGGTTGTTGTATACAATTAGCCCGGGTGTCTTCGGGTGATCCTCGCGTGAGTTGTGAAATGAAACCAATCAATGGAAACATACCGGACTCGGGCAACGACAACGTTCTCACAGCTTCGCTCATCGGTCATTTTAAAAAATTGTAAAAAAAGACTAGGCGAACGATTATGATTTTGACGTTTACCTGTCGAGTCAACGCGGTTGTGAGCGTCTTGTCGTTTTTTAGGTAAACGGGTTCTATTTTTTTATAGAACAAAGGTTTTTCATATCCCAAGGATTAGGTGTAAAACGTTTTTTCTGAAACTTAGTTGTAAGCCAAATTTCGTTATTGTAAATGAAGATTTCTTCTTAAATATACCAATAACTGACAGTTTATTTATTTATAGGTACTTTGTAAATGAAAACGAAAATTTTTGTGCCCAAAAGTTTGAACACACCTCTGAAGAAATATTTAAAGCTGACCTAAGCAGGACCTACCTATCCACCAGACAAAACGAAAATGAACATGACGCTTTTGCTCTAACTAAACTTTTCAAGGGCATCGAGGACATTTACAACAGGAAAAAAGTACTCACCCTATTTTGTAGTCTTTAAGTTCTTCAAAATCACACATTTGACATATACGACATTATGCGGCTTTATTAGCTTTTCATTCTTAAGTTTTCCAACTCTTCAAAGCTCTCCTTTATTGGTTCAGTCAAAAGTAGGTATAAGGAAAACAAAATAGATAAATTACAACTAAAATTACTATTAATTACAACTACTTAAAATTGCATGTAATTTTGCATAGTTAAGCCCAGCTTAAACCAAATGCCGTTAATCCCTTAGCAAAACAAATCTGGAGTTAATCCAGCGAGCAGTTTTTCAGTGCAGAGTTAACTCCATCAACAAGGTTGTCAAAATCTTCAGCTCTCGAAATGATCGACTCTTCCAACTCTCAGTTCACATAAAGAAGTTCTAGTTATTCTCAGATGTCATTTTTGACAGAAACACTGCCATTCCACACAGAAAAAACATTGAAAGAAGTTCACACTGTTCTTCAGAATTAATCCGAGATTAACTCATTGACGAGTTAAGCCGAGATTAATTCCGGATCAATTTTTACTGAAAAACTCATTTCTAGGGTTAATCTCAGTTTAACTCGGAAACTCGGATGATCTCGTACTAAAAAACCGGGTATTTATACAAATTAAACACCTTCTAGTACGTTTCATACCTCCCCTTTGGTAATTTTCCATTAGTACTTTTCCGCTGAATTCCACGGAGGGAAAATTTTCGATGTCGAAATTCGAACTTCAAATATGTCACCTGACTGGAATGACAGTTGGATGTGTTCGTTTAGTGAACCGAGCGGATGTGTTTATAAAGTGAATCGATGAATCATTCAGCGTTTCCTGCATGTCTTTTCTTTCTTGTCACCACATTACAATATTTTTTGATTCCGACTGATGGAGTAGTAATTTTTTAAAATAAATATGCAGCTGGGAAGTAAATACTTCTTGTATCTTCTGAACACTTCCTTCCATTTAAGATTTAACCAATAAAATGACAAAAGTCATTTTCTACTTGTCATTTTCTATTGATGTGCGAAAGTATCAAACTTCTAAACTTTGTTGCGCGCGCCGTACGAATTCAAAATGCTGTTAATAGTTTGACGTCTACTGGTATTTTCGAGTGCGAGATGCCAAACAAACTACCTTTTTATATTGAAAACGAACAAAAATTACACGTGAACGTAATAAATAATTATTGAAAAATGCAACTCTGTGTTTCGATGAACGGGAAAGTTGTAGACCTGATCAGCCTTCCTAGGTTAAAAAAAATTTCATTATAAAACATGGAAAGGATTAGAAAAGTGTTTCTTTGTGTTGTAGAAACAGTGTACCCGACCACAAAAGGGTACACGGATTCAAGGAGATCACATCTTCGGAATACTTTTTCGATATTTTCAACTCATTTTATTAGAATAACTTTTGGGTCAATTTAAGGAACGGAATAAGCACAATAATTCGCACTTTTTTTTTATATAAAAACGCGATCTGCTTGACTGGCATCCCGCGGTCGAAAAATGTAAAAGATGTCAGATTTTGACAGCCATGGTAAAAGGTCTATAGTAGTTATTTATCCTGTCAGTTTGATGTCAAAACAATCGATGACGTTCAACATTTTGATTGTGTTATGGCCTTTTCGGTTGGTCGTCCGGGAGCGTCCGGGAGACTTCTGGACTCTCCTGAAACTGTTTTCTTGGACTCGTTTGACAGTTCCTCTTCTGGATAGAAGAGAAATTTCACGCACACAATCATACATGTGTCAATGTCAAGTGGGATAAATGTCATCTGTCCCCTGTAGAATAGCTTTTGCTTCACAAATACAACGCTAGACAAACTTCAAAATTAAGAAAAACGTGTTTGGCTGTTCGGAGAGAAGCCCCAATCCGGGAGAAGAACGCCCTGATCCGGGATCACCAACCGAAAAGGCCATTAGATACCAAACGATGTCGTAGCGTGGCGATCAATCCAACATTCTTCTGCCAGAAACGTAATACAAGCTGTTTGGTATTTAAACCAATGGATATGCTAATAATTTTCAAATTCGCCTACCGAAGCGCCCACAAACGGCCTTAATAAAGTAGGTCCTCATGTAGGTATGAGTAAAATAGAACACACACAGCATATATGTGTCCTGGCTTGGCACGACCTGCTGCGGCTTCATTTTTTGAGTCCATTAAAGATAATGTGCTCAAAAACATAACTGTGTAACTATTTAAAATGCTTTGAGAAATGGCAAGAAGCGGCTCTTGGCCTTCTCGTCCTTTAAGATTGTTAGTCGAGAGCGCTTTCCTAGGGCTCTGGCACTGCAGTCCCAGGAAGGATCAGATAAAAACATCTTAACCTTTCAATATTCCCAACGAAAAAACATTTACCCTCCAAAGTCCAAAGACCACTGCTTTTATGAAATGTCATCACACGTGTGAAAAGTAAAACATGTCAAAAAAAAACAAACTAAACTAAGCACCATATAAAAATGAAATAAAAATACGTCATTATTTAACCTTCTGCCACACTACTTGTGGGTAATGACTCGCATTCAAACCGTCTGACTCATGCATTTTCCCAACAGCAAAGCTGTTAATTTATTCAATCAATAAATTGTAAAAAATTATACGGATGAGCTAAACGCCAACTACCGACCGAACGAGCCTCCCTGCGCCGGCCCACACGCATGCATATCCGACGGCCCATACTCCACACTCAGGCCATTGCTAGGCAAGACGCTACTCGGTCGGCGTTGTTCATAGAACCCGCTTAGATTAACAATAACTTCATAACCAGGTATACGAGTATTTTGGGACATTTCTGGCTTAATCGCGACACGCCAAAAAGTAGCAAACAAACCCGGCGCGACCAAAAAAAGCAATAAGTGACCGGAAATGCTTCATTTTTTCATCATCATCTCAAAAGGTGGTAAGCATTCAACTGATATCAGGTTGGTCGTTTAAATTCGAGTTTTGCTTAAACGTTGGGTGGGTGCGATAAACGTTTATAAATACTGCACCAGCAACAGGAAGGCGCCAATTTATGGTTCACCCAATAATTGCGGATGTCCACAAATCAATCAAAATGCGGTCACAGATGGCTCTCGGTTCGATTGCACTATACCTTGCCTTGCAAGTGAATTCCAAACACAAATGTGCTTCAAGTATTTCTACAATATAGAATGAAGATCCCACCGTCTATAATCGAGCACCTAGCCAAGTCGAGGAGCGAGAGTCCAACCGGCAAAAATAAATGCAAACCACATTGTTCTGGCCCCCGAAACAAAGTTGTGGTAAATTCGAAACCGCATCGACTTCCGTCTTCGTCGTCTGGCTCTTTGCCGAAAACTTAATTTTCCAGGAGTTGTGCAGCAGCAGCAGCAGCACCATTGAAGTGTGCAACAAGTTGACCTCTCCTGGCATCATCTTCCTTTGGGCTGCTTGTTCTGGTGTGTATAGTGTGAGAAAAAGGCCAGAAGTTAGATGAAGTCTCAAGTCGTTGGTTGGTCGTCCGTTTGGTGAAGCGTTTTCATGACACTTTCGCCAAATAAAGGAAGTTGGCTGCACGCATGATCTCTATTCAAAGATGCGAAGCAGTTCTCGTCCCCCTTTGCTCCTGGGCTGCGATTGTAATCAAATACCTGAGGCAAGAAGGGAGAAAAAAAAACCAGCACAAAACTCATTCCAATTCCACGATGACGATGACGACGACAACGACGCACGACCCCTTCATTGCATGTCAATCTCTTTTCTGCAGATTCAGTTGATAGGTTGCCTACTCCTGTATACAGGGTCGACTTGATACTACTGCCGGGCTGCACAAGCCGTACCAGGAGACCAACGGAGAGCTCGTGGAGCGAATTCCTGGTTTCCAAGTTGCAAATATTATAGTGTCGGAGCTCTGGTTCGTGTTTGTTCGTTTTTTATAGTTTTCGCTCCAATGAGTATCGCTCCTCGAGTGTATAGCCTGCAATAAGGGAGTACCGAGGGGCCTGGACTTGCGGAGATATCGCATGCTGCTATTGTTGTACAAAGGTGAAATTAATATTGCGACAAAATATTATTTTCCAATCGGTAAACATACACTTTATTGAACCGATTGAATTTCAATTGTCGTCAACGTTGCTCGTAGAATATATTGCCGTGTCGTTGATGGCGACGAAAGATCTCTGATATAGTCTTACATATTCTATATTTTCGATCTTTTCAGGCTTCGTGCAGCCTTATTTCATAGCGCATGAAATTGGAAGAGAGAAGCGTGCGC
This sequence comes from Neoascia interrupta, assembly GCA_947623515.1. Classification (NCBI taxonomy): domain Eukaryota; kingdom Metazoa; phylum Arthropoda; class Insecta; order Diptera; family Syrphidae; genus Neoascia; species Neoascia interrupta. The sequence continues at coordinate 25,622,516 of OX392463.1, forward strand.
GAGCGTCGTCGTTTTCTGTTCGGAAGCGTCTCCATTTTCCGCGTTATGCTGATGAAATGTCATCTATGCAGACAGTGATTGAGTTTCCTCTATTGAATTGTAATGGTTCTTGTTTATCAAAGGCTTAATGTGTTCTAATTATTTTACTGTAAGTGTTGTGTTACTGTCTGAAAAACATAATGTTTTTTCATTTGTCAAAAATATTTTAAGTGTTGCCTCACTCCTTTAAAATGAAATTTCATATAGGTGGCCCTGATGATAGAATATTCGCGATAGGAAGTCACCTCGTTACTAAATCAACTAAAACCTTGAATCGAAAAAGTTTCGAAAATTCATTTTATAAGACCGAATGCAAAAATTTTAATTTTGCTGAATTCTAAAAAGTACTAAATTTATGTCAAATGGGTTTTTTTTTTAAATATTTTTATGATTAATACTTTTCTACTCCGGTATACTTCCATCGAATTTTCACACAAAATCTGTTAATCTGTAATCGGTACTCAGAAACCGGCACCTATCCTAATTGGGACACTTAATGTTACTGCGATCTAGAACTTCCTTAATTGACCACAGCTAGTGGTCCGCAAGACAGGATGTTAGGATGTACGGTTCGGTGTTATATCTCCTCCACTCTCCATCTATGCAGACGTTGCCATAAAACGTCCGCAGGATTTTCCCCTCGAAGCAGCTTAAAGCGTTTTCATTCACCTTTGATAGGGTCCATGCTTCTGTAACGTAAAGCAAGACTGGAACAATGGTGCTTTTATAAATGGACACTTAAGTTACTCCCTGTGGGGTGCCGTGGCGTAGTGGTTAGTGTGTGTGCCTACTACGCCGGAGGTCTGGGTTCAAATCCTGCCATCGTCACCTGGAACAAAAAGACTTGCTCTTTTTCACGGTCCCCACCTCCGCGAGGGTCTGACAAACCCTCCGAGAGTATCACTTGTTTTGGAAAACTTCTCAAAGTGCCGTTCGGACTCGGCAAAAAATTGTAGGTCCCCTTGTATGTAAAGAAATTAACACACCAGCATACATTGTGGAGAAGTTGGCCCTGGTTCACCTCAAGCTGTTGCGCCACTTTTTTTATTTTTTAAGTTACTCTCGATAGGACTTTGCTACTTAAAGCATTGGCAAGTAAAAGCGATTGGGAAGAATTCTCCTGCGTTTGATTTCCAGCGCTGGAGTCATTGTCTGAATTTATAGTGAAACCCAGGTAGCTAGCTAAAGTCTCTAACTTCCTCAAAGTTATAGTTATCTTTGGTAATGTTTTGTCCAAGACGTCGGTGTTGGGTGTCTTTTCTTGAGGTCAGCATATACTTCTGGTTTTGCCATCGTTGACTGCTAGGCCCGCCCATTTCGTCGTTCCCGTCCATTGGGAGTATTGATTTACGACATTGGCATAGACTTCCGATTATGTCAATGTCGTCTGCGTATGCGAGTAATTGTGCGGAATTCAAAAAAATTGTGCCTCTGGTGTTGTCATCACAATTCCGTGAAGTGTGATGCTAAAAAGTTACATGACAGAGCGTCGCCTGTCTTAATCCTTTTTTGACATCAAAAGGGCGAGGTTTTTACGGATCTTGACGGCACAGCATGAGTTTTCCATCGTTAACCTGCACAATCTGACGAGTGCCAAAAGTAGACATTTTGCGATATAGCTCGTCTCTATAGAAATACTGTCATACGCGGCCTTGAAAACAATGGAAATTTGGTATGTATCGAATTGAAATTCGTGCGTTTTCTCCTAGATCTGCTGCAGTGTAAATATTTGATCGATGATGGACTGCCTGGCCTAAAGCCACACTGATATGGACCTATTAGATTCATGACAAGCGGCTTAGAGTGCTTACACAGTACAACAGAAAAGATCTTGTATGCGATGTCAGGAAGTCTGATGCCTCTGTAGGTGGCACAATTCAGAGGGTCTTCAAGAAAAGATCTTGACGAAATCTATTCATCGGGCATGCTTTTCTCCATTGCTCCTGCCGCTTTCCTAAACTAAAGCTTAGACACAGCTTCTTTTACTTCATCAAGGTCGGGTGGGCGTGGGCGGTATTATTCGTATTCTTCGTCTGTAACTTTTTTGCCCGGGTTAAATGGTTCATTCTGCCTGACAGCGGGATTCGATTCATGTTAGCTGTTATACAGCCTGCAGAAATGTTGTTTTCAAAACCTCAGCACCAACTACGATTTCACTACGATGTTAACTTGATCGTCTTTGCAGGCTTGTTCGAGGTTTATACCCTTGTCAGGACCTTTTGATCCTTTGGTAAAACTTTTGAACCTTATTTGTGTTGTAGCATCTCTTTACATCTTCAAACACGTATTTCTCGCGTGCTGTCTCTTTTTTATTCGGAGAAGCCGGTGTTCCTCTCTCCTCCTCTGCTCGTAAAGCTCGCGAGCAGATCTAGTCCTTTTGTGCAGAGCCGCTTTGTATGCTTCCTGTTAAGCTGCATGTGCTTGCCGGCATTCATCGTCAAACTAGGGGTTTCGTTGTGGTAGCCGTGTGAAACCCAGCGCATCAGAGGAGGCTTTTCTGATAGCATTTTGGCAATGTAGCCACGACTGGTTATCAATAAGGTTTTGAGAGGTTTTCTTATAAGGTTTTGAGAGACTCCGATGGAGAAGAACCTGGCAATCTTTTGCAATTGTAGCTTGCCGACGCCAAACTTCTTCACAGTATTTTTGTTTCTTGGCCTTTGTCGGGATATCCGCAGTCGTACCTTGGCTACAACGACGGACGAAGTAGTGATCCGAGTCAATGTTGGCCCCTCAGAAAGTTTATACATCCATGATACCCGAAAAGTGCCTTGCGTCGACTGCAATGTAGTCAATCTGGTAGACTCGACGGTTCATTGTTCAGGAAATCTCTGTGTTCTCTTGTGGATGTTGAGATGCGGGAACTGAGTAGATACTAGCTACACCACAACGTTTCGCCCATGCAGCAAAGTCGATCAGCCTGAAACCGATAACGGAGTACGCGTCGAGGGCCGTGCGAGTAAAGGTTTGTTTGCTGGTTCGTGACTAGCGTTTTATTTTGCGTAGCCGGGAAGTCACCTTAATGACACGACCCCCAACCTGGAGGACCAGATCCCTTTTATGACTTCAAGCACGAAGAGCCGGATGATCCGCTCCTTATGGGCGCTTATGTGCTCCAAATACGTCGTAGTAGCCCCCATAAGGTGTTAGGGCAGTAGCAGATTTTCTAATCTTGATACTTGTGTGTCCAGCCTAAATTATTGTATAGTTATTTCGGTATATGATATTTAGAGGTCGGTTAAGCAATTTTCGTCTCAGCTACTTAGCCTGCGCTTGTAGCGGCCTTCTTGATTCAGCTTTCATCGAGGTGAGACTCACCCAAAGACTTGAAAACAGAAAACCGAGCGTGTTCCTTCTTCTACTTTCTAGGAGCCAATTGCGAGCAACCAGCAGAGGTTTGGCCTCAACATAAGGTGTTCACTAAGTAGTCTGGCATAAGTGGAACTGTGGACTTCACCGTTTATCACACCTGGGAATCCCCCCTCTCTATAACTTCTGCATAAATCGTTGAAGGGAGCTCCAAGTCTTCTGGGATATGTCCGTGAGGGACTCTCTTCCTCACATTAAACCTGAGCTTTTTTTCCTTCAATGGAGCTCTGGCCAGGTTTTCTTGGAAGAGAGACAAGTGCTAATGTTGTTCCACCTTCTGCTTGCCATTGTAATGGCTCCCGCGTCCAAGTGTCACTAAATCAATTATTTGCTCCCGACTGTTCGTCTGATGTAAGACGGATTAGTATCAGCACCTTTTCTAGCTAGCTGATCAGCTCTGCAGGTGCGCAGAATACAACTTACCTGAAACCCAGCTTAGGAGTTTATTCCACATAAATACTGACGGCAATCTAATTGGAGATTCCCATATTTCTAAATCAACTTAAATAGGCTTATTACAACTTCGCTGTCCAAATGGAAAACAAACGCCTGCAATTCAAATGTCACAATCACGCCATCACGAATTTTTGAATAATGTAACATTTGACCAATTGCGAAAGTTTTTGACACTTCAGAACCATACTTTGGCCTACAGCCCCTTAGAAATTATACAAGCTTGCGCAAGCCTAATATTGGGCGCAGTTTTGGTTTAATTATTAGAACTCAATTGAAAGCAGAGAGAACTGAATGCGGAACGGCCTCCAAGCAGCAAACCCAGTATTGTAATTCAATATAGTTGCCAAGTCGTTTGACCTAAGAAGCTTAAAATTTTTTAATTTTTGTCGTTTGTGACGGGACATAAAAATTCACCTAAAATCACTCAATCGATCCCTTAACCTTAGAAAAACTCTAAACAGGCAATCTCCAAGATTCGCTTGCAAGGTCAAAACTTGGATAGTTTTTTTTCTACTCAAAGACCATGGCAGAACTCCAACGGAAATAAAAATCCCATTGATTTATAGATAAATTAAATATTGTCCTTGAAACTCTTTTTCCTCGTACTCTATGAAAATACAAGAAAAACTGTATACCACACCTGAAATTTCTAAGAAAAAGCCTATTTCTCCACAAAGTCGCCACACTTAGCACCCCATTTAGAAATCAATACACATTTTAAATAATTAATCTGCAACAATTTGCCACGTTCTCAGGTGTAGCACGCCAGTTGTCCCAAGTCAATATCTCAATTTATCGCAGCACAACACTACAATATAACCCCATATCCGGTGTTCCATTAGAAAATGTGGAACCAACCCCATCCAAATAGCGCATAAATGCCAGACGCTATGATAGAAAACAAAACTTCTTCAGCTCGATTGCCATTAATTTGCCCTCAATTGACGTTTGGTAATTGCACAGGACCCTGTCATCGTTCGTCGACAACCCCATTAATTATACCCCTAATGAGATATACCCACTGCTGATAGCTCTATTAAAGAGTCGAACGTCTGAAGTCGTAACAACCACCCCTCCTCCATGACATTTCAAATTACAGGTTTTGATTAATATTTTCACATGTCTCTTTGCAGAAAACAATTTGATGGGAGCTGCCGAATGGACAGGCTACACGCCAAGCACAACGACGTCGGGCGGCATTGGCTCATACCACACGTACCATCAGCCACTGCAGACGAATGCATCAAGTGCAGCGGCGGCTGCGGCAGCAGCGGCAGCTTATGGCTATGATAGTCACACAGCGGGAAATCCTCCACCGGGACCACCACCTCCACCGCCATTGCCAGACCATCATGTGAATTTCCATCTACCAACGGTGCTCACAGACATGCAACCCTTCTGTTCGTCCTCCGACTACCATCACACGGGTATCGCGCCCACTGCAACCCCCACCGGCATAATACCCCACACTCAGCCGCCCATCTGCAGCCCGACTTACGGTTCCACGAAAACCGAAATCGACCCGCTGAATGCATCGTATCCGTCGTACAACAACTGGTCGAACGGCTACAACAATTACCAATACGGAAGCTGTGCGGCTCAGGCTCAATATCCGGGACACACGGCACCGACAATGGTCCTCTACCCGCAACTATACTCCACTGTGAACCAAAATCAGATTCATTTACACCTTCACGGCACCGACAAACTGGAACAGTATCTGGGTCCCGAGAACTCCCTCACCATCAGTTCGATTGGAGGCAACCGTTCAAGCATTGAAATCGGAATCGGCACTTCCGAGCACGAATCGGCAATGATGAGCAATGAGGCCGGCGATCAGCAGCAACAACACCAACACCCGCAACACGTACAACAGGAGACTGAAGTGCCACAGGATCATCGAACCGATGACGATGTCGTCGATCCAGGAAGTGTTTGGCGGCCCTACTGACCGTCGGTTAATTACTTTGAAATCGAACTGAACTAGGACCGTTTTTTTAAGAAATATTTGAATCTGAACAAATGGAATCAAATCGTTACGAATGCGGAATGTAAAGTCCTTGTAGCCCCAGCGGTAGTCTATTGTAAGTATAGGTAGCTAGGAGATGTTAACTTTTTAAACTGTCTATAAGGAAGAATGCGTGTTAGGTAAATTTTTAAATGTAAATTAAAGCAGCCAATTTGTTTAATTTTAGTTAGTTCAGTGTAAATATTATGATAAAATGATTTCACATAATTTATACGTAAAAACAGAAAATTGAATAAATAAAAAATATACATTGCCATTTTTAAGGAATAAAATTTAAAAGTATCCGTGTTTTAATAAAAGTTACAGTGAGATGCATCAACGTCAACCAGTTCGTCACAAAAGGCATACAGACAAGTCGGTTCATAGGGTGTTTCAGGGTGAACCCAGGGACAGGCTAGCCCTTAGAATCCCGTGGGGCACGAGCGCAGGGCGGCGAGCTTTTTGGGGGGGGGGGGGGGGCAAATTAAGGAGACAAAAGTTGGGAAAAATTAAATCAAGTGCAATGGCAATAGGCAGTATTTTACTTGATACGAAAAAGTACACTTAATATATCAGCCGTATGCAATTACTGAGTCAGCAATTCTCAGGAAGAACTTTTTCGAAATAACGGTCGAAACGGTCCCCGCCGATATGAAGCTTTACTAAATTCTTATGTAGGCATACATTCGTCCTTTTAAAGCCCGTCACATAGCTTTGATAAGAAGTTTGTAACGCGGTGAAATAATGTCAGACCTCCAAGACTGGGAATGTGGTGGGTAGCCTTATTTTTAAATAAGCTCGTAAAGTGGCTACGATGTTCGCGTTTTTTTGGTAGGTGTTCCCATAGGGTGACCAAAATTAGTGCCCCCTGGGCGGCACATTTTCTTAGCCCGCCCTGCGTGTACGTCGAATCAGCATGTCTTTACACTGGAATCGTCGTTTAACATTAGTCATCAACAAATGTCCCAGTCCCACAAGTCCCAGAGTACACCTTACCTTTGAGGAAAATTGATTAAAAATAAATTTTCATTCACTCTTTTATGCCACTTATAACTCATTTCCAAACAAACCTTTATAACAGTTTGAGACTTGAAAAAAGAAACAGAAACATCCCCGTATCCATTTTTTTTTTTCAAGACTTAGTTCCTCTCTGACAAATCTTTAATTTTTTTCCTATTGGAAGCTTTGAAATGGGATTTTTCTACACTGCTGCGAAATATTATCGCCTTTGTAGAAAGTTAAATACAACAAGTGAGAAAGTGTAACAGTGCGTATGTAAAAACCTCAGTCCACCTGTGACGGATTGCAAAATACCTTACCCTACCAAAAAAGGAAACTGCCACGCCTCCAAAAAGTGGGCGAGATATAAAAATATAACTGTTGAATGGTTGCATACATTTCGGGCTAAAATTCCGTGTTTTTTATTCAAAAAATCCCTTTTCTTTTAACGCCACGCCCACAAAAGCTGGCGGAGGCACATAATATGTAAACAAAAAAGTTAGAAAATGCTAATATCTACTTTTGTCATATAATTTTTAGTCAAATTTCATATATATTTATTGAAAAACCACCATTTTAGGGTAAAAAAAAAACTGGGCGTGGTTTGTTTAAAGACCAAACTTTTTCTGATTCCTCAAAGATAATTACAAGGCAACGTTGCATTCCGAAAAATGAGTGCGCTAGCACTATTGTGACATAGCTAAAATTTGAAAAAAGTATTTTTTTAAATTAGAGGTGGTCGCAATTGCACGCCTGTAGTGGGCGTGTCTGTGGGCGGATGGAGCTAATTTTCAAACTTGATCTGAAGCAATTCCACCCACCAACTTTTGGCTCTCCAGCTTAAAATTTAAGGCCTAAAAGTTGTTTACATACGGACGGACGGGAGGACATGGCTTAATCGATTTTCCTGTCAGTCCCATTCATATCTTCGGTTTGTCCGGTGCGGTCGAAACTCTTTGGGATTTATTTTTAATCTCATTTTTCGTCGAAAACAATTTAGGTCGGATCCACAGGTTCTTCCTTGGGCTGCTGCATTCCATTACAGTGATCTTTACGATGCAACTATTTAATAACCGATCTTCTGAGAGGGGCCTTAGTTTGTTTTCGGGTCAGAACTGATATAGACCATCTTAGGTACGTTTTAGGGCTTCGCTTCTTCACGTTTTCCACGACACACAAGGCTTCAAATTTGTGCTACTTTCAGATGACAGATGAACTGAAAATAAGCATTGAGGCACATACCCTTTCCCCAGATAGGGATTATTTATTTTTCCAGGATATCTTCATTAACGTTTAGAAATTAACACAAACGAAATCGATCGCCCCACCACCACCCACGTGCACGATCGCATAAAAGTCCATGCGGTGTAACACTTAATTATCATCCACAAGAGCGGTTGGACCCTCCGACTCGCATGAGCCACTGGACTTTGTTGTTAACAGGCATCATCATAACAGACTCTTTGTCCTCATCTTCCGATGATCTTGGTTGTGATGATCAGATTGCATCAAGGCGATCAATGACGCGCACCATACAAAGGCCAGAGCCAAGAAAAGGAACGAACTAGTGCTATACACAGTCACTATCGGCTGCCTTTAGCACTTTTTAGCTTCTGGCAGCACTTCGGGAGATCACCTATATTGGATTACGTATGCGATTTTTATATCGTGCCCCGCTCAGACTATTCCTTAGAAAGTTCTTACCGCAAGTAAGTCGAACATTTGCCATATCAAGAAAATCTATTGTTTTAGGTTAGATTCAGGAAAACTCTAGTCTAGGGTGAAACTAAATCTGGAAAACGGAGTTTACATGCCCTATCGTCACATGGGCTTCGGCTATTCACTGTGCTTGGCCTCCGATTGATCGCGCGTTCTTCGCATGTACTAACGACGACTATCCAAGCGAGCAGAGAATATGATATCACGCCAAGATTTTTATGTCGCTGTCGATTTTGCGCTCGAATGGTGATGCACGTCCATCCAACTATACTTGGCAGTGGAGTGTGCATGGTGGCGTGTACGTCTACTCTCGGCTTTCGTTTGGCTTCAGCTGCTGTAGCTTTGACAAGAGGCTGCCCCTACCTTGTTGTAAGCCTATAAGTTAAGTGCTTTGAGCTTAGCATACGACCAGAGTGCAGTGTGAAGTGGCGCGTAGTATATAACTTCTACAATTGAACTGCTTACATGGTTGTAAATTGTAATCTAGTTGATTATGTAACCCTGTCACCAGCAGGCTTACGTTTGATTGGATGCGGTATAGGTGCTTATAAAAGGAAACACGATGGCGGTGTTAGACACCGCTGTTGTTTGTAGGGTGTTGAATGGAGCTATTTTCTATCGGTTCCTAGAGTGCGTTTGTTGATCTCCTTGGAGACCCAATTTTACTAAATTCAAGCAGATTTTAAGATAAGAAGGGGCAATACCAATTATACCTAAAAAGAAACCATTAAAACCCCCAGAAAAACAACTCCCAGCATCTATCTAAAAAACTTTTTGTATCTCAAAATATTAGCTTCCTTTTCTGGATCTGATGTTTAGGTTCGGTAAGGCCGAAAAGAACAGTATGACAGGAAAATATATTACCGACTTTCGGTGTAGTCCTAGCGAAGCACATAAATTGAGCTCTTGCTTTGATAGAGAGCCAGATGTGGACTATCCTTTATCGTGCGATGATGGGTACCTTCTGGACACTAGCACCATACATCGAAAAGTATCTATTTGATTGAATAGGGAACTGTGACAAGCACGTGAATAACAGCTGGAGTCAAGAGATATTATTAATTAGACCTTGCCTTTGTTCTACAGAGCTCTTCCAACATGAAAACCTTCTTTTTTGATCAGTGAAGCCGGCTTGCTATGCTCGAGTATTAAAAGGAGCAGAGCTGATCAAAGCCAACGACTGAGACTCCTTATAGGGTTGGAGAGGTTACGGAATGGCAAGATTTATATCGGCATCAATCATCGCTTTTGTTAAAGATGTTTGAAAAGTGAAGTGGCTTGATGTAGCGGTCGTAGTGGAAAAAAACTGCACGATCCAAGACTTGAGGTATAAATTTATAAAAATGGTCGAAGAATGACCGACCTGACAGTTCTCCAGAAGAGCAAAAAAATCGTTGAAATTTTCAAACATGCGCATACAGATTATATATGATTGGAAGTCCTGGGATAATATTAGGTATTATCCGTCCATGTTAAGGGTGTTTTCTAGAGATATAAAAATTCAATATGAAATTGAAACAGGAACTCACTGTAACTGAAAGTTGGCAAGTCTCCTGGTATCTAGTGTGGATAAAGGATTAAATCCGGCCAAAAACGCTCAAAGCCGGAAAAAGTGAAGAGGTTGAATATAAACGAAGAAGCAATTGGTAAAAAGAGGTGACTGCATGTGATAGTCATAGTACCCCTTTTCACAAGAGATTGCCTTTACTAGGGGCTCATCTGACGTAAGGCCTTTGGGAAAAGCTTAGTAAAGGTGTTGCAAACCTGTTTCAAAACCAATCAAGGCTCCGCTCTTAGGATTTCTATTGAGAAGGCCTGATGCAAGCATGACAAATTGGTGTACACAATGTTTTCTTTATTTGGAGAAGGCTTAACTGGGTCTCTTATAGTAACTCTAAAAAGTTTCGCCGAATTAAAGCTCTCTTCGAAGAGCGATTTATACGAAATGAAAAGGCTATATCCGTAAATAAAGTAAAATTACATATTTTGGATGTGTGCGCTGGACTTTGCCAGGGCTGAGTTCTTTTATCTCTCCATTTATGAGCATGGACTGGATGTTAAAATTTTCGAAATAACTTACATAGGGGTAAGTCATCTGGGCTTTGTGGTATTCTGTGATAAAGGTTAACTTTAGCAAATCAAAAGTTATGGTTTCTTCCTGAACTCACGGTTCTCTCTGAACATTAATGGAGTCCCAATGATACAGTTGCCGAAGTTTAATTAAGTATCTGGGGCTGATTTGCAAGAAAGATTGAAGGAGTGATACCGAGTTAAGGAAGGAGTGTACTGAGTCTATTGTAGATTTAGCAAACTTGAGTACTTGAGTACAGCCATTACGGATAGGGAAGCTGAACTTGCAGTGAAAGCAAAGATCTAATTTTTTTGTGCAGTCTTTGTTCTAACTTTCACATGTTTAATGCGATTGGGGCTTTTATCTCCACAGAAAGAACCGCATTTCGCGAGTAGATATAAGTCGCAAAAACTAGAGTTTTGATTTAAATTCCTGGTTTTTCACTCTTGTAGGCCAAGAGTAGGGTATGGTTGGACCAAGTCGTAAACATATTTTGCACCCACCACGTGGATCTTAATTCTACTTTGAAAACTCTCATTATCATCATCATTTTCCGTGACCGCTTATCCTTAGAAGGTCCAGGATCTTTATCGGTAGGTTAAAATTTTCTTAGCTTTGATTTCTTAGGTCGAACAAACCAACCAAGTGGAAAATTTGAGACAGAGCTTGCAACCATATTTGCGACAGTAAAGATTTACTGAAATCCAAAAATGTGAGGCACACCCACTAAAAGAACCTATAAGCCTTTTGGGTCCTTGTTATTAAACAAGCGCCATTTTGTAGAAAACATATAAATCGTATTTTGCTTGCAATAAGCCATACATAATGAAACTATCAATTCTAATCCTTGTGGTTTTCAAAAATGGATACAAACGCTTTTCCCAATTTTTAAGAAATTTTTTCCTATGACTCATTTTTCACAATTCTGTGCTATCATTCATCATCATCATTTTCCGTGACCGCTTGTCTTTAGAAGGGTCACCGGTCGAGGGCGGCTAAATGATCCCTCCATCGTTTCGGATCCTACGCCACCAGCTCAAGAGACACGGGAGCAATCCCCAGACGGGTCTCGGAGATGTTCTTTACCTGATCCCACCACAAGTTTCTTGGCGTACCAGGGGGGCGACGCGCTTGATTCTCGGCCAAAATAACCTGTCTAGGAGAGTCTGTCGCGGGGCATGCGAGCAACGTGTCCAAACACGTTGATTGTTCCACTCGAAGAAGCAGCTGCTCAACACCCAGGTTCCTACGAATTCTAAAGTTTCTCACTCTATCCGCGATCTAATTCTTTCGGTCATTAGCCAAATTTCATGATCATATAGATTAAGGTCGGAACGAACACTAAATTAAAAACTGAGATCTTTGCTTTCACTCCAAGCTCAGCTTTCCTGATGACCGGCTAGCGCAGTTCCTTTACTATTGCTCCAGCTTGGCCAATCCTACAGGATAACTCAGTATCGCTCCTTCCATCTTTCGTGAAAAAGACCGTAAAACTTCTGTACCTGTTTCAATGGCCTTCCATTAATGTGCAAGGTACACTGCACAGGAGTTCGGAAAATAACCATCACTTCGGATTTGCTCACGTTTACCTTCATCCCAGCTTCACCACATATGGCCGCAAACCCCATCCGTTGCTCGCTGAAGTTCCTCCCCGGACGACGCCAGGGTAGCTTTATCATCTGCTATTACGAAAGATTCCTCACCAAGACTGCGCTTCACCATCCAGTCCATATATGCCATGAAAAGGAGCGGCGACATAACACAACCCTGGCGAAGTCCAACGCGCACATCGAAAGGACGGTATTTGACGCCATTAATCCGTACACAGCTTCTGCAGTTTCCATATAAAGACTGGATGGCTCTCAGAAGAGGCCCACTCAGCGCATAGTCCCGCAAAACTCTCCACAGTGTATCACGAGGGACTCGGTCATACGCCTTCTCCAGATCTACAAAATACGCATAGACCGGTTTGACATGTTCCCAGGCCTTCTCAAGAATAACCTTCAGAGTACAAAAGCTGGTCGGTTGTGCCTCTGCCAGGCCCAAAGATGCACTGTTCTTCCCGTAGCAAAGGCTCGATTACAGGAAGAACAGTGCGGCTTTTCAGAAAATTCTTACCTGAGCAATAAAATTCTGCTCATTCTACTTTTTAAGCAAACTGAAAAGTGAAAAACTTAAGCAAAGTGAAAAATTTTTTTTAAGTCAAGCAAAGGTGAAAGGGAAAATGCAAACGCCGAGACTTTATCATTTCGGCGAGGGTGTAACATCGCGCACATTGGAAACTTAAAGTTTTCCTGGTAGGTTCATAAGTCAAGCAGATTGATTATGCTTTTTGTGATTGGCACAGACCAGCGACTTATAAGTCAACCCCACAATAGGAAGAGGTAAAGCCTGGCCTGTTGACAAATAGTTTTTAGTCTTATGTCAGAGCCCTTACACGAGCCACAATTATTTCGGGCTGTCGCTCCCATGAGACCCAAAGTTATTAGAGTTAATTTCAAATGAGTCCGGCGACTCTTTTATCGCTAGACAGGCTAGAACCGGTAGTTCTCGGTGGCTTGTTTACGACGCCTGCGCGTCAGGCAGTCATGTCATCCAAAGGACAGCTCAATTTAATCTTATCCAAGTGGGTCACAAGACCATTATGGACTTTTGGTCCATGGACTTATGACCCTGCGCCGCCCAAAGCATAGAGCAATTGAGCATTCAACTCGTAGAAGTAGTGTAGGTACATGCTCAACATTTAGATTGGCCACATCGGCTGGCCCCGGCTTGTTCTCGGAACACACAAACCCATTTGTGTTCTTGGCCTGTGTATATAAAATAAATATAAATCAAAAAATAAATAAATCAAACATTAAGATTCCCACATAGGTAGGTAGGTACTGACGTTTCTCGCTCTATCCCTACGAGTAACATCAGCAACGCACCTCAGAAATCTCATTTCAGCAGCTTGTACCTATCCGCGATCTAATTCTTCGCGGAATTACCAAAATTCAATCACCAGATGATGAGGGTTGGAACGAACACTGAATTAAAAACAGAAATATTTGCTTTCTTTCCAAGCTCAACTCTCCTGGATGGCTGGCCTACCTGAACATCTCCACTTGTAAGATAAAGGTACTCCATGCAGGTTATAGTTACACAGCACAGGGAGGAGTTCGGGAAACCATCATCATTCCGATTTGTTCATATTCATCCTCATCCCACAGCATCACCACAAACGGCCGCAGGACTCGCTTAGGTTCCTCCTCGACCTCGGAGGATGCAAGGATAGCTACTTAAATCATCTATAGAAAAAGAGCAGATGCCTTATCATGATGCCAGTCATTTCGGAGCATTCCGCGCCAAAATATGCCTTGTTTATTTTTGGTATTACTATTCTTGATTTGACAAGACGGACTTCAACAGCTTCAACAATATTGCTGCAATCACGTGTTAAAGTTCAGAGGTCCCTATTGACAAATCTGAGTACCAACCTCTACCTGCTAAAACCAAATAAATATTTCGAAACAGGAAACGCACAACGAAAACATCTTAAGGGGTTTTTAATGAAAGTCTCAGTTTTCTATTTAATCTGAATTAACCTTAAATCAGAATGACCATCAGGACAGAAGGTCTTTTTCGATAAGCAGCCAATTTTCTTGTTTCATATCGCCTGCCTATAAAACTCATATTTAGCCTTAAAACTATGAGTTTATTACTAAGTTTGAAATCCGATTAAAAGAAATCAAAATTTCCACCCACCACCGCCCCATAGAGCTAAAGTTCGTTTAAAATTCCATCCAAGGGCCAGGACTCAATTCAGTAGGCGTTCCTCCCCAGAGGTATTGAGCAAGGACACACCTCTTATTTGAATTGGACCCTGCGCATCGACATAGAATCTCAATTTAATTCCTTATCTCTCAGCACAGTGCATTATGCATTGGCATAGGTTTGTGTCAGGGAGGGAGATCTTTTTAATTTTAATCCAGCAGACTCTATATAGTAATTTTATCTCCAGATTCAGCGTATCTAGTTAAACCAGTTTGGCGCTCAAACTTCCCCTTCGAAATGAATTGTGCGAGTAATTAATTCAAAATTCATTCCAAGCTTTCACTGTGTGAGTGGAGGGCAAGGGGCCGCAATATTATTGAGCTTTCAATCTCTAAAGTTTAGTATCAGCTGTGTTGCCCCACCAACGCAACGCGACGACAACGACGACGACGTAATTTTCAAGTGATACGATTCCCAGAAACGACACGTAACACATATCACCAGCGAAATACTTAATTTATCCGAATCGCTACCAGCGCACTCGTGTGAATAATCAAAATTCGATGTCATATTATGGGGGGATGGGGTTATTCGCTGCCTGAGGAAGTTGAGTCTCTTTAGCGTGCCGCGTCGCGTCGTTAGAATGGACAGTAGTAGGCACTACAATGAGTATGTGTACAACTAGTGTTTGTACTCTCAGACGTCAGTGTCCGCGTAAAAGGGGGTTTTAATTTTTTTTGGTGAATAAATTTTATTTTATTGAAATCTCATCTCAGCTTTTGTTTACTTTTTGTATTAAATGTTTGGTCGGATGGGGGAACCGTTAATCATATACAATGGAACTGGTTCATAGTAAAGTCACTTCTATTCAAGATTCTGAACATGAGGTAATATACCCACATTGGGGGTGATTTTGGAATTACCCAGTGGTTAGCGATCTGATTTGTTATCCACTATCCACACCATAAAAAATAACGAGGGGAGGAATTTAGGTAGGTATCGTAGAACCACCCAAGTTCCGTTTCGCAACTATAGAAGGTAGGTAGGGACCTACCTATGAAGATGCAAATTAAAAGTCGGGATCGTGACTAGTGATTTACGAGGGTCTCTCTCTACAAGCGAATTACATTGGGTCTTGGGAGCAACACGAGTTTCCCATTGCGTAAGCGCTCTGGTGAAACTGAGTGCACCCTGAACGGACTGAGACCACATAGAACACTTCTGACAATTGTGGTTAAATGCCCCAGTGTCAATAAAGGCTGATGTTTGTTACGAATACACCATACACGACACCTGGTTTTCTACGTCACTAAGCTCTACTTTCGATTTATTTTTGTTGCCTCTTAGGGCCTAATATAGCACACTTAACTGAAAGCAAACGTGTTTGGGCAACAACTTTGCAGTAAAGATGCGAGGTAAACGTGACTTCTAGCAGGTGACTTTTGATAGTAACAATTTGTTTTTGTGCTATTCAGTCTTCGCTTTGCAGAATTCTTAATGAGGGTCCTATACTTATATGGACTCAGGCTAAGCACGGCTGTAAGTCTTGACATCGGCTCGCAGAAATAAGATATAGGTGTCCATTGCCCATTGGTATTTCCAATTAATGTTATTTTTTTTAATGTTGACGTGAAAATTTTTGACTACGCAGGCTAACTATAGTTAACAGAAGAAAGATAACATACCCTCTTTGTCATACTCTGCAAATTGTTGTATAAAGATCGTTATCAAAAATTATTGCCGATTAAGGCCGACTTAGGCCTATCAATTTATTTGCTGGAGTAGACGTTAAACTATCGGAAGTTGGCAGCTTGCGCAGTTCATTCGGAAGAAGTGATTTTGCCGAGCAAAATGCTTAAAAGAGGGTCTATGACGCACCCGATATTTTGGTATAAAAAATCTAAGAGATATAAGAAAAGACTCAGTCACTCAAAGTCAGTCAACTTAATGTTAACGAAAATTAATATAAGTGCAAAGGTTCCTACTTCGTTTTCGACATTCAACATCCCTTGGCCTAACAAGCCTAGATGCCAATTTTCGTCTTTCAATTTGGAAAACTCAAATTACTTGAAGTACCTGCCCGTGCGAAGAAGTCACCGACAAACATACGAACGATACCGCCCATCTGACCTGGATGAAGCGAAAATAGCTGCGTCTAAGCTTAAATGCAGCAAAGCAGCCGGAGCTCACGGCCTAGCTGCCGATCTTTTCAAATCCGCTATCGATGATCTGGTAAGGAGCACCAGCTCATCTATGCAAGATATGATCTGAGGAAAGCACGCCCAACGAATGAAACCTCAGCATTATTTGGCCGATCCTTGAGAAGGGACACACTCTTTTCTGCTGTACTGTGAAAAAGCCTTAAGCCGTTTGTCAGCAATCTGATAGGACCAAGTCGGCACCTCCCACCTTTTCATCTATATCAAGGCCGCGTGTCACAGTATCTCAGTAAATTTTTGTATAAATATGGTAGCATGGTAAGAAATAAAGCAGAATCTATTTTCAGCTTGACTCATTCATTTTTACTCCGGCACGCTACTCCTGAATAGCTCTCAAAATGCAATATCTAGTCTTGGGATCCCTGCTTAGTACTTTGTTCGGATAACGATGGAAAACCAACGCTATTCCGCCGAGATAGGTAAACCTCATCGATACCAAAAAAGGTCTTCAACAAAACGACGCTCTATCATGTGACTTCTTTCACATCATGCTTGAGACTTGAGAAAATTGTGCAGGGATTCACAATTTGAATGTGAATCTGAGGTTGTTCAACGTTGTGCGTCTACGATATTTACGGTCAAACGTGGACCGTAAGTTTTGAAGTAACATTTCGTTTTGCCCCATATGCGCCCGTTGTTTCTACTCTGCTTGTCATCGAACGCACGCAGCAACGCAACATTGCGTCTTAGACATTATACCGCGACTGCGATAGCTGGGTCACCTAGAGCGGGTGTACACCAACGCTTCGGCACGGAACATTTTTGATTCAACACCGCAGGGGCAGCGCAATAGATGAGCACCAACCACCAAGACTCAGATGGCGCACGCAAATAGAGAGGGAAAGGGGCCCAAGCCGAATTGCAAAACTGGTAACAGCTATCTAGAAACAGAGCCGGCAAACGAAGCTTGTTGGATTTGGCCCCAGGTCCTCCCAGGGCTGTAGCGCCACCAACATTGTTTCACACACAAGCTGTTGCTGTGCGTCTAAAGCTGGATTCCCAAACTAGCTTTGACTTTGCCTCGGCCGGACGTCTACGAGTTCAATACGATTTCAATGTTTCCTAAGCCAATTTAGAACAAACAAACCATATGCTCCGTTTGACAGCGAAACAAATATTTTATTTAGGAAATGCAATTTCAAAGGAGACTTTAAGCCGACGTGTCGTGATCGTAACGGGACGAAGGCGAAGCCAAGGCTTGTATGTGAAGCTGCCTTTAGTTTCGATACGTATGTCAATTTCAATGTTTTGTTAGCCACAGTTCTAGCATGGCTAGTTCACAGTTCTAGCAAAAAAGGCAGGTGCCGGCAAATTTGAGCAGTACGCCTGTCAAGAGGGAAGGTTCATTTCGTCATTATTTTTCCGTCCCTTTCATTATTTTCTGTTTGAAAAAAGATATTTGGTTCAGTTGATCAAAATTAAGATTATAAGCAAAAAGATTTCAAAATCAACCTGAGGCTTTAAGAACCGAAGATAGTTTTAATTGCGTTGACATTTCGGTAACTTTGACATTAGTTGTTAAATTTGTCATAAGTAAAATGGATTTGAGTAAGGCAAAAAAGTATCAACACAATGTGTATAGGTGCCTATACATGTACTTGAAAATTATTTAATTATTGCGGTAAGTAAGAAAAAATAAGTTGTTTTTTTGTCCTTATTCATTTTGAAACAAACTCATTTACCATGTTTCCATGCAAGAGTTGTGTAGTCGAGTTAGTCGAGGATCAGGAGCGTGCATTTGTTTTGACATTTTTGTATATGTTTGACAGTAGATTTGGAATCTAGGATATGTATAATGATAATAGAAAATCTGACTTTTTACTTTAAATCTAGATTGTAACAAAAATATCTTGTTTCTACAACAAGTTCCTTTTTGAGAACTGGTTTCTTTCGTAACAGAAGTTGCCAGCTTGGTACAAAAAGGTTGCTTTTCCTCGAACGCCCAAAACCTTCAAGGCAGGCCCTGTCTGAGGTGCATGCTGTTTAGCGTCAACTATTGCCATCAGTCTATTCCTCAAAATTGTGTCTGGCTATTACCTAAAATTACATAATTTTGACAGCTTTTACTATATATGCTTGCATAGTTCTCGGCATCAATGGAAAAATTAGATATATCGTTGGAGTGGAACTTTAATTTACCCCACATTTAAAAACGCTTTTAAAAAGTTTAAAAAAAGCTTGCAAAGAGTCATATTTACTAAGTCGCCCATAATTCCGAAGAATATGCGATCAGTGCAAGGAAAGTTGGAATTCCCAGCGAGCTGTTTTTTTTTTTTTCATTTCGATGTGATCTACAAGAAAAGGTGACACTTAAAACTACGTAGCTGCCCCCACATCACTGCGAGCAAATGAATCATTTGCGTAAAACACTTCATGCTGCACGTATCACTTTCCAGATATGCGATTAGTATTCCGGGCAGACATAAGTCAAATCAATTTAATCGTCAAATTCACAAAAGAACTTCGTCAGCAGCTACAAGTGTTGTATACCTATAGTCTTGCATGTCAATGCCTTACAATGCGTTTCTTTTGCAATTCATTGGTGATCCGCTCCATTGTGTCCTGCAAAAAGGGTTCTTTATGCAAATCCTTTTTCACATAGCTGGCATAGCTTTGGGAAAGTGATGAGTGACGAGTGAGTAGTGTGTAATCGGAAAGTCCTTTTTGAGTTGGATTTCCCAAAGATGCTACCTATAGGAATATTGTTTTCGTTGCAGTTGCATCAGCCTCATTAATATGCTAACCGAATTGCACTTGGGATAGGATGTCCTTTTTGCAAAGTTCTAGGAGAAAACGCACATTCATGATGGCCTAGTGGTACTTCAGGGGTTCTTATTGTTAAGAGTTACAATGGAAGCTATAGAGTGTCGTACGAGTTTAATGATTCCATTCATTTTGGAAGCGTGTATTTGGCACATCCTTATATTTGCATGTCTGATAGCGTTTAATTTGCATCATAAGTGAAACAAGTGAACGCTTTTTTATGGCGCATTGATGTTTGTCTTGTTTCCTAGCAATTCAAACGGGCTTCAACACTTAATGCAGCGGAGTCTAGATTTTTTGAAGCTGTTGTTGTTTTGACAAAAATATAACGAGAGCTCTTGAACAATTCAAGCGGTGCAATATCCTGCGTGTAGAAAAACCCACACAAATCCTAAGCGGTAAGGACCACTTAAATTTTTTAACGCCACTTTTGCGGTTCGTGCTATTTCCCAAGCCTTTATCAAACGTCAAACATAAACTTATATGCACATGATTATCTAGTTAAACAAACATGCTTCTAACCACTTTGACCGCCTTAATCAGCGGTTAAACGCTTTCAATTCGTCCCCTATACCCGCACCACAAAGCGTGTCGGTTTGGTGTATCATTTCAAAACAACAAAACAATTTGTGACCACAAAAATTTGGCAGAAAATAAATTTGATTAGTTTTTTGCCTCACCTCTGTTCCGTGCATATCAGCGGAGTTTTAGGAGCCATCACACCGTTTGGCTGATGCTTCAGCGTCATTATCCCCGCTTAAAGGAGGACGTGTGCCTCTGGCTTGACGTGACAGCTGGATGGTTCGGTGGTTTGCTGTCAGCAAAAGCACGCATCATCATGGACTTGCCATCGATGCAACTTCCCTCCGCAAGGTTATGTGCTTAGAGTCGAGGCGTGAATGCGTGTAGTCTGTTGCCTGCCGATTTAATTCGCGAGGTTTGATTGAAAATTGAAGGCTCATCGTATAGCCGCGCGTAGCCGGCCTTTTGAATGAGCATCGGGGGCATACAACAACTGAAAAGTGGTTAAACGCTCAACAGTATCCGCTAATTTATTTCCGAATTCCAAAACGCACCGGAGAAGTGCCATCACCATCACACGACACCCAGAAGGCCATTACATGGGAAGTGGGCTATTTCCATTGATTGACCTGTGTACTTGATTAGCGGTTTTGATGGAGTTGATTGTTTTTACGAGATTTTAGCTCCTGCCGTCCTTTGATGCGCGTACCTACAACATAGCAGATTCCGCACAGCGTTAGTAAATGTGGTTGCATCCGGTATATGGACTTTGGCTGTTGTTGGGCTTTTCCGACCGCTAATTAGTAGTGTTTAGGGGGCACAAAGTTCGTACAGCGTATTTTTCCCACACATATTTGCTAGTAGAGGCTCTTTGTGATGGTTTGACAGACCGATGTGAGGTCTGGAACGTGTGATGATAACAAGTTGTTGGTTGGGAGTAAATTGTTGGAGTTATAGGCTTATTAGCATGGCTATGACACTTTTTTCGTTATAATTTTTGTGAAATTACTTTGCTAACGCTTTTGACATTTCAACCACACTAATTGTTCAAATGAATTCAATCAATAAAAGTGTATAGGCAAATAGAGCTGAAAGGCAGATAAACAAAATTTACACAAAATGCGAAAATGTATTGTGACCCACCAAAGTTAAGGTTGAATTATACCCTACCCTTATCTATACACTGTTGAGAACTTTAATTTTGTTTAAAAAAAGGGTATGGAAATTGGAGCAAAACTATAAGAAATGGTAAGTATATGAGTAACTATATATAAATAGGACTAAAGGCTACACCCTATAAGAGGACAGGCAAACATATACGCGTGCTGTTTGCTGGATGCCTGAAGACATCAACGGATATTTCCTGAAGGCATTTGTAACCGACTGAATCCCGAACTCGATACAAAAGTCTTGGCTGTCTGTTACATAATCAGAGCAAATATCGTCATCAAGAGTACCTAGTTCTCTCAATGGGAGCAGTTAGACGTGAAATTTGCCGGGGTTATCAAATCTCGGTACCACACGCGTCCTCAGCCGTATGAGACCCATTGTGATGCCCAGTGGGGGAAGATCCTTGCTGTTGTTTGGATGTTTTCACTTCCTTTTTACGCCGTTTAGAGTTCCTTACCTGTGGTAGGATTCATTCCCACTTCAATGACGGTAATGACAGTAATGAAAGGTATTGAAAGGTCTTGCCAGAGTACACCTAGTCAGATCATAGATAATATCGAATGGCAAATAAATCTGACAACGAATTGGGCACAGTTAACAAAGGAACTTGGTAGCTCTTTTCAAACTGGACTCGAACGAGAATCGAAAGGAAGGGTTGAAAGAACTGCTTAGGATCTGAACTAAACAGCATTCTTACCCGTTGTCCTTAACTGAAATTCCTGTCACCCGAACTCCAGAGTATCAAGTCGCAAATAAACCTGATAGCTCGCGACCAACTTTCAGTTTTATGGTTAGTTGAAGACTATAATCCCGAATGTTTTAAATGTGAGAAGGTCGAATCTCTCAGTGAAATAAGAAGTAGAGTCTTCTTAAAGTCCTTCATAGCATCATGTCAAACAAACTCGATCCAATTCTTAAGGCTGCTGGTTCTTCTCAAGAGACCCGATTGCCGTGGAAAACGCGCTCCTCATTGGTACGGACAATTGTAGTCACTTTAAAAGAGCAAACTCCACGCGACTTAAGTGGCTAATTTTATCAAGAGTGGTGACTAGTCATTCTAAATTGTATCTTTTGAAATTTTTGAGTCACCTATAATTGGTCCCAGCCCAGCATAGATGGAATTAACAAAGCCATGTTGAAACAAGGTAAAAGTAATCTAAAGCCAAAGTTGAAAATAGTTTTCGTACCCCGAGTATGGCCTTTGGGGCCCAGAAACAAGGCTTAAGTCAGCTGATGCCCACGGTTAAAAGAATTTTTAACTTAAGCCTGTTTTCGGCTTATATACCTGTCTGTTCTCTCCTTTTTTTCTTCTTTTTACCAATTCAAACCGACGTGAAAGATGTCAACATTCTTTTTGTCACTTCAAGGCCAGGCACTTGCTGCTCTCAGGCACAGGGATATTTAGACTTTATCAGTCTTCTCTGCACTAAGAATCGGGCTTTCGGGTCTAAGTTAATCCGCTTAGATCAACAGTTGTTCCCCTCACGAGACTGAAGACAAGTTATTAGTCTGACTCAACTCGTGCTCAACTCGTGTGTCACTTTCCCGATATCCGATAAAGTCGAATGTCTGGGAAAAATCTCTGCCAAAAAGCTTTAATGATGCAGTGCAGACGCGCTTTTAATGAGGGGCGGGTTTCGCAGAGGCTTTTTCAAAAAATCGTCAAAAGACGGCTCGGCGTATACACAAAAGGCCCTTCCTATACAGCACTTCGGTCTTTTATAGATGCTTTGATGAACCTCGCCCTCCTCCTGATGTAGTGCGCAGTATTGGCTGTTCAGCGAAAATAACCTCTTAAGCCTTGCAATATTCAGGTCAAAAACGGTACACAACCTAACCATGCATACATCATTCAAGCTGGATACAGAGATTTTTTTTCAGACGTCAAACTGGAATCCAATTAAACTAGTTCTCCGAAGACCTTATATGCAGAGTTCAGAACAGGTTTTCTTAGGTCATGGGATCAAATCCCGAGGACGACACTGCGATGGGTGCAACAGCCCAAACAACTGCGCCCGATCATCTGCAAAAATTAAGCGTCCTTTCCTTCTATCTGATGTTAGAAGAAACGACTGAAAGCTGCTTGTGGTGCCACGAAGCTTTTTATAAGCATTTAATATTCTTATCAGGCTTGCGCGAAGCCACTACCCTTTACCTATTCTGCATGTGGAGAAGATGCAGCCCAAGACTTTCCCTTTCTGGGTTGTTCTGTTTTTGTTCGCATTAAGTGTGGGTGGGCTTAGTGAAACTCTGTGAGTGCCGCACATTTAAGTCTTCACTTCATCGCTGTAGCTGTAATTGTGAGTGCTTCATCATACAGTATCTAGACTTCTAGAGCGATTAAAAAAAGTAACGTATCTAGCGTAGAAAAAAAAATTGCCCGACTTTCGGCTTTAAATTATTACAACTTTTTTTCCCGACTATAACTATATATTTCCGATATTAAATATTAAACTATTTTTTTCATTAATTTTTTGTACTGTTATCTAATGTTCTTATACCCTACTCAATACTTCTCAATACTACTAGTCTGTAACATAGTATAATAATGACCGTAGACCCCTAGCCCTAAGACCTTTTAGAGATATGAGCGAAACAGAACGATGAATTGATTAAGCCTTGTCCGTGCGTAAACATGTGTTAAAGCTTTTAGGTCTTAAAAATTCAGTTAGGGAGCTTAAACGTGAGGCACGACTTATTGTGTACAGTCAAAGTTTTAAAATTGTTTGAATCCACCGATACGGCCACAACCACTAGATATTAGTATTGAATGTAAGACAACCTCAAATCACAATTCATTCTAAACAAAAACCCTTTAACCAAGCTAAACAAGGCGTAAAAACTCAATTTTGGTGCTTAAAAATCGTGGCTAAAAACCTTGTTTAACACAGCGAGAACTGGTCCGCCCACTCTATCAACCATGCCCACTTTTTAATTGGCAAGCAATGCATGAATTCAGGCCTAAAAGCTTTATAATTTTGTGTTAATAGGTCCCTAAATAGGGTAGGGTATTCATAAGTTCACAACAGACGAACTTTTGCACTTAATTATTCACTTATTTATAATGAGCTTGAAATTAAGGAGTTATACCCAAAGCTTCACCAAAGCTTCATCCTGCCAGTGTTATGCGGATACCTTTGTGCGGGCAACAGCAATAACTACCAGCGAGTATTTTATTCAAGCTCGTTTAATAAATTAAATATTGAGCTTACACGGGAAGTAAAGAAAGTGAAAAAGGGGAGGTGTACTTTTTTATCAGGTTGCCAAACTTAACAATCGGTCAAATCTCACCTGAATAATAGAAGCCGACGAGGGAACCGGAAAAAAGTTTCAAACAAGTCTTTTATCCTTCTCCTGAAAGGTTTAGAGACTGGTCAAACTGAGATTATTCGCAAGTATGCTCTTTGATCGCATCGTCTTTCTGAAAAACAACCCGCTTCAGCGCTGTAATTTGAAACCTTTGAAACGTACTTCAAACCATTTTGGAACGATTGTTCACTTAACTGAAAAACTGTTAATTCACGCCTGCAATTCAAACCTTTTTGGAACGATTGTTCCCTTAACTAAAAAAAAAATTCGTGCTGTTGATTCACGCCAATTTTGCATGCGAACTTTGAGCGATTTAAGTGAATCCTCAACAGTTGTTCTCTATACGAAAATCAAGTTTGTCACTGGTCTGACTTAACTGGCGCATAGAAGTGCGCCTCAAACCCAATCTCCGACAAAGTCAAATATTTGTGAGTTATCCTTGACTTAACTTCCAGTGCCCAAGCGGTGCTCAATCCAAAGTCGAAAAGCCGATAATAGCCACATAATGCAGGAATCTCTAAGAATAATGCAGAAACCCTCTAAGAATTTTACTCTACCTTTAAGCAATGAAAACAGCCTCTATGCTGTGAAAAAGGCCTCCGATAGCCTCAGTGCATACGATCATGGGCCATATAGAGGATGCGAAAAAGAAACTTTTTTTCCTATCCCCAAGTTTCAGCATACGTTCTTATTACTTCTGAGAATCTCATTAAAATGGTCCTCAAGCATCTCCAACAACACATGGCTTAAAACGAAGCATAAACTGATTCCAGTGTTGAAGAGCATAGAAAATATTTATGGATTCTTGTAAAAAAAGTGATTTTTCGGTTTTTCGTTTGTTGTGCCATACACCTGCCAATCTTGTCGACAGGTTATTTTAATTTATAGCCTTTAATCGAAGTTTTAATGCATGGAAGTTCACGCGAAGAGAGTCTTAAGGGCGCGAGAGTGACTGATTTTCATAGTAAGTGATCGTGCTTATGTTAATTTTGAACGATATCTTTCCGGTTTTTCGCTTTTGGGCCTAATTTTATTTTTATCCAAAATTAAACCTATAATAAAAGATTTAATGATTGGCTAAGCAGCTTCCATTTCCCTCGCTATTCGTCATTCAGATTTGACCTGCCATTACTTCACGATATTCTCATAGAAAATTACCCGCAATAAAAAAAAATACTCTTAACAGGTGTCGACGTTTGCTTAACACCCGCAATGGTCGACACCGGAAATTCCTTAGCCCGCTAACGAGTTTGGCTTGATTACTCAATCATCAAGACAAGACCCGTTCTGGAAATTATAAAAACAATCAAGCCAAACAGTGTACAATAATTTATCTGCCACTTGTGCGGGCGATTGTCCTTCCCACATAATGGTTCCCACACTCAGAATTCGTCCCTCAACAAACCGTTTAATGGTCAAATGGCGCCAAGAATCAAGCTCATATCGTCACAATTCTTTGATGATCGGCGCGAAAGAACTGATCTCTTTTATAAGTTTGTTGCAAAATTTATTCGAATTAAATTCTAGAAGTTGTTGCGGCTTATCAAAACTGCTTTGTTGCATTTGGAAGGACTCTGGTATCGAATTTAATATTGTATAGGCATCCTCTTTTGAATGACGCAGGTATAACGTGCGTGCGTGCATGTTGTCGGCGTGCTACCAATTATCCTCCCGGTCATAGGCATTAAATGCTCCGCTAATCCCCTCAGTATCCCTACAGGTTTTTTTTTGTCTTTGGCATCCAATCAAACTTCTGTGTTGTAATGCATTGCATGGGTTCATGCGGCTCTCTATGTTTTGTGTCCGTTCTTTTTTGTGCGAATGCGTGTCCGGAACCAATTCATCAGGTGGCATCCTGTCTAACAGCAGAAAATTTCCCTTCCCATTTTCCCATGTTTTGAAAATATTTTGACATTTTAAGCAATTTTTTCGGGGTTTGAAACTCACCAAACGACACGCATAGTCGAATGATGGCCAAAATTTTTGAGATTTTTTTTTTTTTTGGCAAAGAATGCGTCTTAAAATAATTGCCCTGGACATGGTAGAGGTGGTGGTATACATGGTTCATCGGCCTTAGGGTGAGCATTTATTGAGTAAGTATTTATTAAGCAGGGGCAAAAGTGCAAGATCACTGAATATCTTTACAACTGACAGGCGGATACCGCAGGCAGGTACACAAATTACCAAAATTCAGATGCAATTTTAAGTCAAAAAAGATTTTTTCATGCTTTGGGTGCAATAACGCAGTGTGTCTTTGGTGTTGTCGCATGTTGCACTTTAGTTTTCTTCAAACGTCACAAAAGTTTGTTGGTTTATTTTAGGTACTCAGGGCTAATTCTTGAGTTGCCGAAATTCAATAAGTCAATTGGGTTGAGTCGAAGGTATAAGAGTGTTTTAAATTATTGGTTTTAAAGATGAGTCTCTTTCGGATTCAGACGCTACCTCTATGGACGGTATTGCTTTTGACTTGAAAGCAAACTGTGTAATGACCCTAAGAAGAAATCATAGTGCCTAATTTCTCCTGTTTGCTGCGTAGACTCTTTTAATCATTGCAAGTCGAATGAGCAATGGGCTCTTGCCCTTGAAATAAAGGAGCATTAAAATTTCGTGCTCAAGATGAAAGCCTTCCCAGTAGAAGTAAAGCTCAACGAAAAGTAACTATTTCAATACTTTTCAACCGTAATACTCGCCAACGATCGAATGCTCATCAGTTGACCCTTGAGCCGACTTTCGGGCGTACTGTCAAGTTTAGAGGTTCTTTCATAAGCCGTGCAACGCGAATGTGGAATGTCCTACCACGACAACTCTTTCCTACGCAATACAACCCACAACTGTTCAAAACAAGAGTGCACCGGTACCTCTCTCATCCCTTTCCCCTTCTTCTAATCCTTTCCGCTCGTGAGATGCTAAACATTAAAAGGGTAGCCAACCCCTTGTTCGCGAGTACATTATAAAAAAAAAAAAAAAAAACTCTTTCCTATGCGACAATTCAGGGATGGCTTGTGAAGTCACTACGACAAAATGAGGGGAATATAGGCTTTTGTTAAGACCTAAGAAGAGAAATTTTATCACATTATAGTAGGGGAGGTGTCGATGATATTAAACTAACCGCGAATGTCCCCAAACCAAAGCATCTGTAAGAAGACGAAGCCTACCAAAACTAAACTGATCATAGTGGGATACCATAAAGAATGAGGCGAGCCAGTTTTTTTTTTTCAGGTGCGTAATTACTTTCATTCGTGGGGTGCCGTGGCGTAGTGGTTAGTGTGTGTGCTTACTACGCCGGAGGTGTGGGTTCGAATCCTGCCATTGTCACCTGAAAAAAAGACTTGTTCTTTTTCACGATCCCCACCCCCGCGAGGGTTTGACAAGCCCTCCGAGAGTATCAATTGTCTTGAAAAACTTCTCAAAACTGCCGTTCGAATTCGGCAGAAAATTGTAGGTCAAAAAAAAATTGAAATCAACACACACAGCATACATTGTTGAGAAGTTGGCTCTGGTTCACATCGAACTGTTGCGTCACTCTATTTATTTATTTTTTAATTACTTTCATTCAAAAGTTGAGACCCACCAAGCTGAGAAAAATATCTCAAATAGGCTTTGAAATATCGGGACCCAAAAACGAAAAAAAAAAACATTAACCATTCATAACTGGCTTTGAACCCAAAACATTTTAAAACAAATCTGGAGACTGCTTAAGAGTCAATGCAGTTAAAGCCTTATCCCACGACGCAGCCGCTCGCTTAGACCAAAAAGCCTTTCTATCATATGCATCATCAAGCAAAACGATATTCTTTTCTTTACCGAAAAAGAAACACCCTATGACAGTAATGGCAGTTTCACATAAAGAGCGAGAGAGCGAGCGAGGGTCTCGGGCGAGCTGTCAATTGAATTTCAATCAATGGGTATGGGGTTCACTATACCGGCCTGATCGCTGTCTCGCTCGCCGGGCTTGAAAAACCCTCGCCGAGGTTGACGATTATTCTGTCAATCAGTGTTGTAAGTTATTTATAAGACTGTAACGCTGTTAAATAGACATTTTTTCTCTGGTCTCGTATTATCGCTGCCGCTCTGGTTTGACGCTCTCGCGCTGAATGTGAAATGGCCATAAGCTCACAGTGAACGTTCGAGGCAACGACAAAGCCCAGCAAACTTACACGACATGGATCGGCATACGAACCTGTCCCCAACAATGGACAGCACCCCACTATTGTGAGCTCAAAAGGGGATCAATTATAAGATCCGGATAAACGCGGTCCATTTGGCAAATTTTCAAGCATAATGTAGCCTAAAGCACAATGTGGCCCGGTCGAACAAACTCATTAAGAGTGAAAGAAAGACTCTGTCGTTATTCGCAGAAATACTTATACTGGTCACAATCTTGTGAGGCAGCATGCTATTAAATCAAACCTCAACAATGATGATCTCTGCCAGAGGATGTGTCAATAGGGAATGTAGCGAGGAAAGACACACCTCACTAGCTGTGCCACGGTCCTATTCTAAGTCAGATGAGAATGAAATCTTAAGGGAGTTACTTATAGAACTCGTGAACTTTGAAATTTACTTATAACGTGTCTTTTCAATTAGAATAAAATAGCAAGGTGACTGAAGAATATATCTAGAGTCTCTTCAGCGTAAAAAGGAAATGGATCATCCAAACAATAACAAGGATTTACTCCACTTGGCAATGTGAAGAGGCACGTTCTAAGCTTCGTTGAAATAGCATATGCAGCCTACGACACCAGAAAACAAAAATCTACAAACTCATAAGCGCGATCCTCTTTAAATAAAAGGACATTCAGCATAGGGTTCCTTAACGTTAACGAGAGTAAAACAAGATAGCTCAACTACGCCTTCTACAAGGAACAATGCTTGCTTCCTTAACCTTTTTAATGCGTCCATACGCCTGCGACTTTCCAACCTTTAGTCGTCGCGATGACTTAACATGGTGCCATGCATTCCAGATGGAACATCAGACCTGAAGCATCTGTCAGCATTCCAAAAACTATGGCCTCATCAGCTGAGCGAGCGCAGCAAAAGTGAGGATCTGTTATTTCCACCTCTATCATAAAGGGGCTTGATGGAGTGCAGTTGTGCTTAAGTATCGTGTATAACAAAGGCAGATGTATCACAAAGGTTGTCACATCACTGTGTTATCGATCCTTTCTTTACATTTAAACACGTTTAGTAAAGAGTCCATGGCAATTCTTGTAATTAATTGATATCACAGAAGTGAAACGATGAGAATACTGACAGGATCTCCGTACATAGACGGAGAACTATTCGAACTGAAAGCTTAAAAACAATTTCAGTTTTGGGGCGATATTCCTCCAGTCATCCTAAAGGTCCTCAAATAAATTTTTCCTTTCGAGCCCTTCTGATTTTAAGCGTTTTTCAAGACTCTTTTCTCATCTTGATCTCTATAAAGCAAACATGGATGCTAAAAGGCAAGTGGAGAACTTTCTTCTTCTTATAAAAGTTATTTTTCGTCAACAGCGCGTGCCGTGCTAGACCGTTTGAAGACTGTCCTGCGCTCATAGACGTTCTGCGTTTAAAGCAGTTTTGTCCTCTTGCTCAAACTCACAAATCAATTACAAATTGTTCCCCGATTGAACGAAAGGCCTGATTAAACTGCACTATGCACACTGTATCCTCTGTTCACTATGCACAACATCGAACAGTAATCGACGGAACTGAGTTTGATTTCCGATTGAATTACTAGCACTGCACGGAGCTCATTGTGTGCCGGGGGGTTAATTAATATTTTGCTTCACCACCGAGAGGTGACTCATTAATTTTGCATATAAACCACGTCTGTTTTTCGCCGCCATATTGATACAAATAATTATTACACCACCACTTCCAAGCACTAAATTTTTAATACGCACATATTTTTTAAACTTACACAAATTGATGGGAAAATAAATTTTTAAATTTGCATTTATTACAAATCACTATTCCAGTGCCAGACATAAAATATAGATTGACTAACCATCATACATCATATCTACTGATGCTTGTGACCACTGAAGCCAATTTAAGGACGTCTCATTTAATTGCACTCGCATATAGGCAGTTCCTTCGGCCTCCGGGTGTCATGATTTACATGAGCGTAGCGCATTTCCGTAAAGCATTTATGAAGCCTTTCGCCAGATGGCAGTACTTTAGTGGTTAAAACTAAAGCCACAAACCATAAAATTTCACTTTTTATTATTTTTTCCAAGTGATTTCTGTCCAGCCAACGTTGTACGGTTCTTATGCTGGCTTCAATCTTTTTGAATAACAATTTTTAAGTTAAAGTCTAACCGCAAAAGTTTTGTTGCACATTTCAATCATGCACTCGTTGTTGCTTAAAAACGCAAATTATTTAATTATTCTCACATGTGTTGGGTAATTTTATTGAGTATGGGGCTCAGCTATGTGCGTTTTGAGGTCTCAAGGCGCAGTTCCTTAAGATGGTCACAAGATGTACTACCTATACGTGATCATGATCGGTCTCTTGTTATAGTGCTTGTATTTGTGTCTCCTTGGATAGTAGCTGGATTTTCCCGCATCCGATTTTGAACATAACTCTCTTGCATAATTCGGAATGGAAGTGTTTCTTTTTTTTTCAAAATCCATTTCCAATCTGATTTGTATTCATGTGGTGTGAAACTCGGAAACCGCACTTAGAATAACCACATTCAGACGAACAGATTTTATTATTTCTTATCTTCATTCGATCTTTTTTTTTAAAGTTTTGCATTGTTGCATGCAACGAAGTTGTTGTAAGTTGCTTATGTTAGTGGTTGGAACTAAGAAAAACGTAATCAAATTAAATTAAAGCAGACACTTCTGGAATTTGATTACTTCAAAACCATGATTCTCTTCCTTGACTATCAGCTATGGCTATGGCACCTAAGTGTACTAAGGTTACGTTCTTTTTTAATCTCCATTTCAGATGTGGTTCTATTATTAACAAATTGTCTAAGATATTAATTTTTTTTGGTTTGCATATAATTAAGAACCAATCAAAACAAAAATTATTTTAAATCAAAAATGGTCTGTACCCTAGTTGATAACCAACGTATGTTTCGCTCAGCAATCTTGGCCGATGCTCTTCAGTGGGAAAAGCCAAGATTGCCTTCCCATACATTTAGATAAAAATCAATGATGGACTCGATTTTGTCTAAATCTAGTCCATCATTGACATCCTTGGAGAAATATTATCTCCTCCTCTAGTCTGTCTATATCTACAGCTTTGCTTTTAAGGCAATCATCAAATGGAACTCCAAATCTTCTGAGTATGTCTGCCTGAGATTTACAATCTTTCAAACATTCTCAGTTTGTTTTTGCACGAGTTTGGAAGTTTGACTAACAGAATGAAAGAAAACCAGTAAATAAGTGCTACAGTGTGTACGCAGAAGTTACAGTCAGTAAAACGGACCGTTGAATACCCCATCCTATCCCACATTGTAAAATGCTGATGTTATTGTTTTTTTTTTTTTTTGATATTCTATAAGAAGTGAAAATTTCGAAAAGGGGCGTGGTATAACCGCCTCTAATTACGGATTATCAATTATAACACAGATATTTCCAAGTTACGCTTAAACGTGTGTAAAAATGCAATTTTTTGGTTAAAATTCAACATTCTTTTAATGGCATGGCTAAAAACTTTGTATAACTGAAGTCTGACATAAAGTCTTATTTACCTAACCTGCTAATTTTTGTGTTTCATACTTAACGTTTTTCTGGAAATTTTTAGGTTTTTCTTCAATTCTGCCTCCAAATGTGGGCGTGGCCCAAAGTGTTATATGAACAAAATGTAGAACTGAGCGTTTTCTACATAAAATATTCAGCAAAATTTTTTCAGTTTTGAGAAAAAAATATTGAGTAAACTGCATTTGAAAATTTACCCTGAAAATAGGTGCCAAGCCCACAGGAGGAGGTTTACTAATTTAATTTTTATTTTTTGTGTGTTACATTCATCAGGAAATGCTAAATGCCGAATATCAGCCTTTAACAACGTCTTACAGTTTTGAAAGTTCTGGAGGTAGTGCACGATTGATAGTTGGCGGATTTGAAAAAAATGCTTCGGATAACAAGGAGCTTATGCACAAAATTTCAGATCTGTAGCTCAAAATTTAAGCCCTAAAAACGTATGACACACGGACAGACGGACGGACGGACAGACGGGCGGATGGACGGACGGACATAGCTTATTCGATTCAGAATTCGGTCTCGATCTTATGCCCTTAAGGTCTCGTCTTGGGGGTCTACCATAATTATTTCACCATGTTACAAATGGTGAAATAATTATGGTAGATTAATTAAATCTCACATGTTACTATGTGAAATTTAATTCACTTTTCACTTTCTGAGACCGCTCATCCTTAGAAGGGTCGTGGAGCGAGGGCGGCTAAATTGTCCTTCCATGGTTTTCGATCCTCAACTCAAGAAACACAGGCGCGATCCCCAGACGGGTGTCGGAGATGCTCTTACCCTTATCCCACCACCTGTTTCTGGGCCTACCAGGGGGGCGACGCGCTCGCATCTCGGCTAACATGACCTGTTTAGGAAGGAAGTCTGTCGAGTTTCTTATTTTTTCAAAAAACCAGCTTTTTGGCCATTTAAAAATACGTAAGAGAAATATGTACCTACTGATGAGATTCAGTGTTTTCTCAATTCGACACGCCCACAAGCGATGCAAATGTGCTACTACTTCCAGTGCTTTCAGAACTGTAAGACGTCTTTAGAGGCTGAAATTTGACAAAATATGTATACATGTCATGCATTATGACATATGCATATGTAATGTAACCTCTCCTAGTGGGCGTGGCAACGAATTTGATGGTAATTTTTAAAATGCATTCATTTTGTTCAATGTTTTTGCTCCAAATCGAAAAAAGACCGTCAAGTATCAATACATACGCGGAGCGGTCCGTCGGCTTTTGTTGTAAGTGAGTCTAACCTTTTTTGTGCAGCTTGTGTAAAATTTTATTTGTTTATTTTTATTTCTGGAAATATTTTACATTCTGTTGTATAGTTTTTCGTAGTGGAGCCTACTGTTCTTATTTTGGGTGATTTATTAAATTTGTCACTAAGAAGTTTTCCTTTAATTTTTTTCTTAAAAATGAACTGTTATATGCTTACTGCTATATTTTTTACAGATCTTGTGTTGGTTAACGTTCATGTGGTTGTGCCTGCGTTAAATTCGGTTTATGTAAAAGAAGTGGCCCAGAAGTTACGATGGATAAACATACTTGCTAGCAGCATCAATTTAGCCAGTCAACTAAAGTTATTTCAAGCACATCTAGAAAACCATAAACTATTTCAAAACTGCTTCAGTTTTATTTCAAAAGATGGACTATGTTTATTTATTTTTTTAAAATTTTTGCCTCTTACTGTTTTCAAGGAAGGACATATATTTTATTGGCTTCAGGAAAATTTAAACTTAATCGTCGTTACCGTTAACAGACTAGCAACCTTTAAAAAATCGGTTTTCGGAAATATTTTGACGTTTTTGAGTCAAGTCTTCGAAGTTTTTGCATATTCGAAGTTTGCTTTGGCTTTACATGAAATCTCAAAAGATAAACTAGGCCCGTTATTTATTTCAAAGCTATACTTTATACCGTTTGGGAGCTAGAGGGGAGGACATGCATCCTTTTGACCTTTTTTAAAATTTTTAAATTTTTAGGCGCAACTACCTGCGCTAGCACTCGATGTTTTTTCTTATACTCTGGCCAACGGATTTTGCGAAAACGGTAAAACAATCTCCTTTTCTATTTCGTTTTTTTAAATAGGCTTCGAAGAACATATAGGTTGAAAACGGAAATTTAAATTTTTTTTTTATTACAGCTTGCTTTCTTTTTGTACGTTTTGTACTTGAAGAAAATCTGAACAAGATCGCTTTTACCGTTAAGATTTTACCTAGAAGATTTAAAAAAATAGTTTTTGAAAATGCTTTTCTGTTTTCGAGTTAAATCTCAGAAGGTAAGCAACCACTAACTTGCTTATGTTAGTGGTTGGAACTAAGAAAAACGTAATAAAATTAAATTAAAGCAGACACTTCTGGAATTTGATAACTTCAAAACCATGATTCTCTTCCTTGGCTATCAGCTATGGCTATTGCACCTAAGTGTTTATACTAAGGTGACGTTCTTTTTTAATCTCCAGATCTCTTTCAGATCTGGTTCTATTATTAAAGACGGAAGCTAAGCCACACTTTTTGTCTAAGATATTTAGTTTTTTTTTTCGAAGATAGAATTTTTTTCGAAAATGCGTCAAAAGGGCAGCATTAAAACTCTTTCGGAAAAATTTGAGCTAAGCAGTTGGTTAATTTTGAATTGCTTTATATTGCGCTTAGTGCACAAAGACAATATTGAGTTGCGTGTTCAATATTATCTTTGTGCACTAAGCGGCTTAAAAAATGGCCCCCAACACTTTATTTCTCAAAAACTTTTCAATATTTTCAAAAAATTTAGTTTTTTTATTGAAGTTTAGTATCTACCTACTTAACTTAAGTATCGCTTTTCTTGTTCTTGCCTGCTTATCTTCTTAAAAAAAGTATTGAAAAACATTTAATCCATTTTCCCGTGAAACTTCAGACTGTAATTTAACCGTTATTACTGCTTAATAAAATTTCCCTCGTTGGATTCTCTGACTATTTCCGCTATTTAAAAGCACACCAAATTTTGTTTTTCTACGACTTACCGTTCAGAAGTTATGGCACGATTAGACGGGCGGACGAACGGAAAACGTAGCGAAACCATAAGAAGTCCTTTTTCCATTTTCGGATGGACCGCTAAAATAGCACATAGGATAAACCAGACTCTATATGGTTTTTAGCCACGCCCAATTTTAGGGGTCAATATTACAAAAAAGTTTAAATTTGACCAAATAACTTATTTTTTGCCTACATTTAGGTTAAAACACTAATTACAGTCTCTAATTTTTGCCTACACATACTGTAGCACTAACACATCGGTTTTTTCATAAATTAGGCTTAACACTATTCAAAATCCACGTTATTTCTAGAAAATTCAAAATTTTTCTTTATTTCGCCTCCAGTTGTAGCCGTGACCCAAAACCTTGTATGAGCAAAATGTAGAACTAAATGTTTCCAACATAGTAAATTAGATATGTACATTTTTTTAGATTAGGAACAAAAATATTGAGTTTTTCAAAATTATTGCTTTTGAGAATTGCCCTTTAAATTAACGCCAACAAGGGGAGGTTCAACGAATAAATTCTTTTCTGTTGCACATCTAACAATCACCAAACAAAGCTTAATGTCAAATCTCAGCTTTTTTCGAAGTTTTACAGTTTTTAAAGCAATATAGAAGTAGTTGCACATTTACACCGACTGTGGGCGTGCCTGTGGACGATTTTGTAAATGTTAAGATTTGTACTTCTTCGGATAACAAAGAGCTTATGCACAAAACTTTAGATTTCTAGCTCAAATTAAAGCCTTTATCATGTGACACACTGACATATGGACGGACATGGATAATTCAATTCAGAATTCGGTCTCGATCATATACCCTTGAGGTCTTTGGGGTTTCCAGTCTATGCTCGTAGTAGACTGGAGACCCCAAAGACCTCAATGATTCCTTCCTTTAATGAATTTTTAATAAATAATCTTTAATGGTTCGAGAGCACCTAAAAATAATTTCTAGTTTTCTCGTGATGTTATTTTATTTAGATTTAGCATTTAATTAAATAAATTTATGCTATGCTTAACAACTTATAAACCAACTTCACTTACTAACAACTATATACCAACTTGTATACCAACAATAGGTAGGTAAAAATATGGCTGAAGACGAAGAGTTACAAAAACTGATTCCTGTTGACCTGTTGTCCAGGACGAAAAAGTGGCGCTTACAATATGTGTATTTTGTGGTGTAGACAACTATCGTAATCTTTTCCTATACTTGCATGCGTGATCATTGCAGAGTTGATAAGCGGAATAGTGTGTTTAAATAACAACAGATAGACGGCCTTCTTTTTGTTAGAATCGTAAGTGTCAGCTTATAAAGAGTAAGAGCAGCCACCCAAACCAACGTTATACGGTTGAGGTTGATGAAGAATTGAGATCAGTTGAAATGTCCCTTGTCTTGTCCATATTACGCTTTGGGAATAAAGAGTTAAAATGTAGGACTCTGATCCTCTTGTTACAAAGGTTCAATGTATTTAATTTACCCAAATTCGAACAAAGCAACTGTGTCTATCAAAACAGTCTAAGAAAGAAAAAAATAAATGTTAATTAAAATTTCGAAAGGTATAAAAAACCACTGGTAGGATATGCCGCATTAGATTAGGATAGGATCCAATAACAAAATGTATGAGAACAATTTGCTTCCAATCTTTAAAGCCAAAAATGTTCCGACTATGAAATAAAGCAGCCCATAGACAAATGCATACTGTTCAAAGCTTTAAAATCGATTCTCCCACACTCGATCTGTTTAGTACATCCTTCGGGCCAAAGCCCCGTAACTTGCATAATCAACAATGTCTACCTAGTCTGCATGCAGACCCCAAACTTCTGCACGGGTAATTGAATATCAAGGACATGACTGCCAAATGCGTATCCGCACACATTCATATACATCCTGCACCCAACAACGGATGAAGGAAAAAACTAAAAGTCATTTCCTCCGCACTCTGAAACGCATTTCCTGTTTTTGAATTTTTGAATGTTGAAGCTACTAGTAGGCATAGGCACTCTTCGTTTTCGGTAAACATAGAACATGATGTCATGGCACACCCGTAAAACTAGGATGTTACCGAGGCCCTGGCCTAAACGAACAACGGCTTCATATGAAATGTAACAAACTGCCCAATAGACACGTTTGTTTTACAACAGGACAACATCTGTTAATGATTAGAGCATATTAATCGCGACGGTCCTGCTGCTACAACAGTCGGACAAAAATTATCTCCGCAAGCTCTTCTATGTGGGTGGCAATGAAGGCCAACAGCCCGCACCCGCAGGAAACCATAACAAGGTCGTCTTTTGGCCAAAGAAATGTGTTCACAACACCGGGTGACAAAATATAAAAGGCAGTCGTTTGCCAGTGGAACTTTGCTGATGACTTTATTCTGACTTTCCATCTGCGACAAAAGAACACAAAATGTCAGTGCATCCTTCGGGATCCACATATGTGGGTAACCATGGTTTACTCTATCTCTAATCCAATTGCATGACATTGGGGAATGGTAAGGAAATGAACGGTTTACGTTAACATCATCGTAGAGGGTGGTGCGTAGGTCAGTTTAAATAATTGCGTGCACCTAGTTGATGCGAATTGCGTGCACCTAGTTGATGCTATGGCTGTTTTTACCCTTTTGTATAAATGCAAAGTCATTGAGTGCCGGACGTGGCGTATATAGATAGTGGGGTGTGTTTCATAGAATGTTGGCCCGATGCCCGTAGGTCGATGACTTTTCCTTTTAGTCTATTAGCGGCTCTAAAACCCCCTTTTGCTCAACGAGTATTGCAATGGCTCTTTTAAGTTGACCACATTGCACTCGATCATGAAGATTGGCATCCTTTAACTCTAAATATGTATTATCGTCAAGTTGCGAAAAGAATGACAAAATGCAACCAAAGAAGATTTACGATCTTACTAACCTCGTCTTATAGTGTTCTCGTAAATCCATCAAAACGTGAACCGCACTTTTTAATTCCACACACCAGCCCACTACACATCATGAATGGTCCTCCATTCATATCGAGGCCATGAAGTGAGTCTCCCCGCAGAAAAGATTTCATTCAGCACTTAAGAACACCCTACGCATCATTTTGTGCCCGCAACAACTTAAGATCGACAGTAAACCCGCTCCGCACACTATGGCTAACCAATGTTGGACAGCCCACAAAACCGCATACTCCCTGCACCAGGAGCAGCGCATAGCTATATACAATGGAAGCGGGCCACTAATTAAAACTAATTCTCTTGCAGAAGTGGAATGGTGGAGCAACGCGAAGGCAAGAAATGAGAAAAGAGACCGGCAAATGGTTATGATGACGGATTTTATGCACCCGGGAGGCGAGCTTCGGCCTTACAAAGTGTTAAATGGTCGTTTGGGGCGGCCGCGCTGATTTTGATTTATTGTCCTTCGCACGAGAAATGAGGGAATTGATTTAACTGGGTCTAGGATTTTTCTTTTGTCGAACGCGCATTGTTTTTCCTCGACTTCAAGGTGTGAAATTGGCAAAACATAATTTACCACACAGTTACCCGTGATCACGATCCATGATCCAACGTCGTCGATCACGTCACAGTTGTTCAATTCACAATTCAATCATGTTTCGAACTTAGCCGGTAGGAGTGGGGAACACGAGCAGAAGCCAGAAGACGCTATACAACAAACCAGGCGGCTATTGGGGGCTTCCGCGCGTATTCAAATTGAACTTGGAATTAAATTAAGGTTCAGGTGTATTACACGCCAGTTCGTCATCCTGGATATCGACCAGGGGAACTGTAAGGGAAGTAAGTGTGTTCCCACTGCATAGTACTCGTTCTCGTAATGGACAAATGGTCGAGGGTAGTCAGCCTCAGCACTCTCTTAGCCTCGGAGTTGGCCTTTGGTTTAAAGGTAAATTAACTTGCCCGAGCCTCGGCCTCTTGTCTTTTATTTTCAATTTTTGAATAATAAGCCAAAGGACATCAACAGGATTGGAAATGATGGGGAACGAACTGAGGTGGCACGTGATGCTAGGGCAGTAATGGAAAATTGTAAATAAGTAGCTTCTGATGTTTCACCTTCACGGTGCGTTGCATATAATGATTGCAATGATATTTGCTGTGAGAATCTGACATCTGCGACCATCACAATACAGAAGCAAATTATGGGTAAACTCGTGTAGTCACAGGTTTTAGGTTTGGATTAAGATTTAAACGAATACTCAAGCAGTTCATGTAGTTTTCCATTGCAAGGTAAGCTTCCTTTTGAAAATTTACGCGACGAATTATTGAAATGCGTCTGTCCAAAAAATAAAGTTGCCCTCTAGTTTAAATTGTGTTCTAGAGGATTGGGTCTAAGGAAAGGATATGCCATATGGAAAAATGCAACCAACAAAGTAATTTTAGCAGTCGTTACAAAAATCGTATACGAGTAAAAGATCTCCTATAAGATCAATCTTGATCGATCATTCTTCACTTAGAGCAAAACGCTGCAAGCTTTTTAGAAAATAAGTCTACCAAGAAATGTCGCTTGGACATTGATGTATTTTTCATTTTTGCAGAAACTTTTGAATGTATTTGAGGCTTTTGTATTTGAGACTTGAATATTGTCACGTTAAAGGTCAATTAGTAGTTCAAACACAAAGCTCCTGCAGGTACATATGTATATGATTTCTCTGAGGGTCGAAATCCCGGAACTTCTCTGGCGTTATCAATCCGTTTGTTGACCGAGCAGGTTTCGGAGAAAAGGACCGCATTTTTTGCAGAAAAATCGTCTTTGATGACTTGACGCATTATTGGACGAGGGGTTTGGTTTCCAAAGAAAATTGCCATGTATGAGACGACGACACCATTCCACACGAGGCCCACCGAAAAATAAGCCCCTCTTTTAAGGCCTTGGAAAGGTTCAACTCAATTTAATTATGGGCTCAAACCTAAAGAGTCTATTTCCACGACCGAGCTGTCAAATAATACTCAGTGTTCGCGACAATTCCAGCGTGGTGTACACTCGGTTTCATTGTGTACAGTACGACAAATACAGCACCGGTGCAGTCATCGCTTTAAGTTCTGTCAGGTGTCAAAGCGCTTTGACTTCAATTTGTTTACATTATTTTCATTTCGTAGCGTGATTTTCTTGGTGTCGTTTTTTTGTACTTTTTACTTAAAATGAATTTTGATAGCTTTGAGTTTGTGATATTAAGTAACTTTTTATCGATTTCATACAATTTTAGTCGCGTTGCAAAAAATAAAGAATGAAAATTGAGTCGAAGCGTCACACATACACAATCAAATACGACGGTGGCGAAAGTTCGCATTCGGTGTCGACACCGAACTGATTCGGAGTTCAAAAGAACATTTGAAAAAGAACATGAGCATGATTCCGTTCAGATGTACGAGAAAAGAACAAGTTTTTTCTGTATTCCACACCAATTTCACGATTCGGTGTTGAAAAGAATACGCCATAAGACTCTGTTAATGATTTAGGTAAATATTTTAAAAGGCTGAAAAATGTGTTCTAGAGCACGAAATGCTTTTGACTCTGTGTGTTTGTTCTATGCGCGCATGAGTAATTATGGTTATGTGAAATATTAAATATGAGGATACATTTCGTTCTATTTTGACATTAGCCTATGCTTGCTAATGTCTATTATGGTTGGGCCTTAAGTCAGTATCATAAAAGTCCCAATACAGGTAATTAGTATACCGTGAACATATTTATTAGTATTTTGCTTGACTTTGATTTTTGTGTTCTAGACTTAAGAAACCCCTAACCATAATATAAAAGTGTTATAAGTATGGGTGTGGGACTAACCTAACTCAAGTTCTGCCAAACGCTTGTCATGCTTATAAGACTTATAAGTAAACGATTCGGAAATCGTATGAGATTTGTTTGTTTCTCACCAGCTTTTCCGCGTCGAATCTCTTACTTGATTGGGACTAGTTTATGCCAACAAAGGTTAATGAAAACCTTACGAAATTGAGCAAAAGTCTATTATGGTTAAGCCTTTACGCTAGTACCAAATGAAGTGTTATGTTCGAGGCGGCAATTTGACAGCTACTGATAAACACACAAATCTCATCGTTTTTTTTTTAATTGTGTACCTAAATTTATTATAAAGGCAATGTCACAAAGCTGCGTTGGGCCAAAGTTAATTTGACAGCTTAAAATCAAACACATTAAACATTAAACATCAATGCGAGCTACCACATTTTTGCTTCGACCATCCGTTGAAACGTTTTTTTACTTGAGAATGTTTTGAGAAAGCAGAAAAATTAAACGCGATGAAGTTTTGCATGCGTTTTGACGTTTCTCTGAACCTGGATTTGATGGCTTTCGCGGTGGTTTTGCGTTTTTGTTGATTAGTGGGCATTGTGTATTGTTTTTAATCGTGTTTCGAATAGTATATTTTCAGCGCAACGGGTAGGTAACGGCACAAAGCAAACGACGACGCAGCTTTGTGACATAGACTTAAGGTACCCCAAGCGTTTGGCAGAATTTGAGTGGATTTTTTCGTTTTTATTAAATTTTTTGACAATACGTTAATCCCACTTACGTCTATAATATGGTAATTCCTCCAATATGTCGAACCATTATATTCGCCAATTACAGCCAAGGCGTCCCGACATTTCACGCTGCATGGGTTGGCCACATTCATTAGTTGTGGTTCAAATTGTTTAAACACAAGTAACAGAGAAAGTCTATTTCTGACATCTATACGGCTCACTAAATATAAGTAAAACTATACAAACAAACAAAAATCGTGTCGCACTCGCGCCAAATATCAATTGCACATCATTTCACCCTTGAGCCCACTTCTTTGATAAACCTTTCAGTTGCAGCTTACAACGCGAATTTTAAATGTCTTGCCAGAATATTCTCAACTAGTCTTTCGGCTCGTTTTAACAATTAATGACATAAGTCTCCCGCATGCCCCGTAACTTAACAGCTTGCGTTGTGCAGGGCTGGATTCATTACGGTCAAGTCAAAAAAGGGACTTTTGGGGTTTGAACTGCCTACGGAATGGGCAGCCCGAGTCTAACAAAAGAAAAAGACCCTGTAAAAATTGACATAAATCGGCGCAACAGATTTCCTCGTTGACTGTGACAGTTTCCAAAATTTATCACTACTGTCATAAAAAAAAACTTTTCATTTGAAAAAGGTATTTTTGTGGTTTTGTGGAAATCTACAATAAAATGTACCTATAGACTCTGAATCTACAAATTCAGAAAGTTTAAATATTTTTGGTTTAATCTTAGATGTTTTACTCCAAATCTCGATTTGGATTCGGTGGGATAAGGGAATAAACGTTATTTCAACAGTCATGGTTGTCCCAAAACTTTTGGTGGTAACAGTCTCTGCGGGAAAGACACTTTTTTCGCTCGTGTAAAAAGTCACTTTAACACAACAGTATGGTTCTTTTGAGAGATTGTGAAAAGTTGGGTTATAGGGTGTTTTCACCGGTCACTAATCCGGCGGTTTAAATCACGAGATTTACCATAAAAATATTAATATCTTTACGAGGATATTAAAAACTTATCGTGTAATTAATCTCTTTCACGCAAGAATTCCTAAATCAACCCGTACAGAATTCCACGTGCTCTGTGCATTTTCTGACGCAACAAAGCTAATTCACCTTTAATTCACAGCCAGGTAGGTATCATCAACTCAGCAGTGTTTCTTGTGTGGTGTAAAGGGATGCGCAGAACGGCTGA
Organism: Neoascia interrupta; assembly: GCA_947623515.1. NCBI lineage: Eukaryota > Metazoa > Arthropoda > Insecta > Diptera > Syrphidae > Neoascia > Neoascia interrupta. The sequence continues at coordinate 25,665,299 of OX392463.1, forward strand.
TCTTACTGTTGACGTGGTTTTGGTAGTTCCTCTCAAAAAAGTTAAGTACAATAAAGTATGCACACTTCAAAATAATGATGGTTGAATACGTCAAGTTATAATCTCCTCTTTTCCGGTGGAAACACTTTAGGGTTAACTTTTAATCTTTCAACGTAAATCTCTGTATTATCTGCCGTGAAAGCACCCTATTAAGCTGTGCTCTTTTCAGAGCTATTGGATTTGTCAAAAATTTACATTTTCATCATAAGAATGGGAAAGGCATATCGTAACCCACACAGAGTCCGACCGATGTATATGTTTGCTCCACAAGAATCAACAGAAACCTGGAACGGTTCTCCGCAGTATCATTTAATTTAAATCCAAATAAGCTTATTAACTTATACCCGAACCTAGGGGCTGAATGGGGAGTTATCCAATTGAACCAGACAAGTAAAAACCACCTTTTACATGCGAGACGAATAATGCGTTGAACAGTTTTAACGCATTTTTCGCTGTCCATAGGAAGGTACTGACTGAATTTATTCCAAACGAATTTATGTTGTGGCTTTTAATGCGATACGGTTGACCAACAAGTAGATTCATTTTATTGCATTCGTTAGCCCTGTAAGGTTGTGAAATTTATACGTATGACAGGCAGTATCAAACCACATTTCTCTCAAGATGTATTCTATAATACATAAATGAAAGGGTATTCCTCTTTGACATGACTCTGTACAACAACCTATAATTGTTTATGATCTGTATTGGCTCTCCTCTCCTTTGGCTAAGAATTAATCTTCAGAATTTATTAAATGCTGTGCCACCGATAATTGCCAGATGCTACTAATTCAAGGAAGCTACTGTTCCTGACTACCGTTTTGCCACTTCCCAGAGCCCAGTTTCTATAACAACGTGAACAACGTGCACAAGAAAAAAAAGTTATCTTCTTTTCGCAAGTGGTTTAAACTACCTCTAAGTCGTTAATGTCAAAGGAATCGAAAATTATTACGCCTTTCGAGGACTTTCATTGCCTTTCTGTGTATTTATTGTATATTGCCCACTAGTTGCTTTCCACATCCACGCTGCCTTCTTCTTCATGACAGAAAAGAAGTACCCACCCATCCGCATAGAACAGACTCTATTGCTTCTATTCGAGTAGCATAATCCTATTGTAAGTAGGCGTATTAGGTTGTCCATGCAGCTACCGAGAGAGTGACGGATAACATAATGCACACAGGGTTCTGTGTAAGCTGATACCCCGCCTGGGAAGTCAATTGAGCTCTTTAAAGCCCTAAAGTGGTCAATTTAAGACTATAGGGGGAAGTTAACTCACTTTCATGCGCTGGCCGCGTCGCACTGTAGCTTGATTATACTAAATGTGTCAATGGGAGTGGAGCGTGTAAACATGCCATGACCATGCGACGTCCCATTGCCATATTTAATAAAATATTGTCACCACCGCGAAGTCGGTTGTTGGTATATTTAGTCCTCGGCTCCATTATCCTGTCGTTAAATGACTCACTTGCAACAAAATTGCGAATCACGTCCACGGACGGGTGCTGTACAGCGCTGTCACCGGCGCACATGTCACGGGGTGTAAATCGTGGGTGCACGACACCATGATGCTCTTGCTCTATGCGCTATACCCAAGCCCTATACTGTTCCATAAAATTTAAATATATTTTGTTAATGCCTCTTTCACCATCCCAACGCGGCATCCTTTTGGTAAAGGATATGTGTTTTTGTTTTGCCGGTTAGCCAGCATGGCAGTGTGACGGCGGTAGCGGCATTCTGCGTCCGACCAATACACATGTTTCGTGGGTATTACTTCGTGGTCAGACGATGCAACATGATAGTTATTTGTCACCTCTCGAGGTTGCTCTGGATAGTTGGAGCTAATAAATTAAGTTGGTAACCAGAGGCGCGGGCTAGTTTTTGGGTATCTATAAATGGGGTACAGATGTTAAAGGCATCAAGTGCATCATATTGTTTAGTTAACTAGAATGTCGAAAGAACTTGTTACCTATTACAAAATGGCGCCCAACGAAGAGTAAATATAATAACATCTTCTGGTAGGTCAGTTTAGGTAGCTGTCACGACTATCGTAAATGTGTGTAAGTATATGTTTATTATAAAACTGCAAAAATATGTAAACAACATTAATCTTTGCAATGAATTAACTATTTTTGCAACGCACTTAAGACCTCAGCCAGAATACGTTGCGTCTGTCACGTCGAAAAGCTCAAGACGTGACAGGGAAGCGGCGTATGTAGATACGCCACCAACCATAAGAACGTATGAATTTCATTGATTTGGGCTTTGAACTTCCGCTTTGATTCATTCGAATTCATTCAACTGACTTGTCAAATGTCAAAGCATAGCGAGTCACAATTTTTTACTATGTTTAATATGACCAGAGATAAAATTAACTCTACAACCATAAATAAACTCACAAAATGAAGAAACGTCAGTCAAAATCCAGAAAACGTCCGGTGTGAATACCTTCAACCTGATGTTTTTTGAGCTTAACATATTATGATCGTTGCTTGCTCACTAAAAAATTATAAATTTCATGACTACGGAAGCTATGGTGGTCAATGGCCCAGAATTATCCTATGCAAACAGCCCTCATTCCCTACAACACTTTATAGTATACTCATTTGCTCTTGTTCCCAATTTTCTCATCATAATTGACTTCTGACGAAGGAGCTATACTCTCACATCGTATTAACCTGCCGTCCATTAGCATGTCGAAGTTCGTGGCGCACGTAAGGCACGTAGCTATAATGATGATTGCGTCTTCTGCGCGTTTCCTTCGATTGCTTTTTCAGAGGTTTAATGTTTGCTCCTTCCAGCTGCCCTTGTTGCTCCGCGATGTGTAGGCTGATTGAATGGAATCAACCAGATCCGCACTGCCAACAGATACATCAGAAAATCCGTGTTCCATTCAAAACCGAGTTTCTGGTTCAAATCCGTGGTATATGCACACATCCAAACGTAGGCTTAAACAAAAAGCATCGCTCGCTACCGAGATTTTCTGCGGTTTCACACTTTAAACCGAACGAGCATGCGAATCTGCTCCTGTTGATATGGGATGAACTCTTAAGTTATTAAAGTCGCTGGTGAGAGCGGACATGAAAGGGGCAGCAAGCCGAAAATGTGTCAGGTTAAAGGTTGCAAATGCTATTCTTCAAGTGACAAATTAATTCTTAATACTCCACCATTGAGAGTTTTTAATTAAAGAAGCAAAAAAGTTACATCTTCTAACGCACTGAGAAAACCCAACAACTTCCATTCAAAAGTCATCGATACAGCCAGTCATCACTGGTCAGGGCCAATTATTATTATTGTGGACATCCGGCAAGGTAGTGAATCCGTAAATGCAGGAGCAATCATTCTGTGATTGATCGGATCTTGGAAAAAATCCATGAGAAATTTATTTACGCTGCTTATTCCGGAGTATGAGCGCATATTTTTTGCTATGGAATTTTTTGTTTTGTTGGTGTAGCCCTTCAAAAGATTATTAATTAAACTTTTTTACATGAGAATGAGAAGTCAACAGAATAGATAAAGTTTTAGTTTTTAAAATGTCCCAACAGTTTTTTAAACAGTCCTGACAAAATTTTAATAGAGCTTTTGACAGCCCTGTTTCCCATTTACCGGCATCTTGATTTGGTAACTTTGCCCCAACAACATCAATGATTGCCAACACACACAATATTGATGTGATGTTGCAGCCTTGACTGGTCCTTGTCTGATTGGAATTATTCTAAGAACGTCTCCTTGTCTTAAACGCAATGTAGATCCTCGAAGACTGCTTTAGTACATAGTAGCACCTGTCTAATTGAAGTCGTATACGTTCCGACAGGATATTTTATGCCACTGTTATAAGGTATTGAAATTTCCTGATGTTAATATTAATGGGATGTAGTGTGTCAGTGCCTTTAAATAAGACACATAAGAGGCATCGAACTTAACTGAACCAACTGCCTTGGCATCTACTAATCGAAAGCAAACAGCCCTCTCTGTTAAAATACTGGTAGGTACTCTAAATCGCATAAGGAAGATTTTAAAAAGATCCAAAAAATACTTTCGAAGCAGGGATTGTTTGAGGGGAAGCAGTTCACTTTTACCCTTTGAATTCTCTTTAAAGTTGAAAATCATGAATATCATCAGGTAATAGGCAAAAATCTTCCAGGGAAGGATTCCAGCAAGCAGAGCTGTAATCAGCTGATTTGTGATACGATAAGTGACACATGTGATTATCCACATTTTTCTTGTAACAGTTGAGTTTGATGGTCATTGGTAGTGAAACCCCATCAAAATTAGCTGGACGTCAGTTTTCAAACTTTCTGATTCATTCAGTTTTGTTTCATGCAAAAATTAGAAAGAATAGCTTTTACCTCATATCCCTTAATAATGCATCTTCTTAGAACAATTTGTTTGTGAATACCATACGGGCATACGCAGACGGAATATTTTTTTGATCAAATTGATTGTCACAGCATGTAAAAATCACAGAGAAACGTAACCGAATTCACCCCAGCTTATAAATCTTTCCTTGGGAAACATGACGATCATTCTCATTTTTACTTGTCATAAAAACTCTCTTCTTTACATTTTGTACCTTCATATGCTCTCACTAAGTAAAAGCATTCAAAAGAACAGACAACGTTGCTTATTTTAAAAATCTCGACTGTTTCGGTAACTCGTTTGATTTTTATCATCATAATTAACTTAACCCCAAGGAGTCAACACATTGGTGCAGTGGTAAGTGTGTCTGTTTATTTTTTTTTTACACATAGTATTTACACATAGTAGGTCGAAAGACATAGATGATAAGAGTTAAGTTTAGCTTAGAGCGCCCGCGAAGGGCCAGTAAGTTATGTTAAGATAGTTAAGTTAGTAAAGCTAGTTTTAAGCATTTTTGTCTAGCATTTAAGAAATAATTAATTGAATTAATAAAAAGCAATGAAAACGTAAAAAAAACGTAAAACGGTAAGTGTGTCCGGCTACAGTGGATGGTATCCGTGTTCGAATCTCGAACATAAAAGTTTTTTCACATTCCGATCTCCGCAATGGTCTGACACACCCTCCGAGAGTAGATACTATTTTTTATTAGAAAAGTCTCAATGTAGATCCGCTCCAAGGGTGGAGCGGATCTATTCCTTGTCACCACTTCACTACTGTAAAGTGGTGACAAGGAATAAAAGACATGCAGGAATAGCTGAATGCACCCATCGATTCACTTTACGAACACACCCGCTCTATTCACTAAACGAACACACCCAACTGTCATTCCAGTCATCTGACATATTCGAAGTTCGAATTTCGACATCGAAAATTTCCCCTCCGTGGGATTCAGCGGAAAAGTACCAATGGAAAATTAACAAATTGAAAGTATGGAACGTACTAGAAGGTGTTTAGTTTGTAATACACGGGTGATAGGCTCGTACGAGACAGTTATATTTTAAACGTTGACTTGCGAAAATCGGTAGTAAAGTAATAAGTGATCGAATTGAAATAAAGTGTTGAATTCTAAATAGCGAAGTTGATTTAAGTGTGATTTGAATTTAAATAAGTTTCTTTTGACAAATAAAGTGTTCCATTGTGTGATTATAAAAGAGAAATTGAGTTTTATTCGACGAACCGCAGGCAAAAACATATCAATAAATACAAGGTCGTAAGAAATCAGTTGATGGCTTTTCTGCAACTACTAGTGAGTTTAAAAAGTCAATTGCTCTACCAATCAGGGACCTTCCATTTTTCGTAATCATCCGCCACAGGCTCGACATCTTCAGATGCGATTTTCAGTCAGGTAGAAGAGATTCCTGAAACAAAGATTCCACAACAGAGCGCTTTTCTCAGCTCGGTATATTAAATTTATCTGGGAATCGAAGCATTGAGGATGTAAGGGAAAGGGACTAATTATAGCATTTAATAAAATCATTGCAAATGATACTTAATTATTTTCTACAGATTTCTTCCCAACAAAAATACATAAATTATGTAACAGCTTTTTTTTAAAACCACTTTTACTATTTCACGTAAACAGCTGAGTTTCGTTGATTTGTGGAACTAAAGCCAAGTTGTCACAAGCAACGTAAAACAGTAACAAAAACCGAATCCCATACATTAGCAACGGAAACCTAAATTCTAAAATGAAATTCTGTTTCTGTTTCTTGTGACAACGCGCCTTAAATCGTTTCACTGAAAAGTGTTTCATTCTCTTGTTATACTAGCAGCTGTCAGTTTTGCTTTTTTTATAATCAACTCTAGCCTCAAGTGTATTAGCCGTAGAAGTGAATTCATTTCATTAGAAAGCTAAATTTATTTCCTTATTGAAAACCATAAATAACTAAATAAGTTAAACAAGAACCTGTCAAGAAAACTCATTCTATTGGTGTAGATCCCATAATGCATTGGAAAAAATGCTTTATGCGGCTTTTCTAATCCAGATGTGAAAACATCGGTTTTCCACAAGACTTTTTTCCACGATTAACAAAAATCTTCAACAAAACCCTTAAAATTTTCGAGATACCCCTTATGCTTTTTACACACCGAACTAAAAACTGTTCGTGAAAACACGCGAACACTGTTTTCGTGAAAACACGCGAAATCTTCTTGAAGAACATGAGTTTTCCCAAATATTTTTGTAAATTTTTTGCTTTCGAAACCCCAGTTTTTAAGTAGTTTTCGTTCAAAATCACTTTGAAAGTCACGACTATCAAACTGCCTTGAGAATTTTTAGTTAAATTTGCAAAGAATGTCACTTTTGTCCCAACTTTGGTCGTTAATATCTCCGAAACCGAATGTCCTGTCTGGAATGTAGATACTGGCTTGTAGATTTGAGGTCAGCGTAAAATTCTTGATATGTTGGCATCTTTTATGGATCTTTTAAAGCACGTTTAAAAATAAATATGGACTGAAATTTGACAACTGATAAATAAACGAAAAACGAAAACAAGTCTAGCTTAGGAAATGTGAATGGCTAAACGAGTTTTCCAAAAAACATTTTGCCCAAAACTCAGTTTTTGATTCAGTGTGAAGAGCGTATTAGATACAACTTTGTGCCTCCTTGGGAAAAGACAAAAGTAATTATTCTTCTTATGTCAACACCTTTCTTACACGTCTCCTTTAAGTCTTTTCACACACCTTTTGCTTAGTTAAAGACTTCAAAAAGGAAACGGAGACACCCGCATACGATAGAAAACGTTTTTTATTGGAATCTTTTATTTACCTAGTTTTGTTTGAAAATGTGAAATCGATTTTTTCCGATTGAATTTGAAGACCAAAGAAAATTAAAATCATACCTTTTGAACGCAGCCATTCGCACAAGCTCTGCACGCATCCATTTAGAAACGTCAAAATTGTCATATGCGCACAACTGTCAGTATTGTGGTGAAAAGTAAAAATTTGTCAACATTTTCCCCCAAACGTTTTCTTTGTTTTATTCATAAATATAGAAAATCGCTTAATTAATAACTTGCAATCAATACACACCTGTTAGACGAAATATGACTACTGCTGCTCGACCAACTTTTGATCCAGCCCGTGGTGGGAGTGGACGCGGAGAAAAAGATTTAAGTGCGCTCAGCAAGCAATACTCAAGCAGAGATTTGCCTGGCCACACAAAACTCAAATACAGGTATTTCCAATAAATTTTAAAGCTTACTTTCATATTCTTAATAGAATTCCCATAAAATCATAGAGAACCAGGCCAAGGAACAACTGAGGAGCTCCGCAACCGTGATTTCCGCAAGGAACTCGAAGAAAGAGAACGCGAAGCACGCCCGTCCAAAAATCTGCCACCAATTGTTCGCAAGGCCATCGAAGCTAACAACGCCAGCAGCAGCAAACGCGCCAAACTTGATAATGTAAGAAAAATTGCTTTCTACTGATGTTTAAACAGATTCGTTATTGTTTTACATTTGTTTTGCAGGCCGCTCCAGCCAATCTTGACGCTGATGACCCAGTGGACAATGAAAGTTCGGACGACGATTCCGATTCAGAAGATGACACTGCAACATTGTTGGCTGAGTTGAATAAAATCAAAGAAGAACGCCTGCAGGAGAATGCACGAAAAGAACAAGAAAAGAAACAGGAAGACGAACGCATTCGCATGGAGAATATTCTGTCGGGAAATCCTCTTATTAACTACGCAGCTGGGAATAAAGTAGGAGATTTGAAGGTAAGTAAAGATGCTCTTCTGATATGCTCCAATTTTTGCTAATGAATTGTTTTTAATTATTTTCAAGGTAAAAAGGCGATGGGATGACGATGTTGTCTTTAAGAACTGTGCTCGCACTGAACCCGAAAAGAAGTCACATTTTATCAATGACTCGCTGCGTTCGGAGTTCCACAAGAAATTTATGGAGAAGTACATAAAATAAATTAAAAATATTTTGTTAAAATTAAAATAAGAAACCGCCGCAATAAATTGACTTCAACTCAAGTACAATCCGGAGTCTATTTTTTACCTTAGTATTCCCTGAGGAGATTTTTAGTTAAACTTAACGGTTGTTAGAACTTAACAGATATTGATCCGGCTAATAATCACGGCTTTTCCTGGAACTAGCAAGCTCCGTCGGATTGGCGCTGAAAACTACAAAAAAAAAGAAAGTCAAAATCCCGGAAATAAAGCAATGTTTGGGCGGTAAGACTTAACTGCCCGGAAGTCAAAATCCGGAGTGTTAAAATCCCGGAAAAACACTCAAAAATCCCGAAAATCTAAATCCCCGTAAATTAAAATTGTTCGAAAATCCTGAAAAATTATGGGCTTATCAATGTTATATTTAAGAAGGTAGCTCTGTTTGGTTGGTACCAAAATCTCGAAATGAAAATCACAAAAGAACCGGGATTTCATCTTTCGGAACTTAAAACCCCGAAGTTGAAATCCCGGAAATCAAACAATGCTTGGGCAGTGGGACCGAACACTTTGCCCGGAAACCAAAATCCTTAGAGCCAAAATCCAGGAAAATTAAAAACTTTTAACAATCTTGGAAATCCAAATCCCGAAATTGAATTTTGGAAAATCCCAGAACCAAAAATCCCGAAAAATCCATCATTATACGTAAATTTTTAGTAAAATTTAGTAAAATTGGGCATAAACCAAAAAGACCGGCGGGCGTCGCTATTTAAGAACCACTTAAATACTGTTTGATTTTTTCGGAATTTTGTAATCGGGATTTTGTGTCCCGAGATTTTAGTGCCATCACAAAGGACCGGTTTTTTTTTAAGTCTACGACTCGAACATCAGCTGGTCCTAAAATTATACTTATACTATGTCTCCACCGACAATTAAAAGAAGATTAACGGGAGACGATTAAAAATAAATCCTAAAGTGAATCCATCGGACAAATATAGGATTTATTTGACACGAAAACTCTGTTTCTGTAATTTTGGCTCTCAAAAGAGAGTGGCCATGTCATTTCCCAGGAGCGAAAAACGTTTTGTGACAGACCTGACGCACAGGTCTCAAACTGTTACAAAGGTGCAGAAAATAGGAAATAATAAATACAAACACAAAATACAAATCGCATGATTTGTAGAGGATTTAATAAAGATTTATATTAATCGAGGATAAGTACTCGGTGGAGACACGGTATTACGCAGCGCGCGATATTTTGTGGGATTATTGATTTATTTAAGTTTGCCGGGATCGTAACTATCGGAATTTTCCAAATAATTTAATGTCGAGACTTGCTTTATTTTTGTTTTGCTACTGCGAATCAAAAGTAGCGAAATTCTCGCGTAAAAATTGTTAAGATCAGACGGACGCTCGCTGCATTGATTATGTGTTGCCAGGGTCTATCAGCCACGTACACCCACCTGGACACCTACCGCCCATACACCCTTTAATATACCTATACCTATCATATTGCTGTCTCTTTGGAATGGTAATTGACGATTGGAAAAGTCAGAATGCGATACCTGGTGGTCAAATTCGGAATATAAAAAGACCTTTTACTGTTGTCAACATAAAAAAATAGAAGACCTATTATAGTTGTCAACACAGAAATGTCGACAAACGTGCAAGCGTTTGACTCGACTGCAATAAAACAATTCGCGTTTTTCTGTGTGAGGTATCAACCTGATTAATAAAACAGCTTCTCCTTTCACAAAAAGCAAATTAAAAGAATAATGTCTTTCTTACACAAATAATGTTCGTACTCGTTTGATAAATGGGATGACAACAGCAGCCAGCCATAAGCTTCGGTAATATGCATAGGTTGAGAGTTTGGGTTGAATTGAGTTGGATTTCCGAGATAGGATTTTCAGCGCATGACGAAGAGGGTTGAGTTGAATCGAGTAGTTGAAATGACAGAAGCGCAAAATCGAAACAAATCAATATGAAAAAGCAAATTGTGCATATTTAAAGCTAAACGCTCTGATTACAATTTCATCCGAGGTAGGTACCTATATCAGCAAAATTTCGACTCAGCCCCGCAGATCGTGTGTGATCGCGTAGACTCGACTCAACTCCAACTCGATCCCCGTTCATAAGAGGTCGAAACTGACTTGAAACTCGCTCGAACTCTGCATATAAACGAAGCTATTGACGATGGAAGGATTACCCCTGGCCATATATTACTGAATAACTAGATTTTCAACTTGCATCCCTCTTGCCCTCCAACACCCATTTGTTTACGTTTTTTATAAAGCCTTGTAAGCTTTTATAAAGCTTTAAATTTCCGTGTCAGTGAATACGTGTAAGAAGATACAACAACAATTTACCTTACGTGATCAGCGGATGTAAAAGCTCCAAAACGAAATTGCGTGGAAAAGACGAATTGATGATACTCACATTTGTAAATAAATGTCGGGGGATCGGTAAATTTCAGCTTGTGGGCAAAGCTTTTTGTGCAAAGTTGAATATCTAGTTATTCAGTAATTTATGCCCCTGGCGGTTAATTTTGTTCTGGAATGTGTGAAGACCTATTACATGTCAACGGCTGGCTGTTATTGTCATCTCATTTGTGAAACTAGTACGAAAATTAATTGTTTATACTATGTCTCCACCGACAATTAAAAGAAGATTAGCGGGAGACGATTAAAAATAATTCCTCAAGTGGCTCCATCGGACAAATATAGGATTAATTTGACACGAAAACTCTGTTTCTGTAATTTTGGCTCTCAAAAGAGAGTGGCCATGTCATTTCCCAGGAGCGAAAAACGATTTCTTCAGTAAGTTACGATAGAAAATGTTCTTGTGACAGACCTGACGCACAGGGACAGATTTTTTTGATTCTCAAACTGTTACAAAGGTGCAGAAAATAAATTTGTGAAAAGGGAGAATGAGATTTATGAGAAGATTTATTTTAAATCGCTTGCCGAGAAGATTTAAATTTGTATGGCAAATCGCTTGATTTGTAGAGGATTTAATAAAGACTTATATTAATCGAGGATTAGTGCTGCGTGGAGACATGGTATTAGGAACGATATTTTCATTCCAATTTATTTTTTTTTTTTTCAACTGTATAAACTTATAAAAAATAATAAACTTGAAATCATAACAAAACGTTTTATTTTATATTTTCCCTAAATGTAGCCGCTTACCTAAGTTCTATCAGTACTCCACTTCACAGCCAGACGTCGCCCCGGTTTGACACATCCAACGTCAGCTGATTAATTTGACAACGCAGTTTGTATTCCTTTTTGCAATTTTCGTTCGTGTTTTGTAATTAGGTGGTCGGTCTAGCTACGCGAAAAACAAAATTCCCAACAAAGAACCTTTTTCAAAACTAATTAGACAAATGGAAATTGTCGTGTTATCTTTAAACTTTGCAGAAATGTATTTTTCTTGATTTACAAATGGGATTGATCAGCTAAAAGATATTTTCTGAAAAACGTCTTCGTTATTTAAACAAGAAAGTGAAAGAAAAATAATTTGTAAAATAACCACTTAGTAGATATAGATGGGAAGAAAAAATAAAATTGCATTAAAAAAGAATTTCGCCATCTAGCCAAGGCAGTGATAAAGTTTAAATAACTGAAATCGGTTGAGTGTCCAAGTGTCGGAGTAGTTAAAATAAAAATAAGTATGGAAACGCCAAGTGCAACAGCCGATAAGGCTTCAATTCTAGAAGGTAAGCTTATCTTTGAAGTAATAGTCTAGTCTAGAAGCCAATGTCTGGAGAAGGCTCCTCCTCCCCAGTTTTCTCTAGGACACGAAAAGGGTATTCCCAGACACTTTTTACCTAGCCCTACGTGTGTGCATAAATTAAAATTTAATTAGGGGGTGGGAACCCATAACGTGTGGTTCAACTATTGACCTTATTGTCAAGTGAACATAGGCCAGCTGCTGCTTTGCCGAAAATAGACACTTTTTGTACTTTATCTTTATGGATCTGGGAAATAAATTAAACGTAATTGTCGTCGCCAACCAACTGGATATAAATTGCGTTGCGTATTTGTCTGTACATCTTGCCAACGGACCGATTTTGTTTTTTTGTTCTGCCTGGAATTATGTACTCACCTACACCTACCTGTTGCTAATGATTTTGTGTGGCTTTGAGCGCAGTAAATACCTACTCGACACAGTTTGGTACCGATTGAAAGTGATATGTGGAGCAGAAGTAATATATTTGCGTACGGCTCCATTAAGCAGGTAGGTACTTACCTGCCATCGCTTTCGATTTATTACTGGAACAGGTACAGCTACGCGGTAAAAAAAAAATCAAATTAAAGCACAGATTAGTCAGCATTGTTATCAGTAGGTTCTAGATTTCTGCAATATTCAAATCTACATGACTCATCAGTCAATATCGTCTCCATATCACACTGCTGTGCTGATGCTTTGTGTGTAAAATACATTTAAGTGTAGCGAAGCTGATAAGGGTTGCTACAATAAGCCCCCATTCATGGCTTATTAAACTATTGAAACGTATAAATAGATCAAAGGAATTTATTATTGAACACAGCGAGGGCGGTTATATGTAGGTTTTACAGCTTGACACATAAGAGGAGAGCAAGGATCACGTAAATACGAGTATATATACCTACGTGTTCGTATATGTACGTTTTCTGATGATAATAATTTCGACAAAACAACAAGGCTACGGTGTGTAGACGGTTTATCATGTTTTGTCTGCTGTTTAATCTTCAACCGAGTCAGTAAATAAATTGTAAAAAAAAAAATTGTAAGCATATTTAAATGCTGCTTTTTCGGGAGAGAAAAATGCTTCTCTTAGTTTAGTGGCAGACATGGGTTGGGCCTGGGCTGAGGTAATCTAAAGATCTTCTTCAATGTTATGTGGAAAAACTGAACACACTCTTAGGTAAAGGAAGAAGGGTGGTTCTAGCTCTCATCTGTCTCATCCTCATCCGACCTTGACAAAGTCGATGTTTCTTCACCATAAAGCTGAACTAGGATGGTGCGGGTAAGGTAAGGATCTTATATAGATGAGTACTTTGGTTGCTCGAGACAGGACTTTACTACACAGCTGCCTTCTCCCCGAAGATGCTATTCTTCTACCCGAAGAGCTATTCTTCGATTGATCACAGCTCTGGTATTGTTATCTGATAAATTTACACAGTCTATATTTACAGGAGCCATGGGTAAACAAAGTACCTAACCACAAACTTAAAGATGTCTAATGTATACGGTGATGTTTTGCCCTAGACGTGTCGTTAGGTATTTTGGAACCCTTCTTGAGTCACCTGGTTTTGCCCTGATTGATTGCGAAACCCATATTTGCTGTTCCGTCTCCGTAGTAACAAAGAGTTCACTAACACTGCGCTGGGTTATTTCGATTATGTTAATATCGTCGTGCCACTGGTGTTGGTGCAAGAGTTCTTAAAAACTTTTATACCCGGCCCAGAGTCAATCAATCAATCAATAATTTTTGGTGACCGCTTATCCTTAGAAGGATCGCGGAGCGAGGGCGGCTAAATGGACCTTCCATCGTTCCCGGTCCACCGCCACCAACTCAAGAGACACATGCGCGATCCCCAGACGGGTCTCGGAGATGTTCTTTACCTGATCCCACCACCTGTTTCTTGTCGAAGAAGTCTGCCTAGGGCATGCGAACAACGTGTCCAAACCATCAAAGAATTGATCGTTCCACTCGGAGAAGAAGCTGCTCAACATTAAGATAAAACATAAAATGCCGTTTCTCCCTCTATCGCTAGGAGTAACACTAGAAACGGACCTCAGAAATCTCATTTCGGCAACTTGTACCCGCGATCTAATTTTTCGGTCATTACCCAAATTTCATGACAATAGATGAGGATTGGAACGAACACTGAATTAAAAACTAAGATTTTTGCTTTCACTCCAAGCTCAGCTGTCCTGATGACATGGCGCAGTACCTTTACTACTGCTCTGCTCCAGCTTGGCTGAGTGATCAACTCAGTATCACTCCTTCCATCTTTTGTGAAAAAGACCCCGAGATACTAAAACTTCTCTACTTGTTTCAATTGTACTTCATTTATGTGCAGGATACACTGCACAGGAATTTGGTAAACAACCATTACTTCTGCTTTGCTCACGTTTACTTTCCTCCTGGGACGATGCCAGGGTGGCTAATTCATCTGCGAAAAGCAGATGGCTTGTCATGACGCCAGCCATTTCGGAGACTCCTCGCCAAGACTGCGTTTCACCATCCAGTCCATATATGCTATGAAAAGGATAGGCGTTAGGATACAGCCCTGGCGAAGTCCAACGCACACATCAAAAGGTTGACGCCATTTATCCGAACACAGCGTCTGCAGTTCCCATAAAAAGACTGAACGGCTCTCAGAGGAGGCCCACTCAGTGCATAGTTCTGCAAAACTTTCCAGAGTTTTTCCCGAGGAACCCGGTCATAAGCCTTTTCCAAATCTACAAATCACGTGTAGACCGGTTTGACATATCTTCTCAAGAATAACCTTCAGATAAAAAGTTGGTCGGTTATGCCTCGGCAAGGCCGAAAGCCGAATTGCTCTTACCTCTTACCGCAACAAAGGCTCGACTACAGCTCTGGAACGCGCTTCCAAAACTTTTGCGAATACTTTCCGCGGAAGACTTAAGAGAGATGTACCCCTATAGTTAGAGCAATCTCTCTTGTCCCCTTTTTTTGAAAACGGGCGGTATAACTCCTGTTTGCCAATCGCCAGGGTGCTTTCTCGCTTTCCCAGGCCACCTTAATGACACGTGTTAGCCATTTAACATCTTCTTTACCCATTGCCTTAAGCATTTCTGGCCAGATTTCATCAACTCAAGCAGACTTACCAGTTACAAGTTACCAACTTTGAGCGATTTAATCGCGGCAGTGACTTCATCTTCTATAGGACTATTCTCCGCCCTAATCTCATCAGCAATGACATTGCCATCTTCAGTGCCTTTTTGGGGATTGAGCAGCTCTGAAGAGTGCTCACACCATCTGCGTAAGACGTCGTTCTCATTTAAAAGAAGTGTACAGTCTTTGGATTTAACCCCTTAAACGATAATTAACTTCCCTCCTCTGAGCCGGGGAATCGTCTGCCAAAATGTCTTGTTTGCAGATCTGTAATCGTGCTGCAACCTCTCGCCGAACTTTTTCCATGCCTGTTCTTTGGCTGTTTTTACCGCCATTTTGAAAGTTCTTCGCGGAATAGAGTTCCTTAATTGATTCCACACAAAATAGGCTTTCTTCCCCTCTCTCGTGGCTTTTTGAACTCCAGAAGACTTAAACCACGCAGTTTTTTCCCACCACCAGCCGCCCACACCAAGCCGCTTCACTCCAAAAACATTTCTTGCAGAGGCAATGACTGCCAATGAAAACAGCTGCCATTCGTCCTGTACATTTAAAAGATCAGTTGGAATTGGTTCAAACTTCCCCGAAACGTGCTGTGCAAATCGCTCCCTGTAATCAGATTCAGCATCCTGTAACCTTTCCCACCGTATGCGGGTCACCCGTCTAGGATTTCGCCTGGGGTACTGTCGCTAAAACGCTATTTGCACAACATCAGTTGACAGCTCAGCTCCTCTCAAAACGCGAACATCACAAATCATTTTTTGAACACGATGGAACCACAAAGAAGTCAATCAAAGATCTCTAATTTAAACTGTGTCGATACCAAGTGTATTTGTGAATTACTTTGTGTGTGGAAAAGGTGTTCCCCGACCCAGAGTACATTTATTAATTTTACTGCATAAGTTGTAACACAGTGAAGTGATCGCTCTAAATCTCTAAGACCTTCTGAAATATGATGGGGACCGACAAGTGGATTGATTAAGCCATATTTGCCTATCTGTATGCGTGAAGGTTTTAGGTATAGGTAACGGCCACGGCCACTATTGGCTTGAAATAAAGCCGACCTCTAGTTTACATTTTATTTCATTATACCCTTTGAGGAAGTTAAACAAAGAACAGGAACTCAAATTTTGGTATATATAAAAATTGTGGCTAAAATCCTTTAACACAGCGAGAATTAAACCGCCCACATCATCGACCATGACAACTTTTACCACGTTATATTATTAAAAACTTGATTTCTCTAAAAATTAACTCATAACGAAAAAAATATTTCATAACAAATATTAAGATACTAACATTCTCCAAGTTTGTGCTAGCTACACCAATAATAATTAGACTTTTAACGTTGCAGAAATGGCAGAAATGTACTTTTCTTGATTTCTAAAACGGGTTTGAACAATTAAAACCCTTTTTTCTAGAATCCATCTTCGTTATTTGACAAAACAAAGAAGTGTAAAACAAAAATTTGGATAAAACCATTCAAGTTTGTGGTAATCAAAGCTTTGAGCTCCGCCCACTCTCAGGGGCGTTTTAAGGACAATATGAGATGCATCACTTACATGCTCCCAGTTGTTTATAACTTCAGTCAGGTCCTTTAACTGAGCCTTTTATGGCAAGGTCGGCTTTCTTAATACCATTAATGGCCAGAAGCCCAGCAGTGTTCGGTCTTGTTCCTTGAACTAAGCGGACTAAGCTTCTGTACGACATTGAAGCAGTACATGAATGATTTGGATGCACTAATGTGCGAGCTAAGGGCTTGAAAACCATGGAGATCTGCCTTATATACGGGGACTTTTTCTCATTGCTCCTTCGCTTTAGTGGTGAACAGGTTCGCACCGTATACTGATGGGTTTTCAGCCGGGTTTAAACACAAAAAATTACAAGCAACTGACGCTAGTCATTACAGAGGGCGGAGCGGAGTAACTCTAAGCATAAACTCAAAATAGCCACATGGAACGTCTTATTGCTCACGGGAAAGAATACGAACTATTTGAGGGGGCTAAGAAGTATTAGCTCCATGAAACTCGCATCTCTTCAAGCAAATGGATTAAATTCCATTAGGGGTAGCGGTTGTAATCTTGAAGCTTAAGCTTAACTGTTCGATTGAGGCCCTTGTGCATGTGACGAATGAATGCCGAATCTACACTTAGAGACATGTTAAAGACATTAAGTTTTTCTGTGCATGGATCAAAACAGTCCGGAAATTATTCTTTCTACATAAAAAGAAATCATATAAAATAAGAGATCCGTGGTGATTTTTCTTGGTGCCGTTGTGTGTTAAAAGATGCTGTTCGGGTTACAATTTCATATCCTTAAATCGTGCCAATAAGAATAGAAAAATTCGCGCATATGCGATCAGAAAATTTCTTCTTCGGGCGGATTAGTTATCCAAGAAAAGTTCTCTTGGATAACTGATCCCCCGTGTGTCTGGGGAGATTAGTTATCCTGAACATTCCCTAGAACATTCCCCATGATTGGTGTTAGATAGAGTTAAAGAAAAAGTATCACATCCCCGCCAATTCATCACGCAAACCAGAGCAACCCACCGGGAGCCTCGAGGTCATATGCACGTGATTGCATCGAAACTGCGAGGTCTTATCTTCCACAAAGTATTTTCATGGCACCGGACTATAGACCTTTCATAAACGACTTTCCAGATATACGTCGTTCTTGAAAGAGTTTAATGTCTTTAATTTACCAGTTTCCGACAAATCTAAGGAAATTCCTTAATTCTTTTCTTATTTAGTGTCGTTTTAGTTTTAAGTGTATGTGTTTCCTCTTGTACAAATAAATCAATGAATCTCTTTGTAGTAATTTGAGACATTTTCACGCTTCAGCTCAACTTATATCCGGTGTGCTAACATCACCTCTAGGGGTGAATGTAAAGACATAATGATCTGAATGTTAGTTTGTGAAACTATGAGAGCTTCGAGGTTTTATTCAATTTAAATTCAACTTTGCTTCATTTCACATTTTTCACATAATTCCTTATTTTCTTTTTCTAAACTGAGTGTAACCGCAAGTTTCCTAGGAAGAAAAACTCCTCAACGTTCGAATCATATTATGATTTCTACAATTAAATCAAGTCTTACCATTTGATCAACTCCTATGGCTTCCCAATGAGTTTTCTTTTTCGCTTTAACGACACTCTGGAATACTGACACAGTTTGAAGAAAAGTATTAAATTACCCGCATGTGCCTACTTTCAATCTCAACACCATTATTTCCCGGCTAACGATTTTCCTTGTTGTTTTCAGGCATTCTTATCAACCTCTTTGATTGCCTCTCTGACAAAGATGAAACAGTTCGCTTGGCTGTGCAAAATTCACTAGTAAAAGTGTTTGAAAAGAATGCAGACAAAGCCGCCGAGATTTTAGCGGATTACAGGTCAAAGCATCCGAAGCTAAGTGACCAATCAATCACGATAATACTAAGGTAATACAATCAAATCGTTTGTGTTTGATTTAAATTATGGTCCTTTGTTTTGTAGAGTTCTCGAAATAGCAGTAAGCTCGAATGTGGGAATTAAAACTGAAACTTATCAAGCAATTATCTCGCTGGCACTCGATGAACTAACCAGATCGAATGAGAGCGTCCCATCGATCCAGTCACACGCCTTGGCGATCCTGGTCGCAATTGGGAGAGAAGACTGTAAATTGGTTATGGAAGCGTTGATCGCTCACACCAAGGAAGGAAGTGTGGCACACTTTATGATTATGCAATGTATGGGTACCCTGGCTACGGCAAATGTCGCCGGAACGTTACCGTTTATCAAGACGATCCTTTCGACAGTGCTGCCAAACATGGGCGGCATTAAGCAGGATCATGTCAAGCAAGCTCATGCCTTCGGTAAGTTTATCTAAATTTGTCCTTAAGTATATTTCATAAAGCTTAACTTCGTAGCTATTGGACGCTTCAGTGAGGCACTCCTTGAACAAACCACCGACAAAATTGAAATCGAAGCTGAGTCAGAGCCAAACGACGTTTCGTGTTCGACTGAAATCTCGGTGGCGTATGATGTGCTCTTCAACCAATGGCTGCAGACCCGCGAACCTAAAGTTTGCGTGGAAATCCTACAGGCGCTTTCGAGCATGTATCCACTTCTGCCGAAGGAGAAAATTCAAGACCAATCACAGCGTTTGATCCCAAGCATTTTGAATCTTTATCGTAGGTCAATCGAAAGAAACTCTGTAACACAGTTCCTGTCTTCCGTGCTGCGAACAAATATTAATATCCAACCCAACATACTTGACCCGATAGCTGATGCTTTGGTCACCAGGCTGTTCGACTTGGTCTGTGTGTATCCAGATTACGAAATACCTCAGACTGTTAAGGGACACTATGAGGTTCTTCGTTGTCTTCATCTGCTGTCGAGTGTTTATCCGGCAAAGATCATGGACATGCTACTGATTCACCTGCGAAATAACAGCGAACGCGAACGGATTAAATCCCTCCTTATTCTAACGCACCTAACAAACGCTTCCACGGAGAACATAGAGAGCGAAATTCCCGGTTTTTTGGATGTCCTCAAGCAGATGATACTCATCGAAAAAACTATTAAAATGAAGATGACTTTGCTGAAGGCGATTGTGGCTCTGGCTCAGAAGTCGTTCATAAAGGAAAAGGAGTTTGTTTGGTTTATCGTGCGGCACTGCTGCACATACACCAAGATCAACACAGAGCACGGATCGGCCGAGGAGCATCAAGACTTTGTGCAGAGTTGTGAAAATTCTCTATTCATGCTCTCTTCGACGGTGGGCACAATGGATGAGCTGCTAAAGCGTGAATTGCTCAACTACTACGTCCTCCTGGACTACACTGACATCTGCTCAAACATCACAAAGTGTATGGGAAGTTTGTTTGCCAAGAACCCCAACATTGAATTTGAAGTCAACCATGAACCTGACGACGAAGCCGGTGACAATACGAAGTCGAAAATTGTCGTGCCTAGCGCTGAAACAGTGTTCGCCAGAAGTCTAGCATTACTCGGCAACTATGCCGACATAAAACGCATCTCGAATGTCCTATCGTTCCTGAAGTTCTACTATCCACACCTGAATCCAGAGCTGGCCAGTCTGTGGGACAAGAAAATTCCCGAACTTCTACTGTACATTGGTGTAGAGAAGACATTTTACATTTACCTCACGCAGTTTATCAGTGAAACTGTGGAGTTTTTGCAGCGCAACGATGAGAACTTTGCGGAGCGCCTGGTCAACAAGATGTCGGATCAAATGCTTATGTATCCCATTCACGTGCCAGTGCATGAATTCCACATTCCACCGCTTAGTGACGAACGTGGCATGATGTTGAAGGCGATTGGGCTCAGTCTCTGTCACATAACTGAACAGCAGACAGTTCTAGCGAAGATTGATCTAATCATTGGATCTGGCAAGCAGGAGAAACTCGATAAACATGTCTCCCATGCGGAATACGACAAGAAGATTTCGAACGCAGCTCGAGCATTGGGCTACACGTCAAGGGTCCACTCAGCGTTGGTGGTGAAGAAACTTTCAGAGCTTGCAAATCTGGGCGCCCGCAAACACTCGAGCGGATTCTTCAGCAATTTGCACTTTATCAAAGACACTCACAAGGAAATCGAAATGTACAAGACGAACCTTTTGGTAGCCAAAGCCTATGGCCATATGATGGACGACGACGAAGGTGGCAACACCCAGATCGACGACACGATTCTGTCTTTCCTCATACAGCAACTAACCGAAACCAAAGACCACACAGTGATGAAAGTGGTGCTTAGAACGTTGCTTTGCATTTGCAGCCAGATTCTGCGATGCAAGGAGGAGTACTCGAACCCGCTTAAGTTCCGCAAGCAAATGATGGACGCGGTATTTGGCATACAAATTGAGGCGCCTTTTGATGAACTGCCACTACTCCCAACAATCCTCAAGCTGGGAACGAGTTTCGTTCGCATCGACTCGGAGAATGGTGCCGAGTTTGACGGCGGTGTCATATTCGAGATCGCCTGCAAGAACTTCTTTACATGTGCGCGCTTTTTGCGAACGAAATTCGAGTCAACCGAGGAGGACGAAAAGAACAGCTTCCTGGCGAAGCACTTGAATGAATCTCTGCCCGAGTTGAACTCCCTCGTAAAGGTGATCATTGAAAACGATCCATCGCCGGCGACCTTGGACCTTATCATATCGATCTTGGAATGCTGGACGAGGGATTCGAACAGTGAGGTGCGAATTTGTGCCAGCCACGTCCTAAACAACTGCCTAGAGGTGTACATCAAGTCGATGCGTATTGGTTGCGAAGCTCCGTCGAAATTCAATCAGACCGGATCGATGCTAGGCAAGATTGTGCCGCGTTGCATCGATTCCAATGCAACCGTGCGACAAGTGTCGGTAGAGATCTTGCAGAAAACCCTCGAAATCTCGTGCATCTATGAGACGCTGACAATAGCCGACAGCAGTGTTGACTGGATCAAGGAGGTCGAGATGGTCAAGGAGAATATAATAACGGACGATCCCAAAAAGATCTATCATTTGGCAGGGAACATTGCCAAGATTATCGCACTCAGGATGTCCAACTTTCAGTATTTACAATTTTGGTAAGTTTCGATAATAACCTGTGGGGATTTTGGTGTTTTTTAATATTTCACTTTTACAGCAAAACCCTTCTCAACTGTCTCAAGGATCCAGAGCAGAGCTCAGCTATCGGGGCTTCGGTTGTGCTGAAGTTTTTCATCCAGCAGAAGGGCTCTGAGCTGTTTCATGCTATTCCAGATCTTGTGAAGGACAGCCTAACGGTAGAGAACTTCACAACCTTTTTTGTTCATTGATTGAGAAGTAACTTTATATTTTCCAGGCCATTAATGACTGTGACATTACGCGGGCAAAGTCGGGCGTTCTGAAGGCGATTGCAGCCCTCACTAAGCACCATCCCAAGCTAGTGTGCTCTGAGATGTTATCACAGCCACTCCCTTTCGAGGAGTAAGTCAACACGTTGTTATGTTTGCTGAGTTTTTTTTATTTTGTTCCCCAATCAAACAGAAACGTAGTCGAGTATTGGCACATCATCTGCATTGATTCGGATTTAACAGGGCTCATATTGGATAACTTCTTGGCAATCCTGTCGGCTTCTTGCTTATATGAACCGAACGAAAGTACAGGAGATCGACAAAAGATTGCTAGCGTGCAGCCTTTTGCAATTTTCTGCGCGCTACGTGAAATGTTCCCGTGTAAGGAAATCAATACCGTAAGTTAGACTTTCCATTAGACTTTTGCACCATTTGCCGCTAACTTTTTACTTTTATAGCAACTTAAGGAAAAATTCCCAGAGCTCTTCACTATGTTACTAACCTCGCTGGCGACGTACACCAACCTAGCGCCCCCGATGCTTATGACAAAAACATCACCATCATCTGGGAAAGCTCCAGCTCTGCCTTCAGGCAAAAATAAATTTGGTTTCATACCCAACAAGGACTCGGTCAAACTGAATCCGTGTCAAATTGTATTGGAAGCCTTCCAAGCGTTCCTAGCCAACTTGGAAATGGAACAAATCTCCACGGTTCTGACTGTCTGCAACAGTCTGTCGACCAGTACTGACTTAAAGAATTTCATCGAACTACTTACCCCAATGGCAATTGGAATTGTCAATCAGTTTACGGTCAGTTCCAGTTCCATGAAGCAGATAGTTACCTCGCTTAGTAAGTATGTTTCGAGCCCCTACGATGGACAGCGTATAGCAGCAATTGGGCTCTACTCAAGACTGGTACCGCAGCGTCCGTGTGGTGAGATCTCATCCGTAATAATGCTTCATCTCAGCTCGGCGCTAAGTGATCCGAACCCTGTTGTGCGAGGTCTCAGCATACAGGGCCTGGGCTATGTTGGTTATTTAACCGAACACGATATAGACAAATACACGGACACAGCCATAACTGCTCTGTTGAAAGGCATTGACGACACTATTAGGTGAGAGTGGAAATACTATTAAAGGAATTGTTGACTTAATAATGTTTTCTTTTTTTTTGCAGTGATTGCCTGATCAATATACCCTTGGAAAGTATGCGCGGACTATCGAGAATCTTACAGATGCTGCCAAGTGATCGTGTCGAATCGTTTCATGTTTCACTGGCCATCCGCATTCGACCGTTCTTTGGAAGCTATTCCATCGAAATCAGAGAAGCGGCTATTATTCTCTTTGGGGATTTGTGCGAATCAAAGATGGGCAACAGCGATGGCGATATGACACCGAACTGCTCGTCGGAGGCATTGAGGGAGCAACTATTTGCAAATTTCTTCCCGCTAATATTGCATTTAAGCGAAAGTGAACCGACTATTATAAGGGTAAGATTTTGTTTTTATAATATGTGATCAGGGTGGATTGTCCATAGAATCCAAAATGAGAGACAATGAAAAACACTGGCGACCGTAGCCGGTTTAGTCTTTGCGATCTAAGCCCCCACACCAGCGTCATAATGAAGTATTTCAAAAAAAAAGTGTGGGTCTTAGTTATAGTAAATCAATAGTTAGGGCATTCAATCTACCTTGTCTTCCTTAAGTAACTTATGTTCGTTCTTTTTTTTTATCCTTTCAGGCATGCAAAGTGACTCTTAGAAAAGTCAGCGCACTGATTAACGCCCCAAAAGTAAACGAAATGGCTCAGAGACACTTAATCGACCATGGCCAGCTGAACTATAACATATTCGTTATAGATTTCGTAAAAGTTATAGTAAGTAAAAACACCATGATCCTCAAGTCCGAATAGTATTAATTTTCTTTTCTTTATTTTCTCAGGCTGCTGACCTTCCCGAATCCGTTCAAGACTTTATCGACTCCTGCATACCAAAGCTACGAAGCCAATGGACTGAAGTTCGTGGTAATGCAGCAATTATTATCGGTATTAGAGCAAACATACTTCCGAAAAAACTCTTGAGTCTAATTCATTTACTCCATTTAGGTGTCCTCCATAACTTCCTGACCGAAAAGAACCAGCATACCGAATCTGTGGGCAATAAAATTGCCATCCTCCTGAAGGACGAGAATCACCAAGTACGAGTCAAAGCGGCAACAGCCTTGGGATACTTTTATGGCGAAGTTTGAGTGTATTGAATTTTTTTTGTTAAACGATGGGTGTTAGTCAGGAAGTAACTCGATGTGATGTAAAGTATTTTTTTCTTTTTCTTCTTTTGTTTTTGATATAAATCTCGAGATTTACATTTATATACACATGTGTTTGTAGACCAAGTAACTATAGATAGAGCTTCACTATATATATACACTCAGCTGTGTTTAAGAATCACATTTTTTCTGTTTCGGAACAATTTAACTTGAATTTATTATACAATGTTAAGAAAAATTAAAAAAACCAACAAAAAAAATATTTATGTATACAAAAGTGATAAATAAAAAATTTAATAAAATTCACAGACCTGTGCGTTACATGTTGACGAAGGGAAAGTATTGAATTCGTCCGCTGGACCAACCAATGGTCAAGACACTGTCCGAGTTCTTTCGATTTTTACTCTGGAAGCAAATAAACGAGGGATACTCGGTGCCTAGCCCAGTGAGGAAGCACGATGGCGAGATGCTAAGATTGTGTTTGATTATGCACGTGGAGAAGATCGCTATGCAGGGACTGTCTTTGAAAGTTATAGCGAGGAAGTGACCGTTCGGATCCCAGGCGAGAGATTGAGGCTGGCCGCCAACTTCTCGGTGGCCAATTGTGAATTTTGTCAAGTCAGCTATAGGCAGTGCTTGCTTGGGTAGAGTCGAAGCTGAAAGGAATATTCTCCGTTAGACAACTCAAGATTGAAGTGCTTTTTGGTTTAACTGTTGGCAGCATTATACAAGGCATTCCTGGGCTTGTGGAATGCCTCACCTGTTACTTGCCTTACACAACTTTCTGTAGGCATTCAAGTGCTAAGAAAAGCCTGACTCTCGGCGATTCTTAGCAGTTGGTGGCCCAATCAACACAAAAACCGAATCGTTTTAACTTACTTGCAAACAGCTGTTCTTCGAAGAACTGCAGGCGATACAGAGTTGGATCCTCGGAGGTGACAAAGAGCAGGAAAGTACTGCAAGGCGACCAACAAGCAGATTGAATGTTGCCACTGGCAATAGTCCATCGCTCAGGCACCCAGTGCTTGTCGGCCGACCAGACCCGGAAAACGTTTCCAACTGTGGCGGAAAACAGGCAAGAACCATCTGGTGACCACTTGAGGATGGAACAAGGCGGTCCAACGCGTTTCAGTGTGGTGCTGTTGGACTTGTCCACGTTCCAGATGACCACATCTGTATCGCCGATACTCGATGTGGCCAGGAGAGTTCCATCGGAATTCCACTGCACAGAAGTGATGGGGCTATGGTTTGGACTATAAGGGAAAGTTGAGGGCTGGTCTTTAGGGCATTGTCTACTTACTGTTTGAGGAAAACCGCCTGTGAGGACGATCGCGTAATGTGAAGATTGTTGTCCATTGTCCAGAGACAAAGACCCATTTGGCATCCGACTGCTAGCTCGGCAGCACTGTAGGGTCTCCACGCCATAGATGTGATCCCTTTTTGAATGCTATTCTGGAAGGGAAGCTAAATTCAAAACGCGCTTCTATCTTAACAAGGAAAAAACGAACTTTGAGGACGGGAACTGCAGCTGGTTCGTCGGTGTAAATGCGAATGACATCATCTGAGCCAGCCACAGCGATTTTGAAGCAGTTCGGATGCCAGACAATGTACCGAATGCTACTCCTTATCCAGTCCCTGAATAGGATCTCGTTAAACACTCACTGGGAGTCATTATAATTTCAAAACATACCTCGTTTCTGAATACTTAGCAATGCTGGCTATGCCCTGCTCCTTGAGATGCGGAAAAACCATGAGCTTTATCCTGCGAATAAATTCCAAAGCACGAAAAGTGCATTCCGCTGCAGATGATATGATAGGACACGAAGCAGCTGTTGCGGGTGCTCGAGCTTCATTTAAAGCCTCGAGAAATCCACTTTCGAAGAAAGTCCTGGTTATGCGTTTTATGACACGTTCGTTTACTGGAACCATCACAGTACGATAAGAATCGACTGGTTTCACGGAAGCAGCAGAAAAAATCTCGCAATTGATATTGATTTCTGGATAATATTCCAACTAGTTAAATTAAAAAATTTAATCTAAGTATTTGGTTAGCATTTGCGATGGCTTACCACATAGGAATTGCCTTTGACTTCTAGTTGGGGCACGGTGCAAAGACGACCACTTCGTTCGCACACGGGAACATTGCCCGGCGAAGCTAAGGTCGAAAGATCTTGCAGCGACACCATGGAGGATAGTGCGACCGTTTTATTGGGGTCTTACAAGTTAAAATTGAACAATAAGGAGACGATAACTACTCTAAATATATTAAAACCCAGCAAATTGTAAACGATGCTCTGTTCTCAACTGTAGAAATCAAAAATGCCGGGAGATCTATGACAGATGGATGACAGACGCACCATGGCAATGCAGTGTGGCGCGGTCAAAGTTCGTAGCGTACGATTTTACTTGTAGAAATATTCTAGCAGTTATGGACTACCATGGACAAAGCTCACAAATCACAAAACATCAGATTAACTTCAGATTAAATTGAGAAAAAAACAGTACACCTACTGCGTCGATCGTCATTGGATGTCTAGCAAAAAAAAATGCGTATCTGTGATTGGCCAGCACAGATTTTTGTGTAAACAAACTGACTTTTTTTACACGAATGCAAAGTGACAGTTCCATCCCATGACGTCAGATTTACAGTTAGGTCTGTCAAACAAATGTCATGGCAAACGCGTGTCGTAATCTTGATATTCTTTCATTCATGGACAAAGCTGCGTTATCGTTTGCTTTGTCCCATTACGTTATCGTTACTCTACAACCACGTTAAATATCATATATCATTCGAAAAGCGATTGAAAATCATAGAAAATGCCAACAAATAAACA
The DNA here is from genome assembly GCA_947623515.1 of Neoascia interrupta. Classification (NCBI taxonomy): domain Eukaryota; kingdom Metazoa; phylum Arthropoda; class Insecta; order Diptera; family Syrphidae; genus Neoascia; species Neoascia interrupta. The sequence goes on from OX392463.1 coordinate 25,692,413, forward strand.
AGAACACAAACCACCGAAAATTCATCGTGTTGAATTTTTCTGCTTTCTTAAAACTTTTTTACGTAAAAAAGCGTAAGGACGGATGGTCGAAGCAACGTTGTAGTAGCTCCCATTGACTTCCAGTGTTTGAATTTAAGTTGTCAAATCAACGCTTGCGCAGCTTTGTGACAGCCTTTATGGTTTCATAATGTTATTCCATTAATCCATTTACACCGCCTTAAAATTAGAAATTTTGCGAAAATATTTAAAATCTTCATCAAAAATACAAATAAAGGGCAAAATGGATGAGGTCGATTTCAAGAAACTGCTGCAGAACTATTATTGTGTTTTTTTTTTATATAAAATTCGCATTACATGGCGACAAAAATGTTATTATTCATCAAGTCAATTTCTTAAATTCTCCTGCTGCTAAAATTATTTTTTGCTTCACTGCAGGACCACTACGGGTGAATATCTATCCACCCTCCCTCTTGTACTTAAGAATTTTCGAGTAATACCATGTTTCCACCAGGCAGTAATCCATGACTAAATCTTCTACAAATCAAGCGTAAAACCATACAAATTTAAGTCCTCTCGGTAAGCGTTTGAGAATAAATCCTCTCATAAATCCCATTCGCCCAATTCACAAATCCATTTCCAGCACCTTTGCTACAGTTTGAGAATCATAAAAAGGAAACTGAAACTGTCCCTGTACGACAAATCTGTCACACGAACGTTTTTGATGGCAATTTTTATAGCGGAAATCGTTTTTCGCTTCTGGGAAATGCATCGCCACTCTCTTTTGAGAGCCAAAATGACAGAAACAGAGTGTCCGTGTCACAATAGTTATATATTTGTCCGGTGGAGCCACTTTGGGATTTATTTTTAATCGTGTCCCGCTAATTCTGTTTAAATTGCCGCTGGAGACATAGTGCCTGTTTTCATTTGGTTTATCCTAACCTGATGTGTCAGAATTACTCCCGCCAGTGTGGTGGTCACCGTTCAACCTCAGTTTTATTTTAAGAAATAAATTTTGGGTTAGGTTAGGATAAACCAAATAAAAAAAGGCACATAGGGTAAGGCTCACAATCATAATAAATAGCAGGAGTCAATGGCGCTGAAGTCAGTTTGTGTTGAGAAATGGGAAAAAGCATCGAATGTTAAAGTAAACTGTTGATCTCGATGTATACGGTTTGCATACGGTTTAATTGAATTATTGTTGTTTTATCTTAAAGAAAAGGTGCATTTAAAATAAAACAGGTTAAGCCGCGTTACCACAGGCAACGTAAAACAGGAACAAAAACATAATTCCATATATTAGCAACTGAAAACTAAATTCGCTGAATGCTTTTTGCGTTGCTAATGAAATTGTATGAAATTCTGTTTCTGTTTCTGTTCGTGTTCCTTGTGACAACGGAGCTTAAGTTGCTCGTTTTTTCTACGTGATAGACACGTGATTCATTTTTTATGTAAAAGGGGTCGTTGAAGCTTAAGAGCGATAAGAACTTCCCCAATAGACTTATGATCTTAAGACTTTTCTTACATTTCAGGCCGGTTTTTCATTGCTGAGTTAAGCCCAGCTTAAATAAACATATGTTAATTCCGGAACAAAACGAATCTAGAGTTAGCCCAAAAGTAAAGTTGTCAAAATCTCAGACTCACCAAATTATTGTTTCTCCCATCGCCCTCATTTCACATAGAAAATAACAGGAAATGAAGTTCGAGTCATATTCAAATGTAATTTTTCACAGAAATTTGCAAAGCCACTACCATTCCATACAGGAAAAACATTCAAGGAAGTTCATTCTGCTCACCAGAGTTGATCCGAGATTTACTCACCAAATTTTAAGCCGAGGTTAATCCTGGGAATTTTTCTCAGTTTAACTCGGAAACTCGTATGATTCGGCTCTTTAAAACTGGCCGTTATTGTAAAAATCTTGTCCTGTTATGGCCCTAAACTGACTCACTATTTTTGATGCTTTTCAACTATATTTTGTTTTTTAATTTAGTTCATGAAAAGGCTTCTTTGGCCCTGAATGCACCTATTACACTACTGATGTCAGATGTGTCTGTGACGTTTGAAAACAAAAACTGTCTCACCACTACAGCCACGAAACGAAAAAATATCTGAAGAAGTGGAGCACCTTGTCTGCTTGTCTCTTCTTGGTTCGACAAATAGAAATAAATTCTCTTGGCGCTGCATGTGTCGGGCAATTAAAAAAGTTTTCCTCCCCATAAATGAATCACTGGACATTTGGCTTCCGTAAAAATAAAAAAGTTATTGGCTTTGGTTTACACACAAGACGGTAGTACTAGTAACTTGTTCACCGACCGCTTTTGATCGGTGCAACCAAGTTTTCAGTACCATACCAAGATCGGAGAGCTGAAGGCCACACAAGCACCATACAACTCAAGCAACTAATCAAGACTGATTGCAAAGTGAATTGTTTATCAAGTGCTGAGTTAATACGTAATGGAAATCAATTCTTGAAATGATAAGACGGATTCCCTGACCTTACTGCCAGCTGTTTTCATTTATCAACAAGAGTACTGTCCCCCCATAGAGCAATCGCATAACTTTACACGAGAGTGAAAATATCAACGATTTTCTCGCTTATTGAACAGGTTTAGTATTATTTTTTATCTTTTTCTTGACCGATGACTAGAATTCTTGTTAATTGCAGAATCTGGTGCTGGGGGTCTTGTCAATTGAGAGTTCTTGACTAACAAATGCAGGCAGTCGCAGTACAACTCCTTTCTCCCAGGCAGCTGACCCAGTTTTCGATGGCGTAAATCTGGTAAAATTTTTGTAAAGTGAGTGTTGTGCCTATTTTTACTTTTAACCAGCAGACATTATGTACCAATTAGTTTAGACTTATTAGAATGTCGGAGCGTATGAGTACATTAAGTCTAGTAAACATCGATGCACTCAAAAGCCCGCGAATTCATGCAGCGACGGTGATGCATTCAAAGGCGCTGATGATGGGATTAAATGAGCTGAGACTCGCCGACAAGCTCTTGGATATTACATTGCTGGTTGAAGGCGTACGCCTAAAGGTAAGTTGCCGATTGGTTATTGGTGTAAGTGTAAACAATTCTTTGTTTGGCGGAATTTGCCTCGATTATATAAAGTGTTACACGCGATGAGTGGCCACAGAGTCGCTTAACAATGAGAGCTGTCCCACGCTTTTCTTTTTTGGTTTATCGTTAACAATAATTTCGCAATGATGATTCGCTTTTGTTAGCACATAAAAGCCAGCTTTTCGCACACTATTGGCGAATGAATTTATTCAATTTAATTGCTTTGGCTGGACCTTAATGATGGATCTCACTTGAGTTAGCGTTGTCGTGTCAATTCCAATTCCGTGTTTCACTTATGCAATGGACAAAAACAACATTTTGATAATTTGGTCAGCTGCCAATGGAAGAAGATATATGCTTCATGTACTCTAGCTCGATAAGGGCTCAGCAAGTACCTTTTGAATACTATAACTGAGGTCATTTTGGATTTAATTCTCTGTTAAGAGACTCAGATTAAATCGGTTTCATAAGACGACATAAGACTAGTAAAAGATCTGGTAGGGTTTGAGTATTTAAGGATCCCGTCAAATTATGGAAATAATCACGCATGAACAAATTTAAAAACAAACAAAGCATAAAAATTGATAAGATACCTCACAGCGACGCCCACAATTGACTTGGATGTCAGAAACCTCAAATTTACATTTGATTTAATAATAACTTTTGGTCAAGTTAGAAGAGTCTTCAAAGTGCTTGAAGAGCTTCAAGCACTTTAAAAACCGTCATCCATTTTCAATTAATCAAAAACTTTTCAATATTTACAAAAAACGTAAATTCTTTTATTTAAGTAAGAGTATTTACTAGTCCTTTCGTTTTCTAAGTTGTTGCCTTCAAACTAAGTAACTAAGTAAGAAACATCCAACTGTAATTGATTGCGCCTGCAATTGTAACCGTTATGTGTGTAAAGAAAATTTTCCTAGTATGCGTTCTTTATAGAAAAACAAATTTATATAAAGGACATATTCTTTGGATCTTGATTATCGCACATTTTATGTTGTTTTGTAGTTTTATTTTTGTAGAGGTGTTGCAATACTCATGATAGGTCCCTTGACTACTCAGTACCCACAGGTCCCTTAGTGAAATACTATTTTTGTCAAAGGAACTTGCCCTTAAGCTTATACTCTCTTTGTTGCTCTTCTTTCATTTTAGGCTCACCGAGTAGTTTTAGCTGCTTGCAGCGACTATTTCGCCGCAATGTTTACCGAACCCATGAAGGAAGCGACTCAGTCAGAAATTCAGCTTAATGGTGTAACTGCCCGTGGAATGCAAATACTCCTAGAATTTGCATACACATCCAATCTAGATTTAGACCGTAACAATATTGAAGAAACCCTCTCTGCCGCCAGTCATATTCAGATGAACTCGGTCGTGACGTCTTGCTCCACCTATCTTGAATCTCAAATTGATCTGGGGAGCTGTGTTGATATAGCTGCCATTGCCGATCTCTACTCGCTGCGTAATCTCAAAAACAAAGCCTACCGATTCATTTGTGCCTACCTCGAGAAGTTCGCGGAAACTGAGGAAATTTACAATCTGAGCTGTGAACAGCTACAATCCATTCTGAGTTGTGATTACCCCGTTGATTGCTCTGAGAAGAAGGTCCTGGTGATTGTTTTAGATTATTGCATTAGGAACAAAGTAGGCTTTGAGTGGGCGCAGCGACTTTTCGCCAACATTCGATTCGATCAAATCAAGGACATCGAACTGGGCGTTGACGTTGACATCGAGTCGTCCTACTATCAAACAATGCGAGCCATGGGATTGCAGCAAAAGAAGAAAGACGATAATGCGAACGTATATGAAGTTCTCAGTACGGGTGTTTTAACAAATCTTCGTGGCATGGAGCTGGCTTTGGTCAGGATTGGAGGCTTTGGCGACGACGGACTGCACAACCAGCTAAGCTTCGCCCTGCCCGGAGAGAAAAAATGGCACTGTTTAACAGTCATACCGCACATTAAGCAGTCCAACTATGGTGCGGCCGTATTGGGGAATGACTTGTTCATCGTCGGTGGGTCGTATGATGTCTGCCTGAAGGAGTACATTCATGGTTTTGGTTTCCGGTATTGTGCGGCGAAGAACGGATGGTCGACAATTGCTCAGTTGAGAATGGAGAGATGCCGATTTTCGTTGAATGCAGTGGGAAACTTTTTGTACGCTGTCGGTGGTGTCGGGGAGTTCCCTAACAGCAATGAGGAGATTTGGGCACCTGAAGGACACCGCATATCGAATTGCGAGCGATACAATCCAGAGACGGACTCCTGGGAGTACATAGCGCCTCTTACAGAGAATAGAAGTCAACACGCCGGAGTGGCTCACGGTCGCTACTTGTACATATCGGGTAAGTTATTGAGAATTCAATTTGGACAACTTATAACGATTTGCAATTTTGCAATTAGGTGGACTCATCCGCAACCTAGTTTTAGCGACATTCTGGCGCTACGACACACTCAAAGAAAAATGGAAACAAGCGAGAAATATGTTTCAGCCCCGATGTGATCATGTTCTCCTAGCGGTGGATGATAAAATCTACGCATGTGGCGGATGGTATGAGGACCCAGCTACTGAGACGCGCATCCTTATCAATGCAATAGATGTGTACGATGTTCGCACAGATACGTGGTGCCTAGAGACCCTTAACCCAGTGCCAACGTTTCATGCCGGCATAACAGCCGTCAATAAGAAAATCTACTTTGTTGGCGGACTGCTGTCAGATCAAACTATAAGCAGTTCGCCCAGTGTTCAAACGTACGATCTTGTAACCAAAGAGTGGTCTACGCAAACGGAGTGGGAATGCGCCAAACCAACTTGGGAATGTACATGTGCGACTTTTTATGTTCCACGGTGTCGAGACTGTTGAGTGTCTCTGAACTGCAAGAAACAAAAACATTTCAGAATCTCTGCACGATGGTTGGCTATCTTCCTTATACTCGTAACTTCAAATTTAACTTGGATGCGAATGTAAACTATTTGTACATGAATTTTGTATGTATTTTATTTTAGTTCCCTTTTTTTTATACAAAAACCCTTTGCAAGCCATAATTTATGAAAGTAATTTAATATTTTATATCTAAACTAAAAAATTGTGTTCTGTTTTAACAGCGTTACTTAGACTTATTTTGAATTTTGAAGAGACAAAGGTAAGCTTGAATTGTGCCGTCAAACTTTATTTCTATGATTTTGGTGGACAGATTTTTACTCAAAGCAAATAAGTTCTGTTTTTCTAAAAATAATACCATGCCCCTAAAAATCTCACAGACATACGTTAACTAGCATGATCATCAAGATCTTCCTTTCCGCTGTCTATTATAACATATACAACTGTATCATAGAGGTCGTAAAAACACGAGAACTTTAGACGTAATCCCCAGACGGGTTTAGGAGGCCCCCTCCAAGATCGTCCAACATACTCAGTCTTGCCTACCACGGGGATCAATCCTGTTTGTTTCTAATAAATGACATAGATAAACATTACCATAGGTATTTATGACTTGTCTAGGAATAGGAAGTCTGGCAGGAGGCATGCAAAAACCATTTTCAACCCATGAAGTTTGACGTTCCACTCGACCATTCCCACACTATCCCTGCGAGCAACACCAGTATCGCATTGCTGAAATCCCATTGCTCAATTAGTTCCTGCGATCTGATTCTTCTTTCTCATTTAGGCGCGCGATTATAATCTGAAGTAATGGATTATAACCCTCCCACTCTACTGCATTCCTACTGGTCCGCTTGTAGGGTACGCCGATTTGACCTCAGAATATACCGGCAGGCCACCCGGTTTTGGATCTCTTCGTCACTGAGGCCAAATAAATGCTGTTGTCGTTGCATTTGTGTGATCCGTGAATGTTAAGGCCCTCCTCTCCTTCGCGATTGAGCTGGAATGTAGATTGACATTGCCTTTTTGACGGGGTTTTTAGGATCTCTCCTTTGAACGTGGCAATTTTTCTGGAGATAGGTTCTTTTACATGGAGGCTTTCTCGGATTTTCGTACTTTTTATTCTATCTCGCTTTGTTACTCCTACTGTCATGCGAAGCATCTTCATCTCAGCTGCCGCTAATTTGCTTTTATATTTCTTATACGCTGTCCAACATTGTGAACCATATGTAAGCGCCGGACGCACAACTGCGGTGTATAGCTTTCCTTTCAGCTTAGGGGGCATTTTTCGATCACAGAAGATGGCGGAGTTTTCTCGCCACTTCATCCCCCCCCCCCACGCTTACGCTATGATTGATGTCCAGGTACTTGAACTTTTCACACTTAGGAAGCACATTTTCATTCAATTTAATGTCTGGAACTGGGTCGGGTGGGTCAGAGAATGGGCAGCACAGGTAGTCTGTCTTCTTTAGGCTAATACGATACCCATTCCCCTCTAAAACATCCACCCACATATATCAAGTGCTCGCTGCAGGGATATATCTTCACTTATGATGGCCCCATTGTCAGCGAAGAATAGTTGATGTACTTTCGGGTCCGTCAGTTTTCCTTCAAGCAGATAATCAAGGACTACAATGAAAAGGACGCTTCCCTGGTGTTCCGACTTTAATTGAGAACTCATGAGTGACTCCTGAAGGACATCTTACTCTTGTCTTTGCTCCGTCATACATGTCCATGATCATCCGCACGTTGGCTTCTGGAACTCCTCGTTTTCTTAGCGCCACCCATATTAGAACTCGTGGTAGTCTATCGAAAGCTTTTTCAAAATCAGCCAGCACCATATGCAGATCTTTAAGGGCATACCGATGTTTTTCCATTATGATCCTTATACTTTGGATTGCATCAGTGGTTGATTTGCTCGTGACAAACCCACACTGGTCCTCAGATAGTCTTATTATTTTTCGTAGTCGACTATCTAGTACCCGCTCCACGATCTTCATTGTGTGAGACATCAGCTTGATAGAACACGGCAATTGTCACAGCTTCGTGTATCACCTTTTCTTTTAAACAAATCTGCGATCTAATCATTTCACTAAATTCTGTTTTTACATAGCGACAGACTCTCATAGGATAGGAGGTATATTAAGTTTGATTCATAGTTTGTAACAGAGAAATAATCACCGTAGACCCCCAAGACCTTGATGCCACGCTCCTTTTTTAGGAAAGAAGATTCTTAACTGACAAATTCTAAATACAATTAAAGTTAATAGAAACTGAAATTTGACAACCAAAATATATGACGCAATTCGAAGCTTGACAGTGGTCAATTAGGATGGGATATCCAACGATTTGCCTAAGCGGATTTTAAGAGTTTTTTTCTCGAAAAAGCAGAATTTTTGAAGCTGAATTATGACCCGCTCCCGCGTAATCGCACTGATCTTCTATTAGATCAGGTCGATTGTAGCTAACTAGATCGCGCTTCTAATAGCTTAACGAATAGGCGTGTACTTTAGCCGGAAGGAAGACCTAAGAGAGATATATCTACCCCTATAGTGAGAGCAAGCTTTTTTGTTGTTTTGAAAATAAGTACAATCGCCCCTTTTTGCCGATCACTAAGGGTCGGTTTTTCAGTGCGAGATCATCCGAGTTTCTGAGTTAAATTGAGAATAACCCCAGGAGTTTTTCATTAAACTTACATCTGAGATTATTAACTTGCCAAATTTGGTGAGTTCATCTCGGATCAACTCTGGAGAAAAGTATGAACATTTTTGAAAATTTTTTCTGTGTGGAATGACAGTTGCTTTGCGTGTTTCTATTAAAAATCAGATCTGCAAACAACTCGCACTTTTTTTCCTGAGTTTTTCTATGTGAAGTGACAGTTGGGGGAATCGAAGATTTTGACAATTTTACTGACAGAGTTAACTCTGCACTGAAAAACTACTCGCTGGGTTAACTCTTGATTCGTTTTTATTCGGTATTAACAGATCTTGGTTAAAACCGGCCCTGAGTGATCGGACTTGAGCCTTCGCCTCTCCTAGTCCAATGAACCAAAGAGTTCAATTGCCAATGACGTTTAATTTTAATTCAGTGACACACACCTATTCATTTTTTTTATGCATTTGAACATTTTATTTGTATGTACTTACTTGTTTTCAGTGACTTAATTTTAAATACATCCCCTTTTTTGGGGCATACACCAACTCAATATTCTGGCTAACTTTCATGTCCTTCACTCGAATAGTTTTCTTTTTTTCCTCGCGGGTATCCATTCATAAAAAAAAAAACATTTTAGCATCCTAATAAATCATCGTACAAAGTCCTCATTTTCTATTTTCTAGCATTTTTCAATTTTCCTCAAATACCACAAGAGATGTTTGTTGCCCTTAGTTGTTGCTATTCGATTTGGGTTCCTTTGACGAGGGTTAATGGAATGCAAATAGATATACCATTTCACCGAAATATAATCGATGGTGATGCCTGAAAAAAGGTCGCTCCATCTTCACCTCAATTAATATGTCGCAATCGTTGTTTTTGAATAAAATTTGTAGCCAAATATTTTGAAGAATGCTTGTCCTTAACCTTGAGTGAGGCTGTGTTAAGGCCACAATCGGAGGGGGTCTACTTTTTTTTTTGTCTGACAACCGTATTAAAAGAAACGAACATTTTTATGGTATGGAAAATCAATTTGAGATATATAAAAGAGTAAAAGCACTTAAATTTTTTAAGTAGGTATCTATACTATAGGTCTTGAATAATTAAAAAGAGATCAGATACATAAGAATCCGTTTACTTGCCGTTAAATATTTAAATCGCATCCTGCTTTTGCATTCAACTTTTGTTGGGAATCGAAATCGAATTCAATCGCAAGCCTATAAAATGACAATCAAAGTGGGGCGAACCCTCGCAAGAAAGCAATTTTTGTAATAATTTAAGGAAGAAAATGCTTTAAGACCATTCTATTATTTGTGCATAACTGGTTAAGATCACATCATACTCTTATCCTGTATAGATTCCTTAGTGAGCTGAGTATTCATGAGCTTTAACTGTAGCTTTTTATATAGCACTTATCCAAGATGATTTTAATAATTTTCTTGTATCTAATGGTGTCATCAATGGCTGGCTTTTTTTCAAATATGATGGTCTTTCGAAAGGTTATAAAGAAAGTCGTTCAAGTTCTTAGGATGCTAGCCAATCTTAACCTTCGATAACAGCTTAGTTTGCTGCTACTTCAACTTCTAGCTTCACTGCGGTTATATGCCTACATTTACACACTACCACAACAGTAATGTCTTCACTCTTCAGCAAAGCTGGTAGCTAGTTCACACGACATCTACGGCCCCAAAAACCGATCCTTGTGGAACTCCTGCTGCAACTTTGCAGAGTTTTAATCCTTCGTCGTTTGTGCTATAATAACAGCTCTCTATATAGCAGCTCTCTGTTGCTTCGGCAATGCGCTGTTAAGAACCGAAGGCAGTATGAGATAAATTTTCACCGCTTCCTGATCTTTTGATGTAGGATCAGAGCGGAAGACGTATTTCTACATAACCCATTCTATTCTGCAACGGCAAGTAACCTGTCAGATTATTTTCTCAATGATTTTTTCCCATCTTTTATGGATAAGGTCCTAATGCTGTGTTTCTTTTATCAGCATATCTGCAAACTTCTATTTAAAGAGGTTTGGCCGTTTTGCTACCGTCGCGCCGCGCAATCCGCTTTTTTTCGAGTTCCATAAGGCACTCGTTGAGTAGCTCTGCCGCGACAATTGGTAATACACTTGCACTGGATTTCGAGGAAAGCGGTGCTCTACTCGAACTCAGAATCATAGTAAACGTCACGTGGAAAGAGTCTTATAGTAGCCGCTAAGTTTTGTCATCATCTGTCAGCTGCATCGCAGAGACGTTTGGAGCATGAGACATTGCTCTTTTGATGAGTCTTCTAAGATTGCGCCTGGCCAGTATAAGGATGCTTCCAGTCGTTACCAGACCTACGAACCATTCGGCCAGAGAGCCGATTTTTTTTAGGGCAGAGTTAACTCCGTCAATAAAGTTATCAAAACCTTCTACTGAAATTATTGACTTTTTCTAGTATCACTTCTCCTATGGAAGTACCTATATGCACTCTTGTTTTGAATAAGTTGAAGGTTTAATTTTAAAGGTTTTGGGATATACCGCGTTAAAAATAAATTATGAGTGCAAACCGTACTCACCCCGAACGTTTCGCTTAAGTTACATTAAGCGTGGTCACCGGGAAACAGCCTAAAAATGCTTTTGGCGATTAGCACTACGCAAGTTGTAGTCATTAGCGGTAGTGCTGTCTCGTTCTCTCGTTGTTGTGCGTCAGGTGGCTGAGAGCAAACAGTGCTCACTGTGTCGCTGGGGCTGGCTAGCCAATTCGCAATCGACGGTGATGAGCCGATTATTGGATCCCATGTTCGCGACGATTTGAAACTGTCGTCGCGATTTAAATTTTTGTGGCGTTTATCTCAATCGCTTCACGAACAAGCCGTGGGATGTAATGCGACTCCCGAGCCAGTATCTAAGCCTGATCAAATCTGATCCAATGGTTTTCGTTGGGATGGTCTAAGACATGCTCGGCTAGAGCGGATTTTTCTCGCTGCTGATTGCTCACAGCATTTATATGTTTCTTTTAAACGGGTCGAAATACTTCGTCGCGTTTGTCCAATGTACTGCGTAAACCCAGGGAGTTTGGAGAGGAAAGCGATCTTTGGGTGATTCGTGATTGTAGATAATTTATCACATTTTTTGGCGGTAAGAAGATCGTTTTCACACCGTATCGTTTTAGAATTCGACCGACTTTGTCCGTGACACCTTTCACGTTACTATCAAAGCATTTGGTGGAGGTTCTGAAACCATTGGTAGGGAAGACAGAACATCATATTAATGATTCTTCCAACTTCGTATCAATTCTTAGTGGTCTAAGACTTGAGGCGGATGACGTGATGGTAAGCTTCGATGTGAAGTCACTCTTTACAAATGTACCTGTGCAGGAAGTTCTGAGCGTAATTCGTCAACTAATCTCAACCTCCAGCATAGACGAAAAACACATGCCACTTTTGGAATTTTGCCTATCATCGGGTTTCTTCTCTTTCGACCAGAAGTTTTATATGCAGAAAGATGGTATAGCTATGGGATTACCTCTAGCTCCCTTAGTTGCTGACGTGTAGATGGAGCATATTGAGAAGAAGGCTCTGAATAGCTGCGAAGAGAAATCAAAGGTGTGGTTGAGGTACGTTGATGACTCTCTGCATCATTAAACTTTCCGCGTTAATGAGTTTTTTGAACCATCTTAACTCACAACATCCGAAAACAAAGTTCACAATAGAACAAGAATAGAATGGATCCATTGCGTTTTTGGATGTTAAAGTAACGCGGAAATCGGATGGTACATTAGGACACACAGTTTACAGAAAAGGTACACATAAACAGGTACCTCCATGCTTCCTCTCACCATCATCCGGCAAATTTGAGATCTGTTGTCCCCACACTTATTCAGCGAGCTCACAATGTATGTGATACAGAGCATCTCGCCGCTGAACTTACCTTTGTGGACAACGTCCTTCAATCGAACGGCTACTCAAAAAGACAATGTTCATGGAAGCCAAATTTGTCGCGACAAGAAGACTGCTATGAGTTGGACAAGAGAGCCTTTCTACCGCACGTGAAAGGTGTCACGGATAAAGTTGGTCGAATTCTAAAACGATACGGTGTGAAAACGATCTTCTTACCGCCAAAAAAGGTGATAAATTATCTACAATCGCGAATCACCCAAAGATCGCTTTCCTCTCCAAACTCCCTGTGTTTACGCAGTCCCTTGCAGCTGGACAAACGCGACGAAGTATTTCGACCCGTTTAAAAGAAACATATAAATGCTGTGAGCAATCAGCAGCGAGAAAAATCCGCTCTAGCCGAGCATGTCTTAGACCATCCCAACGAACACCATTGGATCAGATTTGACCAGGCTAAGATACTGGCTCGGGAGTCGCATTACATCCCACGGCTTGTTCGTGAAGCAATTGAGATAAAACGCCACAAAAATTTCGATCACCTTTCGATCGCTACGACAGTTTCAAACTGTCGCGAACATGGGATCCAATAATCGGCTCATCACCGTCGATTGCGAATTGGCTAGCCAGCCCCAGCGACGCAGTGAGCACTGTTTGCTCTCAGCCACCTGACGCACAACAACGAGACAGCACTACCGCCTACGCACTGCTAAAACTTGCGTAGTGCTAATCGCCAAAAGCATTTTTAGGCAGTTTCCCGGTGACCACGCTAAATGTAACTTAAGCGAAACGTTCGAGGTGAGTACGGTTTGCACTCATAATTTATTTTTAACGCGGTATGTCCCAAAACCTTTAAAATTATGTCTAACAACCGCCAAAGCCTTAAAAGTTAAGTTGAAGGTTGTTTTCAGCAGGAAAGGCTGATTGTGGCAGGACAGTGTACAAACATTAAGGCAAAAGGGTAAACTAAACTAATGTGTGATCGATTGTTAGCGAGTATTGCGGTTCTCTGTCCGCTCTTAAGGATTTGGGTAATGGATGAACTTTGCAAGGCCCTAAAAAAGAAAAGGAAGGCTTTATTGTGAGCGCATGTGTAAATAGATCTATACTGAGATTTCTATACTGACAGTTCTTAGATGGACGTCAGCACAGGTGCGCAGGATTCTTCTGTCAAGCTCGGGGTTTTAGAAAATTCTTCAGGATCAACGACCGACGGAAGGGCGCAGTGTTTTTGAGGCGGAGCCTCAATTCAAGCTGATGCGGAATTGAAGAGGCACAGGCTAGAAGGTAGGACTATTACCATATACCCTGACAACCAAGCAGCCATTGAGGCCATGGAATAAGATTTTTTGATGAAAAAGGGCTAAAAAAAGTAGGCGTTCTTGCTCTTGTTTTAAGTAAAGTGAAGTAAAAGAAGTAAGTAAGTGCAAGGGCTCGTCTGTAACGAACTTTTATTTACGCGACCCTCTTTACCATGTAACACCAAATTTAAAAGTTTTTCGGCCTGATTCCATATACCTACTGTATGTCGATTTTTGTATAGGCTACGCCTCCAAAAATGGGCATAGGCTGAAAATTAAAATTAATTAATTCTAGTTTCGTTAGAATCATGAGAAACTGTGTTGAATGCGAATATAAATACTTTAAAAACAGTTTTTTCCTTAGAACGCCCCCTAAAAGCGGGCGGAACTCAAAGCTTTGTATGCAACAAACTTATCGAATTGTTATATTTTTAATATTTTCCATAATTTTTTTTTTCGATTTAGAATGATTTTTCCAACATATCAGGGTTTTAAAGATTTAACTTTTTAAAAGTGGGCATGGTTGATGTTTTGGGCGGTCCAATTTCTGTCTTAATAAAGGCTTCTGGCCTCTATTGCTCTGCACCGAAATTCCTACGTCTTGTCTAACTTGATCGAAAGGCATGAAAAAAAATTTAGATTTGAGGCTGTCATTCAAGTCAATTGTTAGCGAAGTTATCAGTTTTCATACTTTGTTTGTACAAAATGAGACACAAATTACACTCCAAGCTTCAGTTTTCTAGCTTAATATGAAAGACCCACGTACTTCATACATACGGACAGACTGACGGACATGGCTTAATGCTTAATCAATTCGATCATACCTCTTAGGACTGGTTTTTTAGTGCTGGGTTTAACCCAGCTTAAACCAAGATCTGTTAATGTCGTAACAAAACGAATCTGGAGTTAGCTCAGCGAGCACTTTTTCAGTGCAGAGTTAACTCCGTCAACAAAGTTGTCAAAATCTTCGACTCTCGAAATTATTGACTCTTCCAGCTCTCATTTCACATAGAAAAAGACAGGAAAAGAAGTTCGAGTTATTCTCAGAAGTCATTTTTCACAGCAACCCGCAAATCAACTGACATTCCACGCAGAAAAAACATTCAAAGAAGTTCATACTGTTCTCCAGAGATGATCCGAGATTAACCCACCAAATTTGGTGTTACAAACTATGGATTACAATTAATATACCCATGGGCAAGTATAAAAAGAAACTGGCAGGGGGGTTGCAGGGTGGCTTCGAGCCTCCATAAATTTTTCACTGTGTCGCCTGTATAGGGACATTTTCAGAATTTTCAAAAGCAGAATTTTAAAAGCAGTTTTCTTTATGAATAATTTTTGCTTATTCAGAACTTTGACGCCAACCCGTAGAAAAAGCGCTTAAGCCGTGAGGGACAAGAGACATTGCGTAGGTGCTCCAGCGAGTCTATTGCCCTTTCCTTATCTATTTCACCAATAAGTTTTAAGTCCGTTTTTGAATCCTATATCTAGCAAAGAATCTGCTCCAACATGAAAGTTCTATTCCAGCTTAAGCTAGAAATATACTCATTGTTTAAAATAGGGGTTCTAGAGATCCCCGTAATAAAATGCTGTCAAGGTCGACGGTTAATGAATTTAACATACGACACCGTTCAAGTTGTGTGTCCGAAGAGCAAGGGCGAATCGAGAATGAATATGAAAAACTGGGGGTAGGTTCTGCCCTCGGCAAAGGCCAACGAAGAAGGAGTTCGTTTTCACGAACAAGCGTCGTCGTCGGAGATTACAAAAGCACGCATATTTGACAAGAAAGTGTGATTTTAAACTTTGTCAAGTGTAAAAATCTTGCAATTGCAACGATCTCTTGATGAAACCAAAAAGAAGCAAGTGGTGGTTCTACTTTTCGATGAGACATAACATCAGATCATCAGTGGACCATTGGAGTGTTTGGCTTTGGCCAGAAGGTTTGTATGGAGCAGATATTTAAATTCCCAAAAACTTTTTCCACTCTAATATTCAAATATCAAATATAGTCTGCGAGTAATGTGAAATGATTTCCTTGCTCCTTATTTGGTGCTAAAAAGGGCTTTTAGTTTTTCAGTAAAACATATTTCCATACTTTTGAACGAATTGAAATGTCAATGGACCAGTAAAACTGCGTGAACTCAATAAAGTGTTTTATTACATTCGGCTGAACATTTCGCCTCCGATTTGGTCACACCCTTTATGTTGTTTTGATGTAAAACGATTAGTATTTATAGCAATAATCCTTAGCAATTAAGTCGCAAAAATTAAATCGTAATAATTACAAAAAGCAAATCTAAATTAATAAACGCCCAAATAACGTTAAGCAGTCGCCACCTCTACTTTTTTGATGGCTTTCTTAAGTCATTTTAAGCACTCTCATTAAGTAGTGATAAAAGTTACAGCCTTGTAGGGACACTTTAAGTGTCAAGTGAAATGTCACTACACTTTATGTGCAAATAAACGCTTTCACATCAAAACGCCAATGTATCTGACTTTTAGATTTGATCCGATGATTTATCACTAACTTGTCCTTGAGACGGTATAAACACGGTCCAGTCTACAAGTGTTTTTTGGTGGTTTTTCTGATCCTTTTTTTTTATTACAGCCTTATACCTTTATATACGACACCCTATTGTAAGGGCTGTAACATCTCAAATGGAAAAGAAATTTAATGCTGGACAGAGATATCTTTTTATTCCAATTGAGGAGCCGGTATATTTATACTTTCATTAATGCAAACTGAAAGAGGCGTGCTTGGGCCATAAAATTGCGTATAGGAACGTACGTAGGTACTTATTTCGAGTGAGGTTTAAAAAAGATTACGACCAAGAAAAACGATAATTGAATTTAAGATGTATAAGGACCTTTTCATCCATGTGTCTGCGGTATATAAAGTACTTGTGATCGATGGGACGTTTTTAAAAATTGCTTGCGTAGAATGCATGCGTAGGTGTCGAAAGATGATAAACCTTTCTTTTTCCAATAAAACTTTCAAACTCTTGTGTCAATGTTCCAACACAAACTTCCCATGTCTGTGCAAATAAGCATTCGACCATATGGGAATATTTTAAACGATATTTTAATAAATTTTCAATTAAAATTTTAAATGAAAACATAATTTCAGAATTAATCTCGAGAATTGTCTTTATTTTTTGTCACATGTGAAAAAAATACATTACGTCTGCAAAATTTTCTACTTCATTGGCAAATATATTTACACAGTAAAAGAATAATTATTATTAATCTCTCATAATTAAATGGTGCATAATGGGAAGAGAAAACTTATGTAAATATGTGTTTTAATCAACGTTCCATTTAAGATTTGTAAATGAAGCAAAAAGTAAAAAAATAGGTTAATCCTGAAGTCTGGGAAAAAAAGCACAGAAAATAGGCACATATGGCTCATGAGGATGTGACTGCCAATAATGAGATGGACAAACAGTCCATACACTCGAACATATATAAGCTGGCCGCATACAAAATATACTTTTAAATACAAACTGTTTTCGATTTTAAATTTTCGAAAATATTTAACTAAAAAAATATATTCGTGCGTTGAATTGATTTTGAGTGTTACTGTGGGCAAATATCAGTTATCCTAAAGCCCTACGCAGTACATATTTGAGAATTTAAGAACAACTTCTGAATTATCTAAAGATAAAGGGCTGAGTTAACATCTTTGACGCTGATACTTGCTTACTTAGTTTAGGTCACGCTACAGTACGGAACGGAACCTGAGTCTAGGGCTGGCAGGCTTCACCAGCCAGCGCTTTATCAGTCTCGCTAGCTGGTGAAGCCTGTCTGCCCTAGACTCAGCGCTTTATCAGTCTCCAGTTTCACACGCGAAAGGAGCTGAGATCCTCTTCGGTTTTACTTGTTTAGCGTAGATGCCTCTCACAGTATACCCTTAATTAAATTTCCATTCTTCGGAAGCTTGCCGACAGTTGAGCAAAAGTGTTATCATCATCATCATCATCATTTTCGAATGCCGCTTATCCGGAGCAAGGGTGCTAAATGGTCTTTCCATTGTTCTCGATCCTCCGCCACCAACTCAAGAGACTCCGGCGCAAACCCCAGACGGGACTCAGAGAGGTTCTTTACATGATCCCACCACCTGTTTCTTGGCCTACCAGGGGGCGACGCACTCGCATCTCGGCGAGCATGACCTGTCTACGAAGTCTGTCAGGGGGCATGCGAACAACGGGTCCAAACCATCGAAGAATCGATCGGAGAAGTAGCTGCTCAACATTAAGATTCCCACGAATACTGACGTTTCTCACTCTATCCCTTGCTTAGAGTAACACCAGCAACGCACCTCAGGAATCTCATTTCGGCAGCTTGTACCCGCGATCTAATTCTTTCGGTCATTACCCAAATTTCATGACCATAGATGAGCGTCGGAACGAGCACTGAATTAAAAACTGAGATCTTTGCTTTCACTCCAAGCTCAGCCTTCCTGATGACCGGCCGGCGCAGTTCCTTTACTATTGCTCCAGCTTGGCCAATTCCACAGGACAACTCAGTATCACTCCTCCATCTTTCGAGATACTTAAACTTCTCCACCTGTTTTAATGGAACTCCATTTATGTGCAGGGTACACTGCACAGAAGTTCGGGAAACAACCATCACTTCCGATTTGTTCACGTTTACTTTCATCCCAGCATCACCACAGACGGCTGTAAACCTATCCAGTGCTCGTTGAAGTTCCTCTTTGGATGAAGCAAGGATGGCCAAATCATGTGCGAAAAGCAGATGGATCATCCTGATGCCAGCCAAATCGAAACATTGCTCGCAAAGACTGCGCCTCACCATCCATTCTCTATATGCTATGAAAATGAGCGGCGACATAACACACCCCTGGCGAAGTCCAACGCGCACATCAAAAGGACGGGATTTGACGCCATTTAACCGTCCACAGCTTCTGCAGTTTCCAAACAAAGACTGGATGGCTCTCAGAAGAGGCACCTTCAGCCCATAGTCCTGCAAAACTCTCCACAGTGTATCCCGGTCATACGCCTTTTCCAGATCTACAAAACACGCATAGACCGGTTTGGCATATTCCCAGGTCTTCTCAAGAATAACCTTCAGAGTAAAAAGCTGGTCGGTTGTGCCTCTGCCAGACCGAAAGCCGTTCTTCCCGTAACAAAGGTCTGGAACGCGTTTCCAACACCTTCGCGAATACTTTTCCCGAAAGACTCAAGGGAGATATACCCCTGTAGTTGGCGCAATCTCTCCTGTTCCCTTTTTTGAAAATGGGCACTATAACTCCTCTTTGCCAATCGCTAGGTGCCTTCCCGCTATCCCAGGCCACCTTAATGACACGTGTCAGCCATTTAACACCCTCTTAACCCATTGCCTTGAGCATTTCTGGCCGGATTTCATCAACTCCAGCAGCCTTGCCAACTTTTAGCGATTTAATCGCTTTAGTGACTTCGTTTACTGTGGGACTATTCTCCGCTCTTATCTCGTCAGCAGTGACAATGCCATCTTCAGCGCCCTGTTGGGGGTTAAACAACTCCGAAAAGTGCTCTCTCCATCTGCGCAAGATTTGTTAATCGACACAAGAAAAAATTGAATGAGCGGAAAAGCCAAATGTTTAGTCGTCCAAAATTGGTTACACCTGCATGGTTGGGACTATTATAGCCTTGAGGTAAGGGCCTCTCATGTTAGCGCTGACTCAAATCCACCGGGAGAAGTCGTTTGATGGACTTTAGTTGTGCCTAAGAACATCTTTTTCGATCGATCACTTATTGATTATTTGTGGTATACTTAGAGGATGAAAGGAACCTTTTTCCACGTGAGTCATTGCCTCAAAAAAATGTTTGTAAATTGAAGCGGCTGGTCATGAGGAAAGAACTGTGCGGTTTGTTAAAAGATCTCAATCCAAGGACGGTGCACACAAAGGATCATGTTGCCGTAAGCAGATGTAACGAGCGCTTTTCGGAGTTTTTCATGCCCAGCACTGCCGCAACCGAGAATGAATTGGTGGAAAATTCTCCCACAATTAATAGAAGTAACACTGTCGCGAAGGAGTTGATGAAACTCGGCCAGAAAACGGCTAGGTTAGCTATGGGTGTAGAACGTGGCAGTGTTTAATGGCTTACACGTGCCATTAAGTTGCCTCAGATGGTGGAAAAGCACCTATAGCGATTGGCAAGCAGGAGACTGATGTTTCCCATTTTCTTTTATCCTTCTCGCGTCATGGTCTCTCAGAACGTTCTACGAAGTGCCAGCATGAAGTTTTGATAGCCTGTGGCAAGATATACAAAACGCCATCCGAGATGCCGCCTCTATTGTATTCGGTTTCACACGACATAACGAAACTCCTCGTTTGACGATCAATGCCAGCATGCAGGAAGCATTAAAAGCGGTTCTGCACTGAGAATGATTCGAGCTGCTCAAGTAAAAAGCAATAATGAAAATAGAGAATTAAAAAATGTCTCATGTCTCATCTGCAAGGTATGGTCGGAGGAAAGATTGGATTATCGTGGATACTTGCGCGATGCTCAAGAAAGGAGACCCTCTGAATTGTGCTAATAACAGAGGCATTATGGTCTTCTTAACATCGCATACGAGATCATTTTATCTGTACTGTGTAATCGCTTAGGGCCGTTTTCCAACAATTTGCCAGGTTCATATTAGGGTTTGATTTTAGCCAGCAAAGTCCACCACCGATCAGATATTCACACTCTGGGAAAAAACTCCAGGAATTTCAAATCAGTACGCATCACCTTATCATAGCTTTCAAGACACATTTTGTTCACGTCTTTCGTACGATTTCAAGTACGACATCATCTGAAGAGACGAGCTATGTTACGCTAGGTCCAGTATTGGTTAACTCGTCATTTTGTGCAGGAAGACGATGAAAAGCCAACACAGACCTCGCACCCTGTGTTGTCAAAAAAGGGATTTAGACAAGGTAATACGCTATTACAGTATCCTTAACACTATACTTGTATGTAAGAATTGTGCGGAATTCCTACGCCACCACTTGAGTAAATTTTTTCGTGAGTCCGTTCAATTACTCGTTACTCATCGTGATGTCAGTGGCGAACATATGAACTTTGCAGTCAACGAGGGCAAAAGGAATACATGCTGTCATGGTCATCAAGAAGAGACACCCGCCACCGACGCACGTCTTGGGCAAAACATTAGATCCCGGGTACTAGCAGCCGAACTAATTCGTTACTCAGGGATAGTGTGAGAAACGTCAGTATTGTCATGAGCACCTACTTTACTGAGTGGAGCTATTAATAATTTGACGGTTTGGACACGTTGTTCATATTCTCTCGACAGACTTTCTGGACAAGTCATGATAGCCGAAATACAAACGTGCCAGTGCAATGCTAGGCCCAGAAATAGGTGTTTGGATCAAGTCGAGGACCTGCCTGGGGATTGCGCCTGAAGTTCTGAGTTGCTGGAAGGAAATATAACTAGAGAAGAGAAACGATTGAGAAGAAAGGCTGGTTAGTTGATAGTGCAAGTTACAAAAATGGGATGAAGGTTTGGTAGAAGTTTTTCAAATCTAAAACTTAATGATAAAATCCAATTTGGTTGATTTGACATCTTTTGCTTTTTTGACGACCATTCATTGCGCAAATCGCCCATAAAAATATTGATTGGTTTAACTTTTTTTTATATATGGTCGATGTGACTCAAAACCAATTAAATTAAGTCCTAATCAGAACTATAAAATAGCCCGAAGCTATGTATACGTACTTTTTTTGTGTCTTTATTTTGTGGGTACCCTGGTGCAGCGGTAAGTGTGTATAGCCGTAGGACTACTGTGCATGAGGTTCCGGGCTCGAATCCTCACCTGGGACAATAAAGGTTATTTACAGTCGAACCCTGAAACCTCACAAATACACCCGAGAGTATCATTTGCCATGAGAGACCTTTCTATTCGCCGTTCGGAATTGGCAAGAAATTGATAAGAGGTCCCCTCCATGTGTATAAGAACCTTAAACCAGTGAGTAAGTGCTACAGTGTGTACGCAGAAGTTACAGTCCGTAAAACGGACCGTTGAATACCCCATCCTATCCCACATTGTAAAATGCTGATGACATGGTTATCTTTTGACATTTTATAAGTATTGCAAACTTCGAAAAGGGGCGTGGTCCAACCGCCCCTAATGAGAAACCACATATATATCCAAGTTACACCTAAATGTACGTAAAAATGCAATTTTTTGGTCCAAATTCAATATTTTTGAAAAATCGACCCTTAAAAGGGGGCGCGGCTGAAAACTTTATATAACCGAAATCTAGTCTCGTTTACCTAACCTGCTACATTTTTTGTTTCATGCTTTCCTAAATTAGGCTCAAGGCTAGTCGAAATTAAGTTTTTCAGGCAAATTTTAGGTTTTTCTTCAATTCTGCCTCCAAATAAGGGTGTGGCCCAAAGTCTTGTATGAACGAAATGTAGAACTAAGCGTTTTCTACATAAAATATCCAGCAAATTTTTTTTAATTTTGAGCAAAAATATTGAGTAAACTGCATTTGAAAATTTACTATTAAAATAGATGCCACGCCCACTAGAGGAGATTTCCCGATTAAATTTTTCTTTTTTGTGTCTTACATTTATTAGGAGATGCTAAATGTTAAATTTCAGCCTTTTAGAACGTCTTACTTACTTACTTACTTACTT
This sequence comes from Neoascia interrupta, assembly GCA_947623515.1. Taxonomy (NCBI): domain Eukaryota; kingdom Metazoa; phylum Arthropoda; class Insecta; order Diptera; family Syrphidae; genus Neoascia; species Neoascia interrupta. The sequence goes on from OX392463.1 coordinate 25,714,821, forward strand.
AAGGTGGCGCTACAGTCCGGGGTGGACCTGGGCCTCAGCCAACAAGCTTCGCCAGCCAGCTCTGTCCCTAGCTAGCCGTCTCCAGTTTCGCACGCGAAGTTGGCTGAGGTCCCCTTCCACTTGCGTGCGCCACCTGAGTCTCGGTGCTCCTCTACCGCGTCGTCCCTGCGGTGTGGATTCGAAGATTTTCCGGGCCGGGGCGTTGGTGTCCATCCGCTCTAGATGACCCAGACGTTGTGTTTTGACTCTTTTGGCTTGGTCGGTATCGCTGAACAGCCCGTACAGTTCGATGTTATATCTCCTCCTCCACTCTCCGTCTATGCAGACGGGACCGTAAATCGTCCGAAGAATTTTCCTCTCGAAGCAGCCTAAAGTGTTTTCATCCGCCTTTGACAGGGTCCATGCTTCTGCACCGTAAAGCAGGACTGGGATGATAAGAGTCTTATACATGGACACTTTAGTTGCTCGAGAGAGGGCTTTGCTACTCAATTGCCTTCTTAGCCCAAAGAAACAGCGATTGGCAAGAGTTATCCTTCGTTTGATTTCAGCGCTGGTGTCATTGTCTGAATTGATAGCGGAACCCAGGTAGACAAAGTCCCTAACTACCTCAAAGTTATAGCTGTCGATGGTGATGTTTTGTCCAAGACGTCGGTGTTGGGTGTCTTTTCTTGATGACAGCATATACTTGGTTTTGCCCTCATTGACTGCTAAACCCATATTCGCCGCTTCCGTCCCAATACTCACGAAGGCTTCACTGACATCACGCTTTGTTCTACCGATTATGTCAATGTCGTCTGCGTATGCAAGTAGTTGAACGGACTTTTGAAAGATTGTACCTCTGGTGTTGGCGCGAGAGTTCTGCACAATTCTCTCAAGTATGATGTTAAAGAAGTCGCATTTTAGAACGTCTTACAGTTTTGAAAATTGGAGGTAGTTGCACATTTAGACCGATTGTGGGCACGTCTTTGGGCGGATTTCAAAAATATTTACACTTGTACTGCTTCGCGGACCTTACGTATGAAGTTTCAGCACCCTAGCTCAAAATTTAAGGCCTAAAAACATATGACATACAGACGGACGGACATGGGTCATTCGATTCAGAATTCGGTCTCGATCATATGCCCTTAAGGTCTTGGGGGTTTTGGGGGTACCATTATTATTTCACTGTGTTACAAACTATGTGACAAACTTAATATACCTCCTATCCTATGGGATGGGGTATAAAAACGCACATAGCATTCATGTTGACCGTAGAACCACAGTGATGTAGCTGTGGCGGTGGTAGTAGCGGTAGTAAGAGCTGTCAAAAGTTAAAACACATGTGTTCAGTGTATTGCGCACACAATGTGTGTCTGTGGCGGTAGCGCGTAGCTGTGGCGGTAGTATGAGTTGGCCAACTTTTAACTTTCGTAGCGCTACACGGTTGACAGCGCTACACGGTTGACAGTTCAATACAAGTTAAGTAAACAATGGAGGAAGAGGACGTCGAAAAGTTTATTGAGATGGTTAAATCTAAAGAAATTTTATGGAATTTGTGTCATCCATTGTACAAAAATATAAAATCTAGTTCAAATTAACTCAGAGTGTCGGCCATTGTTTATAAACGAGGTTTTTGTTCGACATAGCCGCGCTACACCATTGTGTTCAATTTTTTTCCGTACTACGCCACATGGCTCCGCGGCTGTACTACGTACTACTGCTACATACCACCGCTACGGGCATTGTGGTCCCACGGTGAGGGGGGGTCAAGCGAGAGCTCTTTTGAGCTGTTGGGTGCGAAGTACCAAGCCAATAAGTATTTAAGTTGTGTAAAATTCCCCGAAATTTGAAATGTCAATTTACCCCAAAAATGTTTTTTTGCCAGTTTGTCATTTTTCAATTTGGGCGATTTGACACTGTGCCATAAAGGGGATAGGCATGCTCAACAATAAAAGCTGACATTTCAAGAGCTAGGCCGTAGCGGCACGAAGTAGACTTCGAACTCAGATCAAACGTATTTCTTAATGCTTTACTCGGTGTTTGGTGTCCTTTGATGATGGATACCAGACGACAATTTTTAATACGTTACTTATTAACGTATTACTTATTTTGCAATATGAACTTGAGCATAATTAACACAATATTGATCATTTTATTTAAGGCCACAGAAAATATTCAATTTTCTTCCAAAAATCTGTTATTTGAATAACTTACGGCCACAAAGTATAGCACAGACAGAACTTATTCGCCAATAACCTACTTAAGAGTGACGATTATATATCAAACCGCCATTATAATCCCTTTATCTCTGGAGTGCCTTATGGAAGCAATCACTTTATCACATCATTACCTCGCAGCGTTACCACATTCTCTCGTTTATCAATTGGAATTTAAATAATGTTCCACCGCCGCCGCCGCGCCGTCGTCGCCGCATTGTTCAACAGGCTTATTTTCCATGCTATTAGCTTTTGTCTAGAAAAGAAGTAGGTATAATGCTCGTCGGAAGGAAATGAAATATAGACTCACCGCAGCGACAAATTTGCGCGACCAAGAGATAAGCCCCCTTTAAAGGAAAGGACCCTGTCTGGTACAACAGCAGGAGGGTTATGGCGTGCGGTTTTGTTTGTGTTTGCAAGTTTTGCATTAATGGAATAATTAAAAATGTCATCCTTCAAAGTGTTGGGATAGATCATACCGTTGAACTCTCGTTACTGGTTGCATCTGGTTCTGGTGTGTAAAGTTATCCCTCTCACAAGCGTTGCGCTCGTGTCGTCGTTGTTTGAAGGAATATTTCTCTGTGCTGACGAAAGGATTATGTACGAGGTGCAGTTTTGCCAACTCATTGTAAAATATACGATGGAGCAATTAAGTTTAAGCACCAGTAGGTGGGTGGTATTGTTCTCGGAATTTTAAATGAAAATGTCTGCTGCGTTGATTTTTGTCATATTTTATGAAACGTCTTGCTGGTAAAGGATATTAATTACATGGGTAGGGAATGATTTAATTTGTGCTCCTAGGATCTAATTACATGGAGTTGTTACTTGCTGACAAAAGATTACGCAGTAATTGAGTTTAAGTTAAGTTAGTTGAAGGTAATGCATCTGATGTTGTTATGAGGCTCTGAGTTTTCGAAATATGAACTTATTCAATTTCTTTTGTATTACAGACATCTAGGATATCTCAAAAACCTGTTAAATAGTTTAAATAATCGAACGTCTTTAATCAAAGGATACCATAAAATACACTTCTGACAAAGTTTAAACGAGTAAAGAGTGGGATTTTCCAATCAAAAATAAGACAAATACCCGAATCCCAAATGCACGTCGGTACCATTACAATAATGTATCATCTGCCTTACATTTTTATACACCACTGCAAAGGAATTAATGAGGTATGGCGTAGGTATTAATGCTGGTGCAGGTGAAAATGTAACATTGATCGGTCTGTCTGCCTTTGATGAGGGTTAGACTGACCCCTCCTATGCAGTTTGTGTAAAATTCTTAAGTATTTCAACTACTTGCACTAGTATCCAAAATTTTTTAGGAACCAACCTAATTTCTCAAACATGTTTTTTTTTATAATTTGATATTGTAAAATTGAAAAATGAAAAAACTTCCCACTTCCGGAACCTTTGTCCTCCAAAGTAAAAGACATCCTCATTAATGCTTATCTTTATTTGAAGGTTTTAAATTACATACTTCGATAAACAATAATATGCAATGAATCGATCTCGTTAAAAGTTCTCTGAACCCCGTTTAGCGCCTGTATTTTCAAGAACCGAGACTCGTTTCGCATGCATAAATCCCTTTCGGAAGAGTAAATTTTCTCAATTTTCTCCAGTAAAGTGCCTTTAATGCCAATGTCTCGCCATAGTGAATCTACCATAATCCACAAAAAAGTATATTACAAACGCCTTATACATATCCTTTTTTCCATTGTATTTTGTGTGTGACTTTTTTGTTTTTTTTTCAAACTTTCAAGTAGGTACATGGCAGTCGCTTAAAGTAGAAAAAAATAATACAAAAATCCAAGGCGTGAGGTATAGGCTCCTCCAATGAAATGACACAAAAAGGGCCAACAATACAATATCTACCGATGGAAAATACATGTTTTCCTTTCGATTTAAAATTTTTGGCTTTCTGGTGGCGAAAAGTGAGCACCTAGACCCTACCTTCCTACTTTGTAAACGTGTGCAGACGAATTTTCCATAGCTTTACCATGTGCCTCTGCATGTTTATGAATTTTTTTTAGAAAGTCCTTGACATGAACACACTCCACGCGGTTTTCACTTTACAGTGATTTAATTGAATGCTTCGTCCATGGACGACTCCTGCAGGACGCATATATAGCATAGATCGAAACTATGTGGATATCAAAGACTATCAATAGCGCGATTCGCTGTGGGAGTTTTGGCAACATTTTTTTTTCAGGTGTAAGTTTTTGGCTTCCGATTCGGGTAACGTTGCACGCCATTGTGTAAGCATGAATGTTCGCCCTCATTTTCAGCCAAAAATGTATTTTTGGGTACACGGTACACATACATGGCACTCAATTTTCAATACCTGTGTGAGTCCTTTGACATACGCGGATGTTAATTGATTTCTTATACCCGACCCAGGGTATATTAAGTTTGATGTATAGTTTGTAAGACCCCTAAGACCTTTTAGAGATATGAATGGGACCGACAGGAGAATCGATTAAGCCATGTCCGTCCGTCCGTCCGTATGTAAGCAACATTTAGGCCTTAAATTTTAAGGTAGAGAGCTAAAATTTGGTCGGTTGACTGAAAGTCAATTGGACTAGATCAAGTTTGAAAATTAGTTGGATCTGCCCACAGACACGCCCACTAAAGCCCTGTACTGGCGACCATCTCTAATTTAAACCAGTGAGAAAGTGCTACAGTGCGTACGCAGAAGTTACAGCCCGTAAAACGGACGGTTGAATACCCCATCCTATCCCACATTGTAAAATGCTGATGACATGGTTATTTTTTGACATTTTATAAGCAATACAAACTTCGAAAAGGGGCGTGGTCCAACCGCCCCTAATGAGAAACCACATATATATCCAAGTTACACTTAAATGTACGTAAAAATGCAATTTTTTGGTCCAAATTCAATTTTTTTGAAAAATCGACCCTTAAAAGGGGGCGTGGCTAAAAATTTTATATGTACGAAATCTAGACTGAAGTCTCGTTTACCTAACCTGCTACTTTTTTTTGTTTCATGCTTTCCTTAATTAGGCTCAAGCCTAGTCGAAATTAAGTTTTTCAGGCAAATTTTAGGTTTTTCTTTAATTCTGCCTCCAAATATGGGCGTGGCCCAAAGTCTTGTATAAACAAAATGTAGAACTAAGCATTTTCTACATAAAATATTAAACAATTTTTTTTTTTTTAATTTTGAGCAAAAATATTGAGTAAACTGCATTTGAAAATTTACTATTAAAATAGATGCCACGCCCACTAGAAAAGATTTACCCATTAAATTTTTCTTTTTTGTGTCTTGCATTTATTAGGAGATGCTAAATGTTAAATTTTAGCCTTTTAGAACGTCTTACAGTTTTGAAAATTCTGGAGTTAGTTGCACATTTAGACCGATTGTGGACGTGTCTTTGGGCGGATTTCAAAAATTTTTACACTTGTACTGCTTCGCTTGACGCGGACCTTACGTACGAAGTTTCAGCACCCTAGCTCAAAATTTAAGGCCTAAAAACATGTGACACACAGACGGACGGACGGACATGACTCATTAGATTCAGAATCCGGTCTCGATCATATGCCCTTAAGGTCTTGGGGGTCTACCATTATTATTTCACCGTGTTACAAACTATGTGACAAACTTAATATACCTATCCTATAGGATGGGGTATAAAAAACACTTTTTCCAAATTTTTTGTTATGTTACCATAGTGCTAGCGCATTCATTTTTGGTATGGTACATTGCCTTGTAATTATCTTTGTTGAAGTAGTCAAAAAAGTTTGGCCTTTTCATTGACCACGCCCACTTTTTTAAGGGATTTTAGGTTAAAATTACTGTTTTTCAACAAATATATATGAAATTTGACTAAGGAAATTATATGATAAATGTGGGAGATATTAGCATTTTCTCACTTTCTTGCATATTAAGTGTGTGCCTCCGCCCACTTTTGTGGGCGTGGCGTTAAAAAAAAGTGATTTTTATAGTAAACTAGTGGGAGGGTTACAATCCGCTTAGGCGAATCATCGGATACCCCATCCCAATTGACCACTGTCAAGCTCCGAATTGCGTCATAAATCTTGGTTGCTAAATTTCAGTTTCATTTAACTTCAGTTGTATTTAGAATTTCTCAGTTAAGAATCTTCTCCCTAAGAAAGGGGCGTAGTATCCACCCCTTCTCAAAAACATCGTATTTTTGTTTATATTTTTTATCAGAAGTGGTATACACTTGGTGATTGCACGCTTTTCATATTAAAAATTTGGTTTATACTTAAAACGCCCCCAAAAGTGGACGTGGCGAAAATTTTTTCACTTGAGTTGATAGCTTACGCACATATCTGAACATTTAATAGTGCAAGTTTTTTGGATTTGAAGCAAATATATCAAATAAATACCGTTTATCAGAATGCATATTAAATATGACCACGCCTACAAGGGGGCGGTATTCGCTTTTTTAAAGGCCAATCACAATACACTTAAGCGAGGATATCGCACACCAAATTTCAGCTTCCTGCGACAACTTTGATTTTTCATGCTAATAAAAAAAGTGGGCGTGTCAGTGGGCGGATTTCAAAAAATTTTACACCTGTACTGCTTCGGGATCTAGAAAGAACAGATATCAAGTTTCAAGTTCCTAGCTCAAAAATTAAGACCTAAAAACTACCGACAGACGGACGGACGGACATGGCTTATTCGACTAACAATTCGGTCTCGGTCATATGACCTTAAGGTCTTGGGGGTCTACGGTGATTATTTCTCTATGTTACAAACTATGAATCAAACTTAATATACCTCCTATCCTACGGGATGGGGTATAAAAAGGCGGAGTTTTAGGCCGAAATGTATATGCAACCACCTAAGTATAAAGCATTCAAAAGTTATATTTTTATATCCCGCCCACTTTTTGGAGGCGTGGCAGTTTTTTTTGGTATGGTCGGGTATTTTGCAATCCGTCGCAGATGGAATGAAGCTTTTGCATACACACTATTTCACTTTTCCACTTGTTTTCGTGGAAATTTATCATTCAATCAAACAAATTTATTTATTTATACCTAATTTATTTATAATTAACCTTAATGGACCTTAATTTATTTATAATTAAGGTCCACCCCTGCAAGGTCGGGGTTAGAATAGCCTTGAGGTAAGGTATGCCTGTCGTAAGAGCCGACTAAAATCCACCGGAAGAAATATTCTTTAATGTTTCAACGGATGCTGTCGATGCTGCTCCATTTGGGGCAACTTTTGGCAGTAAGGTTTTAACTTATAGATGAATCTGAAGGTTAAATTAAAATCCAGAAGCGTCTGTCACACATTGTGCGGCTCACTGGTCGGCGTCTGTCTCCAAAGGGGCGGCTGTATTTAAAAATGAAAATAGAAGTGACTTACCTATTTCTCATAAAAACGACAAGTTAAAAAAAAAATGGCAATGAACAAAACGAAAGATTTGATTACCCCAGGTGGCAGCCCAGCTATGCTGGAAAATCCACCCTCTTCGGAGGCAGGCTCTACGGATTCTGGGGAGAGCCTTTTATTGCTTATAAATCCTTTTGAGAAAAGGACAAAACTAAATCGATCACCACCACCTAGATCGAACATATCCGGAAAAAGCAGTCCACCGGTAAACCAGGACTCTGTGAAAATTAAGAGCTTAGAAAAGGAGAATAATGAACTCCGAGCTAAGCTTATTGAAATGGAGCGACTCTTCCAAGATCTAAAAATGGAAGTTGACTCTCTGCGAAAAGAAAACGAGGATATTAAAAATACTCGTTTAACGAAAGACTGTGAGGTAACGAAAGAGTGTGTAACACCGAACCGACCAGCAGTCGAATACTTCACGGACGAGGACGAACTTGCACTTGAGACTGATTCAGTCTTAAGGAAAAGGTCTAGCAAGAAGCGAAAGGCGAATTCCTCTCCCGAAGTAATACAAAAAGAAGATAAGCCCTCTGGCTCAAACAAGGCTAATCCAGAAGCGAAAATTCGTCCACCTCCCGCAATAAACATCGTCGGGATAGCAGACTTTGGGAGATTGCGCAACCTTCTTGCAAACACGGTGAGAACAGAAAACTATAAGCTTACCTCGCACCGAAATAACGTGTGGAAAGTAAATGTTGACAACGCCGATCCTATCGCGCACTGTCTCTTAGACTGAATGCAGAAAGAATCGAGTGGTATACTTATCAAAATAAGTACGAGAAACCACTGCGAGTCATTGTAAGGGGGCTCCACCCATCATGCACAAAAGAAGACGTTGTAAAAGACGTAAAAAATAAAGGCCTTAAAATTATTGATGCCGTCAATATCATTAAAAAGGAAAAGCAACGCACGGAAGGAGAAAGAGACACTGTGATCAGACGCGGCCTTCCAATTTTTATGCTCTCCTTTGAAAGAACTGAGAGCATAAGCGATATTTATAAAATAAAAATGATACTTAACATCAGGGTTAAAATCGAACCCATGCGAAAGGGCAATAGACTGATACCACAGTGTAAGCGATGCCAAGAATTCAGGCACACAAGTGCCTACTGCCAAAAAGAACCACGTTGCGTGAAATGTGCCGGAAAACACCTGTCAACAGAGTGCAAGGTTGACATAAAGGCTCCAGCAGTTTGCGCCAATTGCCACGGAAACCACCCCGCGAACTATCGAGGATGCGAAGTAGCCATAGAGCTGCAAAAGGGACGAGAACCTCTTAAGGAAAATACTAGAGGTCAGAATCAAAGCCTAGGACGCCCAAAACCTGCTGAAACTCCTAAGCCAAAGACTCCAAAGACGCCAAAGCCGATCAAAAGTGGAAGATTGGCAAAGGAGGCGTCGACAAAAGGCGTAAAAGCTCCACAAAAGAGCGGCGCCAGTTCAAGTGCAGCGGAGAAACCACCACTGGTCGCACCGAAATCATACGCACAGGTTGCGGCAAACGAAAGCAAGGCAAGATCGCCCACAACAGATGCAGTGTCTCAGATCCTCGCTGTAATCTTGGAGAAACTTGAGGATCAGACTAAAATCAACAAAGTTATATTTGACAAACGGAGCAAGCTCGAGTTTAAGCCTCGAAAAAATTACAAGAGAACATGAATATGAAACAGTTATTTAAAATACTAACATGGAATGCAAACGTCCTTCTGAATAAAATAGACGAACTAGAAGTATTTCTACGGAAAAACAATATTGATATTTGCATGACTACGGAAACTCACCTTAAAAACGGGTCTACACCCAAACTTAAAGGTTACAATGACTATCACGCACATCACCCTTCGCAAAATTCGAGAGGAGGATCCTCCCTCTACATTAAGAACTGCATAAAGCACTTCAAGAACACAGAAGTTGAGCTAGACTCTATGCAGATCAGTTCAGTTTCTGTAAAAATTGACTGCTTAGATTATAACATTGCATCTTGTTATTTCCCGCCAGGATATAGACTGGTGGAAGACGATCTTGATCGTATGTATGACTTCATTGGGTCCAATTTTATCATTGGGGGTGACTTTAACGCGAAGCATATTTTTTGGGGCTCACGATGCAATTCAACAAGAGGCAGATTACTGTACAAAAATAGTATGAAGCGTGGGGTGGACTTTTTCTCCACGGGTAAGCCAACATATTGGCCAACCGATAGGAATAAAAAGCCTGACCTTGTCGATTTTTTCATCGCTAAAGGGTACCCCAAATACCTTACGCGAATTGAAGAGTGTTATGATCTTTGCTCAGACCACTCAGGAGTTATCTTGAAGATGGGTGGAAGACTGGCGAAAATAGAAAGAGCTCCTAGATTAGCTAGCAAAAACATGAACTGGGACGCTTTCAGAAAGGACTGTAAGGAGGGTGTTGGCTTGAATGTGCCATTGAAAACTCCTTTCGAGTTAGAAACCGCAGTTGACAAATTCATTGAAGCAATTCAGAGCGCTGCTTGGAACAACAATTCGTCCCAAAAGAACGCAGTTAGCACCGACGGGCATGTACGTAAAACATATCCGCTCGAAATCGAAGAATTGATTCGTGAAAAGAGAAGAGCGCGTAGGAGATGGCAAGGCACGAGGGCCCCCCCAGACAAAACCCTATTGAACCACCTCTCTAACAAACTGAAAGGAATGTTGCTAGATCTTAAAAATCGTGAGACCACTGAATACCTTGAAGGCTTGTCGGCGGATAGGACCTCAAACTACTCGCTGTGGAAAGCAGTATATCAAGAAACCTATAATCCACTCGGCACCAATAAAAAAAGCTAACGACGAATGGGCAAGCGAAGACAAAGAGAAAGCGAATTTGTTTGCTGAACATTTAGAAGAAACATTCAAGCCTTTCGACGGTCCGCCGTTGGCTGACGTTCTAAACAACAACGGGGAACCTGGTAGCTTTAGAATGAAAAAAGTTTCGTTAGTTGAACTCCGACAGACAATTAGCAAACTTAAAAATAATAAGGCCCCGGGTTACGACCTGATCACTGGCGAAATATTAAAAGAGCTACCAAAAAAGGCATTAGTCAAGCTACTTTATATGATAAACGCTTCTCTTAGACTTCTATACGTTCCAAGACAATGGAAAGTTGCTGAAGTCATTATGGTTCCTAAACCGGGGAAATGCGCAAATGATAAAAAATCTTATAGGCCCATATCGCTTCTGCCGATAATATCGAAAGTATTTGAGAAACTTCTGCTGAAGCGATTACAACCAATAATTGCAGAAAGACGCTTGATCCCGGATCATCAATTCGGTTTCAGACCTAACCATTCCACAATAGTTCAAGTCTACAGAATAACGCATGAAATTGAAAAAGCCTTAGAAGGGAAAAAAATATGTTCAAGTGCTTTCCTCGACGTATCGCAAGCCTTCGACAAGGTATGGCACGAGGGCTTGAAATATAAGCTACGGCAAAACTTGCCGGAAGACATGTTTAAAATATTGGAAAATTATCTTGAAAGCAGACTCTTTCGTGTTAGGTGTAGTAGTGAATACTCGAGTTTCAAGCAAATTCGGGCTGGCGTACCCCAGGGAAGCGTCCTCGGTCCGACCCTGTTCCTGCTCTACACAAGAGACATACCTCTAGATGACGAGACAGTCGTGGCCACGTTTGCGGACGATACGGCCATCCTGGCAACAGGTGAATCAGTCGAGTCATCAACGAGAAACCTCCAACGAGCATTGGACAGAATTTGTGTCTGGACGAAGACTTGGCGAATCGCTCTTAACGAGAACAAGTCTACGCATGTGAATTTCACTTACAGAAGGGTTAACAATTTGCCTCTGTTCATAAATTCTGCACAAATACCTTATGCAAATGAAGCGAAGTATCTAGGGATGACACTGGACGCTAAACTAAGGTGGAAACCACACGTAAAGAAGAAGCGTGACGAGCTCGAGATTAGGCTCAGGGAAATGTATTGGCTTATTGGAAGATTTTCGAAATTAAGCACATATAACAAGCTGCTCTTGTACAGGCAGGTGTTAAAGCCGTCCTGGACATACGGTATACAACTTTGGGGTTGTACCAAGCCGAGCAACATGTCCATGTTGCAGACTTTCCAAAACAAAACACTAAGAGCAATTGTGAATGCTCCATGGTATATTAGGAATAGCGATATTCACAGAGATTTAGGAATAGCTACCGTGGGCGAAGAAGTAACAAACTTCGCTCGAAAGCTTAATGCTCGCCTTCATGTTCATTGCAACAATGAAATGATCCGTACTCTAAACGAGACTCTTAACGATGTTAACAACGAGCGACGACTACAAAGAACAAGACCCTTCGATCTAGCGACGTAGGGTGAAGCCGCATTAATGAACGGCTTAGTAGGTGCATTCACTGGAAAGCAACCTATCCAATGCGATCAACACTATGGAAGCGTAAACTACTTGTTAAGTTAACTTAGTTGTAGTCAAGAAGTATTATGAGAGAGCGAAAATTTACTACTATGAAGTGCGTTCTGGCAGTTTCATAGTGTCTCTCATAAATGGGTGGTTTTTTAGCACGTGGAAATCGGGCATAACCAATATCGGCTACTTCGGTATTATGTACCTGCTATAGTGGGCGTATTGGTATCTTTGAAAGATTTTGGAGTTTTAGTCTCCGTCCATCCTAGTATTCAAAAAAAAAAAAAAAAAAAAAAAAAAAAAAAAAAAAAAAAAAAAAATCAAACAAATTTGTCCACGCTTGGAGGTCGGGTAGTACGGAATTAAAAATTTTCGTCAGAGTCCGGTGTAATATAGTTGTTCTGTCACTAAGTCGGCACTTTTCTCAAGGTTTTCCAGAAGAGAGGAAGTATTTGGAAATTATATGAAAGCAAATATACAGCATCAAAGCACACAAGATATATGCTATTAGGACCACCAAATGTTTAACTAGAAACTTCTGTTTCCGGATTGTAGTAGGTAGGCTGGCTGGGGCAACTCAAATGCTGTATATCAGACTGGGAAGCCTAGTAAAGTGCGCAAGCTCTTGCAGGAAACCCCTCTTAAACTTTCTTGGGAAAACGACGATAGTAGCACAAATTTTCTTCGCGAATCACCAATCAATTGTACAACCTCAACTTTCAAAAAAATTTTATTTTTTTTAAATAAAAAGAGGATAAAAGCGAATTCCTCAGAGATTGCACTGCAGAAGCCCTATCTCCGCCAAGGGTACCTATATTAAGTAATGTATTATCGAGACCGACAGGAGTATTGATTAAGCCATGTCCGTCCCTCCGTCCGTCCGTCCGTATGTAAACACGTTTTATACGGCCTTAAAATAGCTTAAAATAGCTAGAGAGCTAAAATTTGGTATCTGAGCTGGAAGTTCATTGGACCAGATCAAGTTTGAATCAAAACCGTACACGCCCACTACAAAGCTGTATAATGACCACTTCCATTTAAGAAAAATCACTTAAAACAGGCTTAAGCTATTACTTTTGCGTCATAGCATTAATTTTTGGAAATGCTTTGAAATGGTCTGGTAAGGTGATAGAAAAAAAAAATTGTCCCAGCATTGACCACGCCCCCTTTTTAACCAGTTTTAAATAAAAATTCAACTGTTTTTTTAAAATACATATCTATGTATGAAATTTGGAAATTATTATGTACATGCAAATTTGCTGCATTTTTTATATACAAACTTATTGCTGCATTTTTTATATTTTATTTGTCTCCGCCCCTTCTTGTAGTAAAAAAATACATTTTTAGTTAAAAGGAAGGGTTTTCGGTGCAAAATTTATTAAACCACGTTGCATAAAGCGTCTAAAAGTAATATTCTTTATCCCGCCCACTTTTTGAAGGCGTGGAAATTTATTTTTTAGGTAGGGTCTAGCAGCGTCAAGCGTATTTTTCAATCCGTTGCAGACGGACTGAAGCTTTTATACGCACTGTTGCACTTTCCCACTTATGTTTAATAACTTTATTATACATACTCACTTTATAGGTGGCGCTACAGCCCGAGGTGGATTTGGCAATCAACCAACAAACTTCGCCAGCTGGCTCTGTCTCTAGCTATAGTTAGAAAGATGGCTTAAATTTTGAACGAAAGGCTGGCTGAGCTCCCCTTCTACTTACGCGTCACCTGAGTTTGGGTAGCCCCCTACTGCGCCGTCCCTGCGGGGTGGAATTCAAGGATTATCTGAGCCTGGGAGTTGGTTGGTGTCCATCCACTCTAGATAACCAATTCATCGCAGCCGTTGTATTCTGACTCTTCTGGCTCAAAAGGGGCGGTGCGACGTGTTTATACTCAACTTGTTGGAATAGCGTTAGCTGTCCTTCATCATCCTGTACAAACTCTGACGAGTTCACGTAATAACTTAACGGTATAGCAAAAGGAGACACTGTCTTATGTATAGGGCCCTATACCTTGTCTCTATGATTCTTAGGGTCTAATCATAGCTATCATCGGATTGCATCATTGAAAAATTTGTTTTTAGACGCATGAGCAAACAATGTTGGCTGTTATTGGTATCAAAATGAAGCTTATGAGTTGCAGAATTTTTTCCGTAACAAAAATACATAAATTACGTTAAAACTTTTATGTAAACTCGTATTTACTATATCACTGACAGAAATCGATTTCAAGGAGCAGCTGATTTTGATTTGTGTTTTTGCGACAAAATCGTTCCACTGAAAAATATTCCATTCTCTTTCTATTCTCAACTGTCAGCTTTCCTTTCACTGATCAAGTCCAACCTCAAACGCCTGTAGCTGTTTGTTGGCACTGACAGAAATTTTCAATGACTTTTCAGAAAACCGAAGACATTGTTCCACTGATTTGCTCCAATGATGCTATCCGATGATAGCTATGATTAGACCCTTAAGCTGCCTAAAAATCGATAAATGGCTGGCGGGTTTTGGCTATGCACAAATCTACAAAACCTTTCGCTGCCCTTCCGTGCTTCTAATCTGTGTTAATGGTCTTACTCAACCCTGACACATTTAATATTTACCAAAAGCATGTAGTGGCCCGAAAAGTCACTCAGAAACATAAAAAGTCTTTGCAATTTTGAATGCTTCTTTAATGCGGAAGACAATTATTTATCAAATAATCCTGTCGTTTTCTTTCCTCATCCATTTTACGCTCCGTAGAGGAGAATAAATTTTGTCATTATTTGCTTTTCCATAAAACACAACCCCCAATTAAGCTGCTTTGCGATCCATCTTCAAACTCTCTAAACACGAATTCTTTTCTTTGTTTTCATAATGTAGAGATGCAAAAAATGTGTGCAGAATATAAACTTTTCCTATTAAACTCTCGTAGTTTTAAGCTATCCAAATGTTTATTTGGCGCTTTTATTGGCCAGGAAATACGCACAAGACCATTCGAAGTAGGTGGTCAGCTGCACCATCGAAGTAGGTGGTCAGCTGCATCGCTTTTGTTATTTTATTGACGATATTAATGCTGTGTCGACAAAAAACTAAAAGTTCAACTCTAGACTATCGTACAAATTGGTTAAACTTAATGGCTCCACAGGACGATGCTTCCTTTGAAAATCCAAATAATTTATAACAGCCATAAGTATACCTAAACAGAGACGGTCTTAATGGGCACATTTAATGTATAACACTTGTTGCAACTTGGTTTTGTGGCCTTGCCAAAGTCGTGTGTAGTTCTATAGATGTAGAGAGGCTGGTGGTTGTTTCAACTTTAATTTTAGAAGAGAATGGCAAGCACTTTACCATTTGAGTTGTGGTTATGTTTGCAACACAAGTTAGACATTATAACAACGACAGTTATTAAGAAGGTAACTAAGTTATATTGTCATAATTCGTCAAATTTTGTCATATTGTGCCTTAAGTTCAAATCTCTTAACAAACTCTCATTTGAACATTTGAGCCCACTCATTTTTGACAAAGTGTTCTCATGCAACAAGTTCACCAAAAGTGGCCCGATTCGTATTGACTATAAGGTCTTCGCAAAAACTGGTAAGCTCCTCCTACACTCGTATAAAATTCTGTTTAGGCAGTAAAACTGATTCAACCGCAGCATAAATCATGACTACTGAATTTAAGATGCCCTTAAATGCTCCCACGACATTCTGGAGACTTAATTTGAAAGGTGCCGAGTCGATGACACGAGCTTTTTCTATTTTCGAAATAACGAGGGGCAGATGCAGGACTCTTACCAGTATTCCTTTGTGGAGAGATATTATCCGGAGGAGATTCGATTTGCAAGGAGTATTGTTGCGTATTGCGCAGATGCGAGAAGGGGGTATTTACGAATGAAGGAAAGGAAGAAATTGGTGGCTTATCATTTTCGTATTAAATGTTACTTCCACTTATGAATTTTGAATGTCTTTTATTAAACTTATGTTTATTCTTCCTTATATGGCTCGATTTGCTAATATGCTTCTGCAATTAAATAGATGCCCTTGAATTGGCAGAAACTGTAAGATATTTATACCTACCCTATTTTAGAAGGACAAACATTTGACCTAAGAGGTAGGTACCTACAAATATTGTTCTAGGTTTGTCTATTTATGACAGAAAGAACGAGACATCCTCTTTAACCTATATGGACTGGACATAGTCAGCGAGGAATGACCTCTAAAATATTCTTTTAAATAAAACCTTTTTTAAAATTGGTTTTTGATGATTTTTTTTTGGGTTAGTGGGCATGTTTTCTTAAGTTTGTAATCTAGCGGAATAATCACTGCCGACAGGAGAATAAATTAAGGTTATTAGGTAAGTCCGTTGCGTCGGTCCTGTGGTTATGCTGTTTAAGCCCGGTTTTTCATCACTGAGCTAAGCTCAGCTTAAACCAAGATATTTTAATCCCGTAACAAAGCCAATCTGGAGTTGACCCAGCAAGCAGTTTTTCAGTGCAGTAAACTGCATTATACCTTCTTAGCGTTTGTTTTAGGGTTACCGATGGGCGACATATGTCGCCAAAGTGCGACTTTTCTTCTATCGGTTTTCTTACACTTTTTTTAAAAACAGGTGACATTGGGACGCATTTTTAATTTTCAATCATAGTTATTCAACAACAGCCACAAATTGAAAAAAGTTATTGCATCTGCCTCTTGCTAATCAAAGTTCACTAAACGAAATAAATGAATCAATTGTTTCCTTTGCGTAGCCGGGAGATAACCCCGACCGAACGACCCCTTGCCTGGGGGAACAGACCCTTTTTAATAACTCGAGGGCGGAGGAGAACGGATAACCCTTCCTTAGGGCCGGTTTTTCAGTTCGATATCATCAGAGGTTCCGAGTTAAAGTGAGACTAACCCCAGAAATTATAGTTTTTCAGTAAATTTAGATCTGGCGTAAATCTCTCCTAAACTCACTAAATTTGGTAACTTGATCCCAGATCAATTTTGGAGAACAGGATGAACTTCCTTGAATGTTTTTTCTGTGTGGAATGGCAGTTGCTTTGCGTTTTTCTATGAAAATGACATCTGAGAACAACTCGAACTTCTTTTCCTGTGTTTTTCTATGTAAAGTGAGATTTGGGAGATTTAATAATTCTTTGAGTCGAAGATTTTGACAACTTTACTCACGGAGCTAACTCTGAAATGTAACTCTCAGTTTTTTTCTGCTAATAGCAGGTGAGCCGCCTACGTCATGTTATGTTAGGGATGATCATGTCTTGTCTGATTGTCAACTCAATATTTTAACACGTCTGTAGAAGTTGAAGGTCGCTATTGAAAGATTTTGCAACAAGTAAGTTTTTATTCCACATTTAACTCTTTGTTCTTTTTTACTATTTTGGTATCAAGTAAGGGGCGGGTCTGAGACTACAAGTTTAAGTAATTTTTTTTCTATCGTGTCACGATTTTTTTTTCTGCAAAATTCAAGCATTAGTGTATTTTTTTAAGTGGGACGCACTTTTTGGATCGGGCGACTTTTTTTTTGCGACATTTTCAAATTGTCCATCGGTAACGCTGGTTGTAGGTTGTTACTATCCGTCAGAGCAATGAGACACAGCTGCATTGTACGCCACGCAGACACCTATACATTAAAGTATTTAGTCTACATGTCTTTTGAAGAAAGATGTGAAGGAGCTTTAGTGATAAAGAACTTTGATGGTGGTGGGCACTCACCACTTCAGCCCTAAAGATCCGCCACATGATGCGAGCGAAGACAGAGCAACTGAAGAGGAAGTGTTCTGTTGTATTGTCGTCCTCTTTTTTTCAGGCAGGACAGGTGGTGGGGCGGTTTCGCTCAAGTCTAAAACATTCAAGTGTTTAGCAAAAGCTTTGTGGCCGGTAATAATGCCTACAAGAAGTCTGCAGTCGATTCTCTTAAGAGATAGAAGGAAAGATGGTGACTTCTTGCAAATGTCCGGGCGTAGTCGTTTAGTCTGTCTGCACCGATCGTAGTCTGGCCAAGAAGCCCTATTGTGCTCACGCGAAGCCCAAGTATTGATGGCAGACGTGGCAACAGATGCAGGCAGACCTAGCGCGAGTTCGGGTCCTGAGAAAACCTCTTCTGAACCTTGTCGAGCAAGAGAGAACTCGTTTCCCTAGATACCTGTGACCTGGAAACCACACAAGATTCACTGTATTTAGCCTTCCGACTGAGTTCAACGAATGCTTAAGTTTCGAACACTATCTTGGGCGATGAAAGAGACTGGAGCAGCACTTTTAATGCAGGTTGTCTACCACGCCAAACTCGTATGTTTTTTACCCTCCACCTGTTAGTCACAATATAGCGCATATCCATTAGGATAGCGAAAATCTCTGCTTAGAAGACAGACGCAAATTTCCTTAAGGGAATTGAGTCAAATATTCTCGCTTTCCACAAAGACTCCAGCAGCAGACTCTTCTCCGGTTTAAGAGCCATCTGTGAAACTACGATGGTATTCCTTCCCTGGCTTAGAGTCTGACCTGACAATTAGTGAAGCCCTGTCCTGGCTAAAGTGGAACGTGATATCCACCCGCGATGTCTGTATCTTTAAGGATAGCCAGGCTACCATCAAATCCCTGACATCAATCTCTATAAACTCTAAATTAGTTATTAACTGTCGCACATCTCTTTATGAGATGTCCGAACAGTTCCACATCCGCCTGTGCTGGGTGCCAGGTCATAGAGACATCATGGGAAACAGTGAGGCTGATAAACTTGCTAAGAACGCCACTAAACTGCCAGAAGATGAAATCTCCTGTAATATAGGTACTCCCCTAGCTGCCTTCAAATTACAGCTCGACAATCACAGAAACTAACGCCAGATGGAGGACGCGCACCACTTGTTTAACCTCCAAGCAAATCTGGCCTCGCCTCGATCCAAAAAGATCAGATAGCTTGATCTCCTTAAAGAGATCCAAAATTAACACTGCAGTGGGAATTATCACCGGAACCTGTCTATTAGGTCTTCACGCAAAAAGACTAGGTCTATTTTCAAACGACTTCTGTAGAAGCTGCCTAGATGAGGAAGAAGAAGAAAGCGTACAACACTTTCTCTGTTGCTGTCCGGCACTCGCGTCGTACAGGAAATCCATACTAGGCTCCTACTTTTACGACTGCCTAAGCGATCTTAGTGAAACACCGGTCAAAAAGCTACTAAAATTCATTGAAAAGACTGGCTGGCTGTCATAGAATTCACGCCAACCTACTCCCTTGGTCATATACCTACGTGGCGGTACAATGGGCCTACTTTTTGGCCTAAGTGCATTTAATAAGCCACTATTCTACCTACCTAGCTAGAATCTGACCGAAGCTAACCAATCCAATCCATTTCCTGAGGAAAGTCGACTTGGTAGTTTTGTCGTAATAGGATGTCTGGTGTCATTGTATCAGAGGGCAGGGCCTTGAACAACCCGTCTATCTGTAAGACAGGGGTCCAAGGACAATTCGTACACAAGTTCTTCAAAATTCCAATGCGTGTGGTACCAAAAGCCACCACTTTTTAGCGAAAGATGGTTTTTAGCGTACAAAACAAGAAAAAATTTGTAAAGGGGGCGAAAGTTTATCAGAGCACATAGATCAGGGGTCGGTGTGCTTCAGGTGCTCGAACAAATGGCTTGGGAGGGCCCCTGTGCAGCCAAGACGAGCCATGAAGTTTGGCAAAAGATACAAAAACATGTTTCCGCGAAAGCCTGTTCCACCAAACAGCCGATGCGTATGAAGGGTGTAGGTCTTTCCATAGCCACGATAGATCCAGAGGACCCCCTTTGGAGAAAAGCGCAATGTCAAGCCAAAAGCGCTTCTACACAGTGCTTCTTCGGTTCTGGATTCAACAAGCTTGGAGTTTTATATCAAGACTGCTGCCAAATATTTGACTTACTCGGTTATAGGGATAGTGACACCTTTAAGCACGGGTTGAGTCAAACTAATGACAATCCTCTTGTGAAGAGGACAATCGTAGTTTTAAGAGGATTCACTGAAAGCCCATCCCTGGCGCACCAATCATCAATCAAGTCTAGGGATCACTGTACCTGAGAGCAAACATTTCCTAGGTTCGAGACGACAGAAAGAACGGCGACATCAAGCGAACATAGGCCTGTGTGTCTGTGTAGGTTCCAGAATGTTGAGATCCAATTGTAGAGAGTCTACAACACAACAAAAGGGAAGACAGAACACAATCTTGCGGGCAGCACCTATTTACCGAAGCTATGACGGACTTGTCACATCTGA
Organism: Neoascia interrupta; assembly: GCA_947623515.1. Classification (NCBI taxonomy): domain Eukaryota; kingdom Metazoa; phylum Arthropoda; class Insecta; order Diptera; family Syrphidae; genus Neoascia; species Neoascia interrupta. Next base: position 25,735,022 of record OX392463.1, read on the forward strand.
TCCCGGTTATCAGCGTTCTAAGCATTAGTATTGCCCTAATTCATTGAGCTTATATTTAATCTACACCGTGCTGGCTGGCTGCGTTGCGTGCTATCAAATTTCGTGTTATCAAAGAGCCCTAAATATCGACGGAAACGCCCCGCATACGTACTTATTCTGGTCAAGAGGACATTGAGTCCGACTAACAAGGTTTACAAGCATGCTTTCGCAGGATTTTCATACACTGATAAGCAGGTTTTAACATCAATTTAACATTTTTCAAAATTTTAATGAAATTGTATTGTTCATCCTTGCATCGTTATAGGGAATAAATAAAAATCCTAGTTTCAATAATAATACTAAAAACAATTGTTAACTCAAGACCTGTTATTTTCTTGTATTACACACATCTTTAGACTAGGAAGCAAAATGTTGTTTTTTATGCTCGTAAAAATGTCTTGTCTTCTTTCCGTAGTTTTTGTTTCAATAAAATACTTAAAGATTAATCGACATCCGTCTATAAATTAAAAATATGTGTATTCCGAGATGATAAATGCGCATTGTACACGAACAAGCTCTGGTGTGTAGACAATAACAACAACAAAGCAAGCAAAACACGTGCAATGCTCGACAGGTATTTGACAGAGGGTCTTATTTAATTTGCAATTCCGATCCAAATGCAAATGAGCAATATTTTAAGCTGAATATAGTTAAGCTCATTAGTTGGTAACTTGATTTGTATAATGTAGTAAACTGCATAAATTTTAAATCGGTATTGTTTTATTGTATGTTTAGCTAAAATTGTATCATTTTTTCTTCTTATATGTAACTTGTACAGCGGCTTGCCATTTTGATTCAGATTTAATTGTTGTACTAAATATATGGTGTAGATTTTTTAATTGTACCTGTCTTAGAATACTCACTGTTTATTATTTTTTAATTTGTATAAGTGAAAAACAGGATTATTTTCAAGTTCAAAAAGAGGATGAATGACCTGAATGTAAATAACTTTTTAAAAGAGCGTATTTACATATTTAGGAACCATTCCCTTCTGAAGGTAAACAAATAAACAGGTTACCGCCTATAAAAACAGACATCATCTTATCGCCTTTATTGAGGCCCTCGAACCTTGAATCATTGGGTTCGTTATTATAATTTTAGCCTCTTATCTATCAGTTGCATGTATTTTTGCACAATAGTTTTACAGGAGGTTAATTAGCACCCAGTTAAGAACTTCTTTATGTCCTGCTTACTATTACATATTGCGGCTATTAATCTATTGGCCTATTGATAAGGGTTCCAAAGGCCAGGACAAGGGTTCTTGTCAGTGGTTCATAAGCTTAATATATTTTCTAAATTCATTTGTAAAGTACTAATTTTAAACTGACTTTTGCTTTTCAGCATCTCATTAGTAACTCCATTCTCTATGCACGTACACCTACAAACTCCTACTCGTAAACTCAAATGTGACTGAGAAAAGAAGGAAATTAAAAAAAATTTTTTTCCAGTCTACATAAATGTTTAGGATTTCTCGTCTGGCACTCCAGGGGCGGTCAGATTGAAGTGAAACACAAGACATAATATAAATTAAGATTATTCTACCAAAACAGCATGGGTTTTGTGTTCTGCCTTGTGCTTTATGCAAAATCTATCTCTTTGAGATGAACATGGTTATAATGGGTTATGCATGGATATTTTCATAAGACTCAGCTTTACATACCCATTGAATAACTTAGAATCCTCGCCACAGGCGCAATATTATTAGATTAGAAAATTGTTGCAAGAAGCCATGCAAATTGTGCCACTTAGGTACGGAAAGGGTAGGCGAAATACTAATGTCTTTTAAAATATGCAACAAAATTGATTTCTTTCCATATGTATTATCGTTTTATTAGTATGAACAAACATTCCATAATTAATAATTATGGATCACTACTTAATTGAAGTGACTGATTATGTTGATGATTTGAGCTATACTTTACGGAATGCTTGGATAATATTGGCCTAAGTGCTTGAATCGTTTGTGGTTGAGTTGTAATCGGTCATTCACGGATTCACTTACAAAATGAGTCTAAAGGGGTCAAATCGAAGCTCCAAAATGACCATATTGACATGGCCAAGACAGCTAATATTATGATTGGAGTATACATCAGGGGATGCTTAATTTCGGCCATAATAACGCATTACTTGGGTTACGCAGCACTCACTTTTGAAATAAGCTTTCCCTACATCGTTCGAGGGTAAAACGACGCATTTCATTCCGCGGAGATAAAGTGATACTAACTTTCTGTCAAAACGTCGAGCAAAAACAGCTGGCAGTGTGAAAAGAACGATTTTATCATTTAACTTATACTTATTTGCAATCAGGACACTGACCTGGGTTGGAATCGGCTATGGGGATCTGTGATTTTCACATTTTGTGACAGTCAAAGTGATCGAAAACTAGTGGGAGGGTTACAATCCGCTTAGGCGAATCGTTGGATACCCCATCCCAATTGACCACTGTCAAGCTCCGAATTGTGTCATATATCTTGGTTATTAAATTTCAGTTTCATTTAACTTCAATTGTTTTTAGAATTTCTCAGTTAAGAATCGTCTCCCAAAGAAAGGGGCGTAGCATCCACCCCTTCTCAATAACTCCGTATTTTTGTTTATATCTTTTATCAGAAGTGGTATACACGTGTTGATTGCATTTTCATATTAAACATTTGGTTTATACTAAAAAACGCCCCCAAAAGTGGGCGTGGCGAAAATTTATTCACTTGAATTGATAACTTACGCACATATCTGAACATTTGATAGTGCAAGTTTTTTGGATTTAAAGCAAATATATCAAATAAAAACCGTTTATTAGAATGCATGTTAAGTATGACCACGCCTACAAGGGGGCAGTATTCGCTTTTTTTAAAGGCCGATCACAATACACTTAAGCGAGGATATCGCATACCAAATTTCAGCTTGCTGCGACAACTTTGATTTTTCATGCTAGTTAGCAAAGTGGGCGTGTCAGTGGGCGGATTTCTAAAAAATTTACACTTGTACTGCTTCGGGAAAGAGAACAGTAAACAGAGAACCTTGAAAGAACAGATATCAAGTTTCAAGTTCCTAGCTAGAAATTTAAGGCCTATAAACTACCGACAGACGGACGGACGGACATGGCTCATTCGACTTACTCTCGATCATATGCCCTTAACGTCTTGGGGGTCTACGGTGATTATTTCTCTATGTTACAAGCTATGAATCAAACTTAATATACCTCCTATCCTATGGGGGGTATAAAAATAATCCGTCTGCGTAAGGTGATCACAAAATTATTTGTCCGAATCGTTGCTTTATTTAGGCTTGTTATGTAAAAAAACACCGATTTTTATTGATACATGTAGAATGTCAGCCTAAGAGTAGGCAAAAACACCAACTTACCAGAAAGTTTGAAAACTGCGGACCAGCTGATTTTGACGGTGATTGATCGAGAGCTGTCACAAGAAAGTTGTGATGATCACAGTTTACGCAGACGCATATTTGTGATTTGTGACATCACTTATCATAGATCAGCTTTGCCGATTCCACCTCTGATTTATTTTGAGTCTTACTTGAAGTGTTTCCACACCCCAGGGACGGCGCGGTAGAGGAGCACCGAGACTCAGGTGGCGCACGCAAGTGGAAGGGGACCTCAGCCAACTTCGCGTGCGAATCTGGAGACGGCTAGCTAGAGACAGAGCTGGCTGGCGAAGCTTGTTGGCTGAGGCCCAGGTCCACCCCGGACTGTAGCGCCACCTTAAGTAAGTACTTGAAGTGTTAACCTATTGTCCTATTACCTAGGATAATAAGAGTTCAATTCTTTAGTTATATAGAAGTGCAACATGACAACGGTACCTTTTTTAATTGGTACCGTATTACTTGAAGTTGCTATAGACCTAGGACAATTTTACAATTTTTAAGTACAAATTTGAGTACAATTTTTAAGTAATGTAGGAGTGCAAAATGACAACGGTACCTTTATTAGTAAAGGATACATTGAAGGTCTAACAGCTTCAACTAGGGCTTAAAATTAAGTAGACAGTGTCCTGATTCCAAATGTATAAGTTTTAAACATTTCCAATACAGATTTCCATCTACCAGACAGCACTAAAACCAAAAAAGCTAACTTTCAATGGCATATAACAGAGGGAAGGCTAGACTACAAAGGTCTGAAATCTACATATGTATTTGCAATCAGAACAATTCGTTCTTTATTTTAGGTAAATTTTGAGGCAGCTACACCTTCGACAACAAACGTAGGAACCATTCTTACGGCTGAAAGAAAAAGTTACCTTTCCGATGAAATGCAACTTTTTTGGTTAGCCATACTCCCAAAGCTGTGGGCTCTCGGTCTATAATAAGCTGTGCCCGGTAATAATTCTGAATTTGATAAATAATTTTGAAATTCCTTGAGGAGATCAAGCTATCTGATCTTTTTGGATCAAGACTGGGCCAGATATGCTTGGAGGTTTAGCATGTGGTGCCTGTCCTCCATCTGGCGTTAGTTTTGTGTTTACTCTGATTGTTGAGCTGTAATTTGAAGGTATCCCTATTACAAGAGATTTCATCTTCTGGCATTCTAAGGGCGTTTTTTAGCGAGTGTCGCTATGGCCTGGCACCCAGCACAGGCGGATGTGAAACTGTTCGCATATCTCGCAAAGAGATGTGGGAGAGTTGATAACTTATTAAGAATTTATAGAGAACGATGTCAGGGATTTAATTGCGGCCAGACTATCCGTAAGGGTACAGATATTGCGGGCGGATATCACGTTCCACTTTAACCACGACAGAGCTTCACTAATCGTCATTATTTTTGCTTGGAAGACACTGCATTGATCAGGTAGTTGAAGGAGTTTATTTAAGTTAAGACACTCAAAGAATACACCACTTCCTACACCACCTTCCGTCTTAGATCCGTCTGTGTAAGTGTGTGATCCCTTTCCGTTAAAAAAAAGAATACCTACGATACGAGAGGACATTAAAAAAATAAGTTTCAATACAAAACAGGGGTGTGAGTATGCTGGGCCGAAATAGCTCCCCAGACGCAATAGCTCCCCCCTTTAACTCCCCAGACGCATCGGTCCAACTTACCCCATTTAGGGCCAGTTTTTCAGTGTGAGATCATCCGAGTTTCCGAGTTAAACTGAGATTAACCCCAGAATGAGTTTTTAAGTGAATTTGATCCGGGATTAGCCTCCGCTGCAATTTTGCTGAGTTAATCCCGGATAAACAGGCGATTAGAATGAATTTCTTTGAATGTTTTTTCTGTGTGAAATGGAAATCTAAAATGGCTGTAAGCCTTGCCTGTTTCTGTGAAAAATTACACCTGAAAATGACTCGAACTGCTTTTCCTGTGTTTTTATACCCCATCCCATAGGATAGGAGGTATATTAAGTTTGATTCATAGTTTGTAACATAAGGAAATAATCACCGTAGACCCCCAAAACTTTAAGAGTATATGATCGAGACCGATTTGTAAGTTGAATGAACCATGTCCGTTCGTCCGTGCGTCGGTCCGTCTGTCTGTCAGTAGTTTTTAGGCCTTAAATTTTGAGCTAGGAACTTGAAACTTGATATCTGTTCTTTCTAGGCCCCGAAGCAGTACAAGTGTAAAATTTTTTGAAACCCGCCCACTGACACGCCCACTTTATTTACTAGCATGAAAAATCAAAGTTGTCGTAGGAAGCTGAAATTTATTATGCGATATCCTCGCTTAAGTGTATTGTGATTGGCATTTAGAAAACCGCGCCCTTGTGGGCGTGGTCATATTTAATATACATTCTAATAAACGATATATTTGCTTTCAATCCAAAAAAATTGCACCACAAAATGTTCAGATATGTGCGTAAGCTATCAATGCAATTGAATACATTTTTGCCACGCCCATTTTTGGGGGCGTTTTAAAGTAAAAAACAATTTTTTTATATAGAATTGCAATGAACAAATGTGTACCTCATCTGATAAAAAATATGATCAAAAAAATAATGTTGTTGAATAGGGGTTGATGCCACGCCCATTTTTTAAGACAGAAGATTCTTAACTGACAAATTTAGAACTGAAATTTGACGCAATTTGGAGCTTGGCAGTGGTCAGGTGGGATGGGGTATCCAACGGTTCGCCTAAGCGGATTGCAACCCTCCCACCAGTTCTGTTTGTAGTGGGAGGTGGGAGAGTCGATAATTTCGGGAGTCAGAGATTTTGACAACTTTACTGACGGAGAGTGACTCTGCACTGAAAAACTGTTCGCTGGGTTAACTCCAGATTAGTTTTGTGACGGTATTAACAGATCTTGGTTTAATCTGGGCTTAACTAAGCACTGAAAAATCGGCCCTAACTGGTCCAACTTGTCACTCTAGTGGGCTCCGGAAAATAACCCCAAAAGGTATAAGTCCCCAAATGGAAAATCAAACAACGCCCCACAATTGGGGGATAATTTTATTGTGAAATTACTCACCAAATCGAAGATGAAAGAAGTCCCCAAAAAGGTATGAAATGACCAACCAAATAGGTATGAAAAAAGTCCCCAAAAACATATGAACGCAAAGGCAAAAAAGAAAAATTTTGAGGACTTTTTGTAGATTCTTAGAAAAGTTTAAATGAGTAATTTTGTTTCAGCTTTTGGCAAATTTTATAAACATAAAAAAGAAAATAGGAAATTTTGGTTTTTTAATAAAGTTATTGCCTGAATTCTACCTGAAGTAGAAGAAATCCTGCGCCAACTGCGAGCTTCTGTTTGCTGCGGCACTTAATGTTCATTTCCTTCACAATTTAAGTTCACTCCTTGTTCTTGTCCTTTGCTCGGTCTGAGCAGCCTTTGTTATTGTTTGTGAAAAAATGGAAACAAAAGCAACAAACAAAAAAGCTGGTTTTAAAAAAATTTGTTAAGTCATAGAGATCCAGCATTGTATAAGTGAATGTCACCAAGCATTCATTATATGACGGATAAGCATTATTCTATGACATTCATAATTTTGCAACTAAGTTACACCTACCACCCATTGTCGTAAGCCGAACAAAATTAATACGACTTTCAAGTCGACAACCACTAATGCTGGTAAATAAATGCAATCCTTTACGGCGCTAACACTTTTGTGCAGAATTAACGTCTACAGATAAATCTCCGACTATTCTCCTCCATGGAACACAACTGCAACACTCAACTCGTTTTGTACTCATTGCAAAGAAACTGTCATTCTTGTTGATTTATCTAGAAGTAGTAAAGAGGCTTTGTCATAAAAGTGTATGCAGAATGCAAATTGAAAAAAAAACTGCACCATATTGAATAATTAAGGGTGTAGACGCATGGGATATAACAAGATTTTAATTGCAAAAGAAGATAAAAGTTTTGTAATTATTTATAATTCAATAATGGAATTTAGTTATACAGAGCGTAACGATTGTTGCCAGATCAAGGAGAGTATACCTACTAGTTTCGATTTAATACCATGCTCCCTTTGTAAAGGAGTTTTTGTATTAGTCTTATACAGCACTGGCACTTTTAATGAACAACCCAACAAAAAAGAATTTAAATTATTACACCCAAAAGGTTGTGTTATAAAAATGAAGAATCCATAGAGCATAGTTTTCCGCTGTTTTCCTTAATTATGCTACCTTATATAGTACAGAGAGCATATTGCATGAAGACAGAGTCACTTTCCATTTATTTTAATCATGCTGCACTTTATTAAGACATTTTATTACACTTTATTAAAACAACTATACGAGCCTCTAAATTATGTAAAATTATTCAATCAAAAACACTAGTGTCGTCACTTGCAAATATCCATTTCTAGAAAAGATACAAATTAAGTTCTTAACTGCCGAGACATAAATGCAAAGAAATGCAAATTGAATTGGTTGGGAATCAACAACCTTGACTGACAGTGACATATCTGCTCAAGGTTATTCCAGTTGAAGAGTTATTTTATAGTTCAATTTAAAACAATAGGTAGGTACGTTAGAAGAAGACAATCTTATATTTTACATACCACATTTATGTCCTTTTTATGCTATGAAGGCGGGAATGTTGCAGCGGTCATTGGGTGAACGACTTCATCGACTCTACGTCAAAGGAGAGAACAATCTTCATTTGTCTAAGGTTTGAAAATATTTCGCGTATTAATTGATGCAAATGACTTGTATCTTTTTCATGGCGCCATTTGCATACCGTTCTGGTAGTTAATTCATATGCCAAAAAAGAAACGAATTTAGATTTGGCTGGTGAAAAGTTCAAGTTCAATCTAAACGCCTTTCGTTTTGCAGCATTTTGTTAAACAGCAAAGAAATTTAATCGAAAGTTATAGTCAATAGGTGTTGGATGGCGCTCAAAATGCATTTAAGCTCGATAGATATAAATAAAAACAAACCTATAAAATTAGAAAAAAGCTGTGCTTTTTGTTAATTTCTTTTTATAGCTTCTGTCTTTGAACTATTTTCAATACAAGAAACATATTTTTAACCCGACAATAAATAGGTGAATTCAGTGTTGGTACGAGATATGACATTTGCAGGTCAATATAATACTACATGGGCAGGTGATATTCATGAATGCAAGAATATAAAGATTACGACACGCGTTTGTTATGACATTTGTTTGACAGACCTAAATATAATTCTGACGTCATGGGATGGAACTGTTTCTTTGCATGCATGTAAAAAAATTCCGTTTGCTTAAACAACAATCTGTGCTTTTTTCTGTCGTAAATTCCGAAAAAATTCCGTTTGCTTAAACAACAATCTGTCATTTTTTTTGCTAGGCAATCAATGACGATCGACGCAGTTGGTGTACTTGTAGGTGATCTTATGCAATAGACAGAGAGCGAGCCTATTTCTCACCCAGCTTTCACGTGGTAATTCCGTTGACTATCTGCTTTTAAGTGCAGGGTAAACTGGGCTTCGACAGCATCATTTCCTAATTTTAATAGACTCGGTTTCTGAAATTGCCAATATTATTGATTCTGAAGTTTAAATGTAATTTGTCAAATAATGTGACATATAAGCGTAATGGGAAGCTCACGATCAGTGTTGTTTTCGGCACTTCATGTCTCGCCCTGTCTGGCTCTAAATAATTCTGCAGAATATAGAACATATTCCGAATTTCCAATAACAAGTTTTTGGTTAATTTTTTTGCGGTTTATTAAAACTTTACAATTGACTTTGCTATTAACATGACAGTACCTGCTCTGTAAGTACACAGTTTAAAAATTAGCTCAAAAATTAAGTCTCCACTTCATACATAATGTCTATTCGGAGTTTAATTTTACCGAAAATTTTGAGTCAATTTTTAATGAAGTGCTGTTCATCTGTTCCTAGGTCCCAAAAGTTTATTTGCCACTATTTGCTCCATTTTGCCACTGTTTTTATACCCGACCGAGGGTATATTAATTTTAATGCATAGTTTGTAACACAGTGAAATAATCACCGTAGACCTTTAACACCTTTTAGAGATATGATCGAGACCGACAAGTGAATCGATTAAGCCATGTCCGTCCGTCCGTCCGTCTGTCTGTAGGTGTAAAGGTTTTAGGTCTTCAAAATCAAGATAGAGAGCTGAAACTTGGTAAACGGTTTGGATCTTCTGCTGCACAGACAAAATGTGAAATTTGGCTTAATCCGTCAACGGCCACGCCCACTACCGGCCTCAATGTGAGACAACCTCTATTTCACATTTTCTTTCAAAATGCCTTTTGCTCAAGTTAAATTTTGGTACTCAGCAATAATGGCCTAAGACCTTTAGAAAGGCAAAAATTGGACCGACCACAATAGCGACCATGCCCACTTTTGACATGTTAGATCTTTATAAACCCGATTTCTCGGAAAGTTGATTCCAAATCGAAAAAAAATTAAATGACAAATATTGGAGATATAACTTTTTGCAAGGTTTGGTCCATACAAAGTTTTGAGCTCCGCCTTTTAGGGGGCGTTTCTAGGAAAAAACTGTTATTTTTTTTCGATATAATTTTCAGTTTTAACGCATTTTGGGATGTATCTAACGAAATTAATTGATTTTAATTTTTAGCCCAGACCCACTTTGGGGGGCGTAGCCTACACAAATTATATATTAATTCGGGACAAAAAATTTTATGATTTGGTGTAACACGATATATATGGTCGGGTATATAGAAGTTTGTCACAGAAGAACTCTTGCACTTACTCGCTTGTTTTCGTGTTAGTTTGGTTTCATAAATCTGATCTATATTGACGCCGGCCGCTTATTTCTGTTTCGACTCAGAACTCTGACTATCTTACAACGATTTTCGGTGTCAATTTGGTTTTATAATCCTCACTCGAATATAACTTTGGTTTCATAGTTTTGACTGAAATTACACAAATCAGCTTTGGATGGCTTATATAGAACGCTTAAATGTGCAATGAGTATTCGTGGTTGCATAATGTATGAACGTTATAAAAAAGAACTAATTTTTGGAGAAATATTGGAGATATAAACAAGTAAAATCAGTTTCAGAAAAATGGACTTGATTTGCAGTATCCTAAATTGTTAAATATAAGATTTTATGCAATTGAAGTTATTTCTGATACACAGATCTGGTTTTGTTCTTAATATCTGTCTATTCTGACAGACAACCAATCATCTGGAAAAAACAGATATATCATGGCTTAGACGTTATACCATCGCTGCCTAAGATTAAGGTTAAAAATTTTTTCATATTATAAAAACGCTGTAAAACAACACAAGAGAGTTTTCAGCCTATAAGCTTTTATTTCAATTAATTTAAACGTAACAAAAAGTAACAAATCTCCTTATTGAGAACTGCTAAAAAATTCGATAATGCTAGAAAATCAGCTCATTTTTTTTAGCCAACCTACCATAGTTAGCGCATGCAGAACAAAATCATTTCCACCAAAGTCTGGTTTGGTTTTTTGCACAAATGTGTATAATTAAGATTAATTTTACTGTAGATTTTTATTGAATTCGTCAATAAAAACTCCCATTTGATTTTTATGGCTAGTTGTGAAACTGGTTTAAAAATTTTATAGTTAAATAATTTTTTATTAGCCGCACTACATATAGAATGACTATTTCGATGAAAGGGAATGTTATGAATGACTAAGGCTTAAGTATGTTTCGTTTGTCTGAAGAAATACAAGCCCATGTTTTGTGGTCTTTATTCGACATCTTTGATTTTAATTTATGGTGTCACATTTAGAAAATCATGTTAGTTTTTGCACATGCCTATGTTATATTTTATATTGCCTATGTTTATGGTTGATTTTTATGGAATTTTAATGGAATGTGCTAGAATTTTAAGCATTCATACACGTATTTATTAAGATCTTATAGACCACAAGACTACAAGATTGGAAGACAGCACGAGAATTGTAGGTAGGTACACCCACACTCTGTCCCTTTCTTAAAGGACGACGCTGTGTTTCTTAAATTGAGTCTATTTTGAACTTTGATGTGGTCACACCCTCGATAACAAACGTTAGACCATTCTTCAGTTTATACTATCAGCCATGGCTGAAAAAAGTTGTGAGACTTGTAATTTGACAATCGCTTTCCAAGGATATGCTATTTGCATGGTTTAAAACCACTTCAAAAACCTGCTCTGGGCTTAGGTACCTAAATTATTGAAATGAATCTAATGTTATTGAAAAATGAATTTTTAAAACTCTATTTTTATGCAAGCATTGACTAATACGAAAATGTATTTATTTGTGATAGTTTATTTAACAATGAATTGATTCGATGAATTATTATGTTGTGCAATAATTTTGTTTTTCAAAATCTTAACCAACAACTCGAACGCCTCCAACAAGTCCTGGTGCAATCAATCCAGGTACACCCAATCCTCCGACAACAACACCTGGTCCAGCTAGTGGTACACCCAAGGAAGAAACCGCAACTGGTCCACCCAAACCCAATCCTAGAGGACCAATAACTGATGCTGAGGCAACCGCCAAGCAGAAGAGAGCGAAGAAAATGAAGACCTTTAATGTGGCAATTAAATATAAAATGTCAATTCAAAACTTATAATTTTTTTAAGAAGTGTAGCTCATATTTACCTTCATGATTAGATTTTATATGGCTTACTGATTCGACTGGTAGTCTGTTCAATTATGATTTTTACAAAGTTCTAGCGCCACCTTTTATAGTGATGTAAATTGAAATGGTCTTGCCGAATTGCATCACTTTTATGCACCCCCGTTGCAGCACCTAAGCATACAACAGAGGAAATTCGGAAGAGGTAACAGAAAAGGCAATATGGTAACTAGACTTTGTTCCTTAGGCATGTGACCTCTAATAGAAAAATTACAATAAGCATTAGTGTTTGGGTGTGTAAAACCAGAAAAATAGGTGAAGCTATATTCAATAGTGTGATTGCATCAGCAGCAGCATTTTATATCGAGAGACTTATGGGGGCAACAGGCTTATATTATGCTAGGCTTTATAGCCCGGCTACTCAACATGATCGACACGCTCCAAGTTAGAATGTTCGAATACAAAATTCGTTAAATATACCTTTACCATCTTTACAAGAAGTGATGGTACCTACCAATGAGGGGTACCTTACCTATTTATATTTGACCTTAGAACTCGGAATTTTTAATTAAAATATATTGTTTTCACATTATTGCTTTCGTATGTAAAACAGTGAGTTTATTTAAACATATTATGGCCTTGTTTGTTGCAATAACGTTTCGTTATGATAAACTCAGTTTATGAAGTCTTATTATGGCCAAAACCTAAACCCTAATACCCATGGGGTCGACAGCCGATTGCTTAAAACTATGTGGGGTGCCGTGGCGTAGTGGTTAGTGTGTGTGCTTACTACGCCGGAGGTCTGGGTTCGAATCCTGCCATTGTCACCTAAAAAAAAAGACTTGTTCTTTTTTCACGGTCCCCACCTCCACGAGGGTTTGACAAGCCCTCCGAGAGTATCAATTGTCTTGAAAAACTTCTCAAACTGCCGTTCGGATTCGGCAAAATTCGATTGTAGGTCCCCTTGTATGTGAAGAAATCAACACACGCAGCATACATATTGAGAAGTTGGCCTGGTTCACATCGAGCTGTTGCTCCACTCTATTTTATAATACCTATGGGGTATTAGGGTTTAGGTTTTACCTAATACCTATGTATATGTCTTAAAGAAGCTAGCCTGGGATAAATGAAAACTGGGAGATTTTTCAGTGAATAATAATCTTTAATTACGATCAGCGTGATTCTGACTCTATCCAAAGTATTTTCCTGATACAATTTTGAAAATCCATGCCAATTGAATAAACGTGTTAGAAAACTAATTTTACTTCAGAAATTTAAGAAAATTTACATTTTTCTAATTTCTGCTTTCGGATGTCGACAGCCGATTGCTTAAAATTAAACGTCTTATGGAATGACTCTTTTCCCTGTGGTCTGTCAAGGAAACATTTCTCTTCTATACGAATAGTTATGAATGATGATTAGATTTCATTCGGGGCAGTCAAGACACATTTTTATACCCTATTCGACAGGAATGGAGTATATTAAGTTTGATACAGGCAAAAATGTAAGAGAAATAATGACGATAGACACCCAAGACCTTAAATGCATATGATCGAGACCGACTTCTGAGTCGAATGAGCCACGTCCGTCCGTCTGTCTGTCCGTATGTCACCAATTTTTAGGCCTTTTGAGCTGGGAAACTGAAATTTTGTTCGTAAGCTCTCTGTCATTGTGCTTACAAGACTGTAAGACGTCGGGAAAAGCTGAAATTTATTATTTAGCATCTTCTAATGATTACAAGTCATAAAAATAAAAATAAAGTTCGCAGACTGCCCCTTGTGGGCGTGGCATCGATTGGAAGTGTAATCTTCTAAATGCAGTTTATTCAATATTTTTTGTTCCAAATCGAAAATTTTTTTCATAATATATAATGTAGAAAGCGCTTTTTTCTAAGTTTCTTTCATACAAAGTTTTGGGCCACGCCCACATTTGGACGCAGAATTTAAGAAAAACCTTTAATTTTCCAGAAAACATGGATTTCGACTACTTTTTAGACTAACTTAATTAAGAATAAGAAATAAAATTCAGCACATTAGCTTCAACGTGTTTTATACTAGATTTTGTTCCTACAAAGTTTTTGGCCACGCTTATGTTTGGAGGTAGACATTTCGAAATTGTTGAATTTTAACAAAAAAATTACATTTTTTGGCATCGAATTAAGGAGTAATTATTGTTCAAATGCAACTTATTCAATATTTTTGTTCCACATCGAAAAAATTTTACTTAATATGTTATGTAGAAAATACTTTACATTTTGTTCACACAAAGTTTTGGGCCACGCCCACATTTAGAGGCAGAATTCCATAAAAAGCTATAAATTTACAGAAAAGCATGGATTTCGACTGGTTTTAGCTTTACTAAGGATAGAATTAGAAATAAAATTTAGCACATAAAATACACCTGATACTATTTCAGATTTCGTTCATACAAAGTTTTTGGCCACGCCCATCCTTAGAGGGTAATTTCACAAAATTATTGAAATTGAACCAAAAAATTACAGTTTTGCGTAAACATTTTAGCTGCAAACTTGGATATTTCCATGCTAATATTGATTTTCGGTTAAAGGGGCTGGGCATGCCACGTCCCTTTTTTAAAAAAAGTAAACAAAAACTTATAAGGAATAATTTTTTTTTCTACTTCAAATGATGCAAATGATACCGGGACGGGGATGGAAAACAAGCAAATAAACGAATGGAAAGGAGAATAGGAATGGAAGGGATAAAAGGAATGGAGAGAAGAATAGGAATAGGAATAGGTTATACCGCGGTCCGCTACAGACGGACCGAAGCTATTACATACGCACTGTTGCACTTACTCACTGGTTTTAGCTTTGAAATTTGACCAGGTTTAAACGCGTACATTTCTGATAAACCACGTGTATGGACGCATCTTAAAAAAATTTGGAATAGAGACGGGCTTTGCACAACATGTAATGGTTTTCTACTTAAATCAAACGAAAATAATCGTCTTTTGCTATTTTTGTTAAAAAAAAAACAAATGAGGAGCTCCCAAGAGCAAAACCTTTTTTGCACTCTTTTACAACATAGGGTCATCTTTTTAAATTCTTTTCCTTGGGGCGAAGACTAAGCTACTAAAATAATTTTTGCCTTAATTAAAAAGCTAACCGAACGTATCGTTGCTTATATTGGTAAGCGGCCTCTATTGCAAAGTCATACAAAATTGAATTTTAATTTAATATTGAAAAATGAAAAATTGCAACAAATTAAAATACTATCAACCTTACAAGTTCTATGCTAGTCCTATGATCATTTTAGACGCTTCCATGCAGCATCGTCAGGAACCTTTATATTATAATGATGCTAAAATTTAGTGACTACTCTTCCTACGGCTTCCCATAAATGCTTGTCAAATACTTGTTTTCTTACTACAAACGATACGATGATAGTTTGTATAGCGGCTTGACTTGCATTGCTATGTGAAAAGAGTTATTCACTAAGATATTGGAATCGGGCAAGGGAAGCCGACAAAGATTTTAGAGGAGTATCTTGATAGCCGCAAATTTCACAGAAAAACCTTTAAAGATCAAATAATAGCTCTAAAAAATAATAACAGCCTTACGATTTCAATATTTTCGTACACAGCGTTTCGTTCGGCAATATTGCGTAACGTGACTATAAAGTCGGTGGGGTGCAGTGGCGTAGTGGTTAGTGTGTGTGCTTACTACGCCAGAGGTCTGGGTTCGAATCCTGCCATCGTCACCTAAAAAAAAGACTTGTTCTTTTTCACGGTCCCCACCTCCGCGAGGGTTTGACAAGCCCTCCGAGAGTATCATTTGTCTTGAAAAACTTCTCAAAGTGCCGTTCGGATTCGGCAAAAAATTTTAGGTCCCCTTGTATGTGAAGAAATTAACACACCAGCATACATTGTTGAGAAGTTGGCCCTGGTTCACCTCGAGCTGTTGCGCCACTCTATTTATTTATTTTTGACTATAAAGTCGAGATCAAATGCACCTACTGAACATTTGCTTTAAGTTAGAAAAAAAAATTTAGAAAAATTTTAAATGTGAGCGAGGTTAATAGATCCCAAATAAGCACTCAAAAGCCAAAAAACGGCATATATATACATAATTCTTTTTTATTTCAAACTACAAAGTGGAGTCAAACCCAATGCGTCTCGTAATAGGGAAAAAAAAGAAAAAAAAAAAAAACGACGAAGCCAAAATCTGTTTGCGAAGCTACCTTCATAAACTGACGCGAATCGCTGACAGACGAGAAAATCTAAAATCAGCTCTTGTGAACCTATCCAAAGGTCTATATTTTTTTTAACTCCTTATGGATCCAAAAATTACTGCCGGGTTCCATTTGTTTTAGAAAAAAATTTTTCTAATGAAGCTTAATCTTTTATTGATATTATTAACAAGTAAAAATACAGTTTGTCGACAATACAAGGATCATTAAAATTTTTTGCATCTTCTTTATCTAACCAATCACTTTAACTCCACCAATAAGACCTGGAGCAATAAGTCCTGGAGCACCCAATCCTCCAACAACAACGCCGGGAGCAGCCAAGCCCAAGGGTGAAACGGCAACACCGCTCAGTCCCAATGTTCCAATTGGTCCAATGACTGAAGCTGAAGCAACAGCCAAGCAGAAGAGAGCGAAGAAAATGAAGACCTAAGTTGAATAGTAAAATTTTATTTTTTACTAAGTTTAGGAGAAATATTAAAAAAAAAAACACATTTACCTTCATGATTATTTTGTTGTTTGATTTACTGAGTTGACCTGCAGTCGATTCAATTATGATTACTAACTGAACAAGCGCCGATATTTATACCAACCTTGATTGCAAGTCATATGCAGAATTGCATCACTTACATAATACAGATAACTTAGTTCTTGTGGTAGAATTTGTTTAGAACTTGTCTATGTATTTCTAGATTTTAATTACTGAACATTGTCCCTTTCTGTGGATAGTATGATCTTATTTTTTCTATTGAAAGAAACGCACACCACAATGTATTTCTTAATTTATGTATAGTAAAAAAATTAAACAAAAAAAATGTCTTGAATTTAATAAGCTAACAAAAGTTTCAATATAAAAAAAATTAATAATACCTACTTTATTGTGGCGGCTCTGTTCAATGTCAAGCTCTGTGGGTTGGTACATAGCCTTTCCATAAATTTAAATAGATTTTTTTTAGATTTTGTTGGCAATTTATCTCTTATAATTATCAAAAGCTTTTATTTATGTATATTAAAATACTGCAAAAACCATTTTTTGGCTCGTTTTTTTTCCTCATTACTCTAGTACAATATGTTAAGGCTTTTAGAAAAAAGAAACGAAATTTTTGTGTAGATTTAGTCTTCCTGATCATCTGGAACATGGTGTCTGAATTTCTAAGGTCCCATTGACTTGATAGTTGGTGGCACTCTAAACGATATCGTGCAGTCAATTTAAATTTCATATTTTAGCTTAATTACTACATTCGGCCACACAGTGTTTGAATTGAAGTTGTCTTCTGTTCCATACCCATTTCACGCTCACAGGATTAACAATTCGCTAATGAATAAAGTAGAACAAAATAATTGTATCACAAAAATAAGGGATGAAGAAGAAGAAGAGACCATGGTTCATCTTCTGTGCAACTGTCCCTCCCTATCGACATTGAGAAGGAAAACTTTAGGTAAATACTTCTTTGATGATCTGAATGATCTAGCGCGACTCGATTTAAAGAGGCTAATGAACTTTATCTCCGGGTCAAACTGGCTGCACGCCTAACTGTGAACACACAACTCATCCCTCCCCCACATGGAAACTCTATGCGGGCGAGGGAGTACCTACAGTGGAGTGCCGAATTTTCCCCACCACACCTCCCCAAGGTTTTCCCAGCAGGACCGGCCTGGGAAGGGCTCATACCGATTCGGTTGCCTACACCTCTCCGTTCTTGTGGGAACACTGGTACACATTCCCCCTGGTACGGGTTCATACCACTTCGGTTACCCATGCCTTTCCCATTCCCCGTTTTGGGTTCATACCGCTTCGGTTACCCCTACCACTCCTACTCTCCCCCTTCCCCAAGGCTAATGCTGACTTAAGTTACCTGAGGTGTAAGTTTGCACCGAAACGGGTACCTTTACTTCAGCGTATGAACGAAGAATCATCCTCCGGCAACGGTTTTTATCAAAATCGGTTAGTCCACCTGCACTTTCCAATCCTTGAGGCTTACTCTCACTTAGGGGCAATAGTAAACCAAAGATCTAAATCTAGTTAAACTCGACTCAAGGAAAAGATACCCTATTTGCTCCTCACACCATACGGGACGTAATTAGTAGTACTCCTACAGTAATTGCCATTTTCCTCGTCACTCCCCTCACCATTATATCCCAGTGTTCTTCCCAGGGTTGGATTGCTGTGGGCTTATACCGCTTTGGTTACCCTCACCTCTCAACCCCCACAGGATCACCAGCACATAATTCCCACTGGTACGGGTATATACTGCTTCGGTTACCCCTACCTTCCCCCCAAATTCTAACGCGAGTTGCCTGCAGTACGGGTTTACACCGAAGACAGTTACCCTACATCAGCTTCTTGCCTGAGAATACCCCCCGCAAGGGTTTACAGCAAATCGGTTACCCCTGCACCTTCCCATCCCCGAGGATTATTCTTAGCAGAGAAGCAACAGTTTCTGACTTATACCGAAATCGGTTGCCCTGCCGGGCTCTCCTATAGGAACTATTTCTCACTGACCCACCCACCTCCTCCCCCCCAATCCGTCTCAACAAGGCAAATTCCCATCTGGAGTCCAACAGAACCGAGACCACCCTTTCTTCTCTCACTGGCCCCCCACAACTCTGCTGACAACGGTTCACACCGAAACGGCTACCCCCAGCATTCATTACCCTCGGGTATGTCTCAACCAATCAAACTCTGGTTGGTGACCTTCGGTATAGGTTTATACTGGCAACGGTTGCCTAGACCCCTCCCATCCAAACGGGTAGTCATCATTTAGGTCCCAGGCTGGTAACTCCGGCCCTACAAGTGGTATCACAATGGACCTCCTTTGGTCTAAGTGTGTCCCTGCCCAGCGGAGACAGCCACCCAACCTAACCTAACCTATCAAAAAAAAAAGAAATGCACAATCTGCACCTTTATACTAAAAAAATATCACCAACATATTTAAACAGCTCGACTGGCCAAGCTTCAGGCGAACTCTGTTGTAATTGACCCTTTTTCCGTTTTTTTTCTTCATGACTCAATGTCAGTCCTCTCCTAGCCATTCTACCACATTCTACATCAATGCACTCAAGATGCAAAAACTGGAAATTTTCGCTTATTAAGGAATTGCAGTGACTGCACAATCAACATCATACCTAAAAATTTTTGGTCTAGTGGGTGGAAACCTGTTGGTATTTCTCGGAGTATTTTAATTATGAAACAGATTTTTTTAACATAACGAAATACTCACTAGAGTAGAACTAGCAGACATTATGATCGACCCCGGTCTGTGATTTTATTAAGTGGCTTGAAATTCGTTTACAACCACTTCTACTACCACTAGTTTTCACTTATTTCAACACGTTGATTGCTGAAAATGTGCAGACCGAATACTGATTTATTTTTTCTGAGTTGAAGTCATTCCATTAAAACAAATCTACTTGAATTCTTTGTATGACTTCAATGAATGCATTCCACAATTTCGCGTTTTGATACAATTTGATTGCATCATTTTGGACCCACAAGACATAGGCAATTTTCAAAACCTCCGACTCCTTAAATTTAGGCATTTTAATTTAAAATGGTTTCAGTCTTTCAATTCTCCAATTCTTCAACCAAAATGTGAAATTATCCTCGAAAATAAGGTAATTGCAATTCCCATGATTTATTAATTCGTTTCGAGATTAATTTTACAATTATTCGTGACGTCTTTTTTAAACCCTTTTTTTTGCTTTGTACTTTATTCATTTATAATGCCTCCCATTTTTGTATACAGTGAGGAAAAATTTCAGCTAGACAAGTCCAATATCCAGAACAACTTTAACCATACTATTCTATTATTCCTACACAAGAGTAATTTCCATGTTAATGATGCAATTCTGCATAAAATTTACAATAAAAGTTGGTATAAATATCAGCACTTATTCTGTAACTAATCATAATTGAATCGACTGCAGGTCAACTCAGTAAACCAAACAACAAAATAATCATGAAGGTAAGTTTTAACTTATGTCTTTTATTATATATCTTATAAAAATTTTACCTTTTTTTTCAATTTTCTCAATTCAGGTCTTCATTTTCTTCGCTCTCTTCTGCTTGGCTGTCGCTTCAGCTTCAGTTATTGGACCAATTGCTCCATTGGGATTGGGCGGTATTGCTGTCTCACCCTTGGGCTTGGCTGCTCCCGGAGTTGTTGTCGGAGGATTGGGTGCTCCCGGACTTATTGCCCCAGGTCTGATTGGTGGAGTCAAGGTGATTGGTTAAATTGCGACTGGAAAATTAAAAAAGTTTATATCCTGTCACTGCCGACTTTTCGAATTTTCGGTGATGCTAATAAAAGCTTAATTTTTTATAAAAATTTATACCCAAATGTTGTGTCCTTTTTTTATGCTCATCTTATCGTTAGTTGAAATGAAAATATTAGGCCGAGAAATGGTGACTTGAGAAACTCACTTTGAAATTTAAGCTAAGCAGTAGTTTATGTCGAATTCACAAACAGGCCTGAGCACACTCTCGGTCGGACGATTACAGACTTAAGGCTTCAATATTTCCTAATACAATCTAGTTCAATCAAATTCAACATTTCCTTTGACAATCGTAGGACTTTAATGCAAAAGTCGGAAAGGAGAACATCTTTGGCGGATTAGTTGGTAGGTAAGCACAGCCTCCACGAAACAAAGTCAGAAAACGGCTAACGACTAATAGATCTTGCAGCAGCTCGTAGAACAGTACCTGGAAAGTACTGATATAAGCAGCACTAGGTTTCCAAAGCCCAGTATCCACAAGGCAACCTGGCAGTCTCCAGAAGGTGCAACCGCAAACGAAACAGATTGTGTGCTCATCAACGCAAGGCACATATCTAACCTCTTAGGTGCAGTGTTGTCACTGAGAAAAAGTGATGCCGGTCAAATGTAACCGTATGAGCAAATTTATTTAATCTTAAATCGGTCAAAAAATTCAGTCAGACGTTAAAACGAGAATTTTTTAAGAAACCAGAAAATCAGTTTTGATTATAACAAAACATAGTTAATAAAGTATCGCAAAAGAATATATAGGGTCAGTTGGGGGAAATATAAACGTTTTTTGCTTTTTAGGTTTTTTAAAAAAAATTAAGAAAATATTTTTTTAATTTACATTTGAAACTTATTAAAACGAATTTGGCTAGACAAAAACATATGAATTAGCACTGCCAGTCAGCGATTCCCGCTATAAGACTCACGAAGCCCTAAAGTGAGCGTTTACATTTACCCCAGATTCCCTTCGTTTCCTATTGACACTAAGAACTCCGGTTCGGGGTAAAAGTGAACAGTGATAAGTAAGCAATGTACAATAAGTTTTCACAATGTTTACATTTACCCCATAAACCAATATAACCTATGTCTACATGTGCCAAATGTTCCAAGAAAAAGGCAGCACACACAAAAAACATAAGAAAGTTAACACATTTTATCAATCCTTTAGGTATTTACCTACCTGACGATACATAAACGCAATTTGGTAGGTTAACAAAGAGTAAGTCTTATTTAAGCTACTTCCATTAACTTCTATGGGTTTTCCAAATTTGTAGTAAGCACGTGATCCCGAAATAGTGAGAGTCGGATCGGGCAGAATACAAATGATATCTCCTTTCCAAATCTTCTTTTTCTCAGGTATCAATACGAACGTTTCTCGGAAGTGTCTATACTTTTGAGAAGCATCACCTCAGCTTTGTTGTTTTGCTCGTAGTACTCTTTGACGCAGACGTATTAAAGAAGACAGTAAGTTCTTTACCACCCTTTATCTGGCTGAGAACAAATTGGCCTTCTTTCAATTTCTATGGATCTGGAGAACTCAACTGCTCTAGGTCTCCATCAACTTCGAAATACTCATCCCAAGGACTGTCATCTTCATAAACGAAGTCCTGTTCACAAGCGGACTACATCCGTTTGCTGACGATGTGTACAGGGTTCCAGGAAATCCACTTTCACATGTCCATGTAGCCTGTACAGTAGCGCCTTTTAAAATTATAAGCGGTTGAAGGGCAGAACCATCGGCAGAAACGCATGCTAAAACAGTAGTAGACTCACGCCCCGATCCCCCTGAATCCCTGCTCAATGCTTTGCCTTTCACGCCCAATGCACGGATACGGCTGGGGTCATGATGGAATTCACTCTCATCGGCATGGAATACGAACGGTGGCTTATTAGTCAGTGATTTGTCCTTAACTACTTTTTCCAGTTTCTCGTAAAAATCGTAGACCACTGCCGGATTCCTCGCGTCTTTTCGCAGCTTCTGCAGGTGTTCCGGCTTTTTTAGCGAAAGTCGGGGATGGCGCCTCATGAAGCCCAAATACCAGTCCTGGCCAGGAACATTATCCTTAAACGGGGTTTTAAGACCGCTGGTTTAAATATATTCGCCTAATAAAGTCTTAAGCTCCTGTTTATCGAACAGTATTCCCATTTCAGAGCGAGTAACAATGGTGTTGACGGTTTCCAGTTCTGCTTTAATAGGGATGGCAGACGTTTGCCCAGATCCCATGGCCTCTAACGGCGTCTTGCGTCCCTTTATTCTGATGAATATTACGCCTTTTGGAATGTGATAACACATTACGAACTGCCGATACGTCATTCTTTTACTTAGAATGGCGTTCACAGTATTATAAATGTCTCTTTGTTGATTTATATTTACAAAGTTATATTTGACCTAAAGAGCGAGAGAGCAGGCGAGGGTCTCGGGCGAGATGTCAAATAAATTTCAATCAATTGCAATGTATGATGGTTCACAATACCGGCGTGGTCGCTGTCTCGCTCGCCAGGCTTTCCGAAAAATTGAAACACCCTCGCCGAGGTTGACAATTATTCTGGCAATCGGTGTTGCGAACTATGACACGTTGTTGAAAAGACATTTTTTTTCGAAACTAATACTTGTTGTGAAATATAAACTATTTTAAATTTTAGATTTTAGATATATGTTACGTTTTGTCACTGTGCAGTCAAAACAGTCGTCGCGGTTTCTCGCTCTCATTGCGTATTAACAAACAATTTCTCTGGTCTCGTCTTGTCGGTATCGCTGGCCGTTTTGAGTCTCTTGAGTAAGTGGCGGAGGATCGAGAACTATGGAAAGACCATTTAGCGACCCTCGCTCCACGACCCTTGTATTGTAGAGGATAAACGGCCTTTTAGAAAATGTATGTATGTATGTATGTATCCTGCTTACACCAAAAAACGGAAATTTAATAAAAATGTAGTTTTATTTTTAATTTTGTAATTTTTTGCTGTGGTGTGTATTGCATTCTTCACAATCTTCAAGGGGCCCTATAAGTTCTAACCGAATCCGAAGGACAATTCGAAACAAAGTGTTACTCTTTTTTACTCTCCCTTTTTAAAATCTCATTTTTATACCCCATCCCATAGGATAGGAGGTATATTAAGTTTGTCACATAATTTGCAACACGGTCAAATAATAATGGTAGACCCCTAAGACCTTAAGGACGTATGATCGAGACCGAATTCTAATCGAATAAATCATGTCCGTCCGTCCGTCTTTATGTATATCTCATGTCTTTAGGCCTTAAATTTCAAGCTAGGAAATTTGAGACCTCGACTGCATCGACTGTTTGTTATCCCAAGCGTGTCAACATTTTTGAAATCCACTCACAGAACGCTCAAAATCGGTGTAAATGTGCAACTACCTCCAAAATTTTCAAAACTGTAAGACGTCTTAAAAGGCTGCAATTCGACATTGTTATCTCCTGGTTCTAAGGTACACAAAATTAAAATAAAATCGCCAAACCTCCCGTAATGGGGAACCTCCGAATTAAGCGTTTTATTCAATATTTTTGCTCCAAATATATGAATGTGGAACGTGATATGTAGAAAACACTTAATTCTACAATTTGTTCATAGAAAATTTTGGGCCACGCGTACATTTGGAGGCAGAAATGAAAAAAACCTTGTATTTCCCTTTAAAACGCAATTTTGACAGGCCTTAAGACCTAAATGTAAAAGAATAAGAGACTCCGTTATAGAATATTCTCCTGCAAAATTTATAGACACGCCTCCTTTAACGGATCAAACTGAGAAACATTTTGAATTTGAATCAAAAAATTACATTTATGCATACATTGAAGCGAAACTTGCAGATAGATTGTAATAAGGGTGGTTGGACCACGCCCCTTTTCAAAGTTCAACGGTCCGTTTAAGGGACTTTAAATTCTGCGTACACACTGTAGCTCTTACTTACTGGTTTTTTTTTTGTAAAATGCGTTAAGAAAGTATTTTGTTTTTGAGGTTCTAATCTACAAAACTTTTGGAAGAAAGTACCAAAAGATATTTTTATCATTTTCAAATGTTCTAGAAAAGAACATTATAGAAATTAAGTTGGTAAAAAATAATTATAAGTTAACTGTATGTCTCCTTAAACGTCTCATTCTTTTTTCGAGATTACACGTAAGCCTCGAACAGACAGTAGGAAAGTCGTTAAATCCATCCCAATCGGCCAAACCAATTATGTGGCATTAAGTTAAATATTGACAGATGAAATCTCAAAAGAAAATATAGTATTTGGCTCACCATCGCGCTCGCTTAGTACGAATTTTACTAAGCTAATTAAACTAGTTGCAATGCGAAGAGAAGAATAAATTATTATGGGTATCTTAGAAACACGTTGAGCTAAGTTTCAATATATCAACTGCATGTTAACACAGACTTCGAACTTCCTGCATCATTAAACTCCTTCATTATCAATTTTATGATTTTAAATCAAATCTGTCAATTAACTAGTACTCTAGACAGTGAAAGTGTACAATAAGTCATTATAAGGCTTTGTTGTCTTATCGTCACGGTTTCTGACCCTTCCGATAAATTTGCATTATGCAAATAAACGATTAGTGAATAATTACTGATGTTCAGTCTATTTGTCGGCCAAACCAGGTAGGGGTTTGATTGATTCCATATTCGTATGGATTCAAAACTATAATTGTAAGAAAACTTGTATACCTTGTAGTTTATACCACGCATTTACCTATAACACAAGTTGACACTATAATGGAAGTTCGAATTCATTTGCCTTCCGCCCACTAAAAACTTGATTTGGCCTAAGAACACAATTGAGGTTTTGACATTGAGCTTATGATGTAGTTCGATTGCCTAGATTGCGAGTTGATCTTACTGTGCCTACGGGATAGATGATGTTTAGAGTTACAATGCATCTAAGCGCTTGTAATACCAGAAAAGCTGCAAGAATATGATGCAATTCTCCATAAGAATTGCACTTTAGCTGAGTATAAATATACATGGTAGTTACCGGGAAGTAATCACAATTGAATCGACCACCAGTCAACTCAGTAGAATCCAAAACACAATCTAATCATGAAGGTAAGATCACAAAGAAAACATTTGTAAGAGATTTTTTGCTCATATTTATTTTATCTTTTCTCCTATTTGGTAGGTCTTCATTTTCTTCGCTCTCTTCTGCTTGGCCGTCGCTTCAGCTTCTGTCATCGGACCAATTGCTCCATTGGGATTGGGTGGTGTGGCCGTTTCTCCCTTGGGTCTGCCATTGGCTGGTCCCGGTGTTGTTGTCGGCGGATTGGGAGTTCCCGGACTTATCGCACCAGGACTTCTTGGTGGTGTCAAGGTTATTGGTTGAGCATGAATAGAAAAGAATATAAAGAAAAATAAACTCCTGCATGTTTTAAAACAGTTTTTTGAAATGAAACAAATCTTCGCGCAAGAAAAATATTCAACAGCGCTTGTTTCTCTACCAGAAATGATTGCTATGAACACTTTCGTGTTTGGGAGGAATAAAATACTCCCTTTCTCGGCAATCTGTAATGCATGATTACTCTTGGCACAACCACTGGCTTGGCTTCGCAATTTTCGAATATCTTATACCAGTGGGATCTTCCCACTCGATGACCAAATTTGAGGCACGAAAAACAAAGCCTGTCTTTCTCCACTAAGGTCTACCTCACTTCCACGCCTAGTTTCCTTAGTGGCTCTCCATTGCACCTGCACTTGTGCTTTGGGTTTCTCCTGTTACATGCCATGGATTTCTTTAGCCTTAGCCTCAGATCGGAGCTGGAGATCGGTGCTGATGAGCTCGGGATGACAGGACTGACGAGTCTGGCAACTCCCGTCAGCCATTTCTTAAAACTCTGGATAGTTGCATACGGCTGCATCATTATGCTGTGCTGGGCGCACTTCATTTTCTTGCTCATTGGTAATTTCGCGGCAAGCTGCTCCAGCAACGTGGAGTTTGACAGGTGCTGATGCAATTCATTGACCTTAAAGATATTTAAAGACCCTTTTGGTTGGAGCGTTGTTGTGCATCCGCTCGTTGTGACCCAGCTAATGTAGTCTTCGTATTTTGACTTTTGGAACTACATCCATAGCTTGGTACATCACAAAGAGTTCGCGGTTGTATCTTCTCCTCCATTCGCCTTCGCCCTCCTCGCACACAAGACAAAATTCGGTCTTAGATTCTTAAATTAGGTCATAAATTCGATTGAGAAGAGATAATACATTTTGTCCTTTGAAAACAGCAGCGTTTTCCTGGTTATGCTTCGACGAATCTTCACTAAGGGGTTGTTCGTGAAGTTAATCTTAACTCCAGGGTAGGTTTCTTTATTTGTTGATAACATGTAGTTTACTTAGTCTTACCCTCATTTACTTCAAAACTTCCTTCGCCTGGTCTTCAGTCGCCTTAAAAGCCTCTATGACGGCACGGTTGGAGAAAACGAATGATATCCATATGGTCCGCGTCTTTTGTGTTAACCTTTGCCCTGCGCACTATCATCTTCAGATCTAGATTAAAGAATGCAGATGGCAATTCATCTCCGGTGAACGTTTGGAACGTTTCGATGACCTGTTTCCAAACTGCACGTTGAGCAACGTATTTTCTAATGTTATACGGCACAGATTGATCAGTTTTGCCGGGATCTTGAGTTTGGCATCGCTGTCAATGTCATACGTGGCCTTAAAATCGATGAAAAGATTTCGTGTCTTGATGTGAAGCTCATTGGTCTTTTCTAGGATTTGTCTTAGTGTAAAGATCTGATTTATGGTCGATTTGCCGGCCGGAAGCCACTCTGGAAGGTGCCGATTAGTTTGTCTCAGGGCGACTTCATGCAAGACTTCCACACAGCTATAGGGTCTTATAATGCGACATTCAGCAGAGATAAGCCTCAATAAGACGATCCATTGTTCTCCTCCTTTTCCTCTTCTTCTAATCCTTTCCGCTCGTGAGATGTGTAACATTAAAAAGGGTATCCAATCCCTTATAGTCGCGAGTGCATTATAAAAAAAATTGTCTTGTAAGAACTATAGTTCCTATCCTTTAAAGGATCCCCTCTCTTGCAGATGGGGCATATGTCACCCACACTTGGTTACTGATTTGTTGCATGCACTCCATCAAAACACCACCCCCGAATTCGAAGAGCTCCGCAGGTAAACGATCAAAGCCTGACCTTGTTGCTTTTAAGCCTTTTTATAGCTAAGATAACTTCTCCAATACCAGATGGTGGGACTTTCTTTTGGTAGACTGGCCTTTCGTTCCCCTCGTCCGTTCTTTCTCTCCCTTGTACCTTTTCTACTCTCTCTATACATTTTGCCTTTAAGCAGTTAAGCTCAAAACAGATGAGCAGCGGGTCTGCATGTATTACAGCTAGCAGCACTGCCTCTAAAACAGATGTGCACCCTTTTTGAAATTAACGATGCAAAGTTTTATACTTGAGTAAGTTTTATACTTGTCAACTGGGTGAAAAAGTAAACAAAAACTGACCAATAAAACTAAGGCGGAAAAACGCACTTGTTCTTTATTGAATCTCTTGTCAGTCAACAAACAGTCAAAACTTTCAGATCTGACGGCAGCAGTGATGCCAGATATTTTATATTTAAAAATATTTTTGTTTTCATTGTGGCTGCAATGAAACTAGGCACCAAATTTAGAAATAGAGACATCGTGCAGTCAATGCAACCCCTGCAGTAGTTGGGTTCGCCTGCCCCATAAGAGCCTGTGTTATTTATTTTTGCTGCACGAAAATTTCTGCACATCTGTTTTGAGCTTAAACACTTCAACTATTCCCTGTGCCTGCCGGTGACTAGGTTTCCTTCGCTATTTCGAAGAGTCTGCTACTCTCTACATGTTGCCTTTTAAGCAGCCACTGGAAATGCCGCTTCAACTATTCCCTGTGCCTGTCGTTGGCAAGGTTTCCATTCCGTTCCGGTTTTAAAACCAGCAGCCAAATGCGCTTAGCCGTTTTATAGAACCTTCTGGTCGTGTCTTGTCTGATCGCTAGACTCTCGCCCTCTTCTTGCTTTGCAGCAACCTTTTCTTCTCCTGTCTCCTGGATCGATACTCTTCATAAGCTGCTCTAGTTTTTCGCTTCTTCGCATGTGCAGCTTTGATCACATTTCTCCTGTTCAAGCAATCATCATCATCATCAAGGACTCCTTTCTTAAGAGGTGACTGAAAACCTAAAGTTGATTTAGTCCAACTGTTGCCTTTTATAGTGTAACTTTACTGGGCGCCAGGCGCCACTGCCAATGGTTGTTGACGTCGCGGAGAGTATCTCGCACAAGCGCTCTCTATAAGTAAAAAGGGGATTTTTGAAAAAAGTTTTTGTTAAGCTGATGGCAGCGGCACAGGCCCCATCTTTCGACTCTCAATTTAATTCTTCGACTGCCATGACGCACAAATTTAACAAAAAAACACAATTATTTTAAATTTGACAGCTTTCATAACAGTTCCGTTTCCTTTATTTTCTCGAGCCGAAAGCGATACTTCTTAACACTGTCAGTACTGTTTCATTCTTATTTGTAACTTGAGCTTTTTAACAGCCTGCCACGATCCCGAAGCGGGAGAAGATTTGATACGCCTCGTCTGCAAAGTGTCCAAGTAGCAGCAGACGGCGCGGCGGCTTCAACTTATTGGAAAGTTTTTCTTTGATGGCAAATATTGTACTGTTCAGCAGGAACTTCGGCTCAGCCAAGTTTCTAATTGCAGCTTAGTATGCATCAACTAACTACTATAATCTCTACAAAGTTTTATATGCTACAGGTAGTCTATATGGGGTCTAAGGGTCTAAGGGTCTTTGCAGGCCTCTGCGAGCTGGAAGCTTTGGTTGCAACCCCCTAACTTTACCTATGATGAATACCAAAGGCTATTTATTGTATGTGTCCTTCGGGAACCATTGAAACTCTCTGAGCGCTGCAGTGAAGGTGTGTACCAAGGCCTTTAGGCTGTGAAATTCGAGATTAAGTGGTCATAGTTAAAGATAAGATTCAACACATATAATAATACCATAGAGCTCTCGATCGTGTACACTGAAAATATTGTTGTTTCTCTCTTTTTTTTACCTAACGACTTTAATAGTACATCTAATCCTCTAGGAGCTTCGTAAAAAAGTTAAGAAAAATAAACACAAGTTAGATATAGTCAAATGAATTTTATTTACTTTTTCTTAATGATAGTACCACCCAGGCCATTCAAACCTCCCAAGCCGCCCAATCCAACCAAACGAGAGCCTCCTAGGCCAACGCCACCCAAGCCAATACCACCTAGTCCAACACCACCCAATCCAATGCCGCCCAAGCCAACGGGAGAGATAACCTTAGAGATCAAAGGTGTCTGCACAGGAATGCTTTGCAATACTGGGGTATTGACAACAACTGGACGAATGACTCTGGTGACAACTGGAGTCACCACAGGTCGTACAACTGATGTGACAACATTAGTTGCAACTGGTTGAATAGTCCTTACATTGGTCAAGACCTGGGCACTTCCTAATCCGACAGGTACCAGTCCAACACCACCAAGGCCGACAGATGCTGAGGCAGCAGCCACGAAAAAAGCAAGGACGATAAGGAACTAAAAAAAAAATTATGGAGATCAATAAATTCCTTCTTGATCCTGCAGAACAGTTGCTTTAAACTCACTTTCATGTTAGACGTTTAGATGAGATAGACGTATTAACTGATTAAGCTAGCGATGCAAGCCTTTCTTTTATACTAAAATCATGACTGCCACAATACGCACTGTTTCGTCAGCCATTTTTTTTATGATTTTTGGCAAGACTATTATTGAACTGGAAATTTTAGCTGGTTTATGCGGCATCTTCATCAAAGTGAATCTTCTATCTTTAATTAATTAGTTAGAAAATTTATTAATGCATAATATTGTGCAATGCAGAGAAGCATAGTCAGAAACCAGTGCCTTGTGGAATTCATAAAAACACGTTTCTATGGTTGACTAACACCATAAATATGTCGAGAGTCAAACAAAATCCTTTTTTATCGAAAGAGGTCATAAACTACTGGTGTATAAACCTGTTGCATGATCTTTTATCTGTTCTTAAATTTAAAAAAATAATTAATCAAATAACTCACTAGCAGCACCTGCAATATTTTATTACCCGAATGAAAGAAGGTGCCCGTAAAAATAATAACTCATTGATTAGAAATTTTGCGGATATTTTTTTATAAACATACAAATTAGATTAATTTAAGGATATTAACTTCTTGAGTTTAAGCTTAAAGTCAACGTCGCGAAAGAGTTAAACGCAGCCACATGGTGATAGGAATCTGACACCCAAGCTCTGGACTAGTGTGCGATACGTCGCCTTTAACAGTTGCCTACCCTTCCAAAAACCTCTTCTGAGGATTACGACAGCCCTAAGCAATCTTTGAATACCGACTACAACACCAAGTCAACGGATTTCTCGCGAAGATATTTCGATTGGCTTAAATTTCATTTGCAGAGCCCCGTGTTAGGCGCCATTGATAGGCTTTTTTTGATGGCTTTGAAATTTTTGAAGGAGTTCAAGCTAGTGTGGTAGATGTGTACCCTGGAATCACTTACTGTTAGAGATTAGGAAGCTGTGTATTGCAAAAGGAACCTCATATATATGAGGTGTTCACGATGGAGCAGAAGTTGAGTCTAGAATCGCTGAGGAAACAACTTCGGAATTAAGCAGACAGAGATCTTGGTACGCACTCCGAACTTCACATAATTGATATTGGCGATGCGGAGCCCATAAAATCTAGGCAATATCCCTGTGGTTAGTCAGGATGGGGTGTACAATAAGGAACTCGACCACATGGGTGGGTGAATTTTACCTTCAATGTGAGCAAAAGAGTTCCTTGGGTATATATTGTCGGTAAGGGTATTCCTTTTTCTTAAGACCTACCCTAGAAAGGTTGTCACTATAGTTGAATTTCCCTTTCCTAAGAGCCAAAAAAAGTGCTTCCCAGAAGAATTGTACGGTAGCTGAGCTGAAGTGTCTTGTGTGCTGGTTTGTATTAAAAATAAAGATCAACTACGCAGGCTGGTAACCCTTTCAAAGATTTTGGTTTTTCAATCCTGCGCCTGTGATGAACAAAAATCTTCAAAAGACGCCTTCAAACGTATAAGAGGGGCATCATCGAACTAAGAGCCTGCCGAAATCGTTAATTTTATCAAAAGAAAAGTTTTACTCTTAATTAAGTAAAATTTGTTAATTGCCCTGTTTATACCGGGATAAAAATAAAAATATTTTAGCTAAAATAAGTCTTATTCGGCTTTCCAAATTTGGCCTCCCATGTTTTTTTTGTGCTGAAAGATGACTTTGACAAATAACCCAATTTGCGCGGGTCCCACGACCATGGTTGCCACATTGGTCATTTATGACCAATTTTGGACATTATTATTGCTCTTGGTCAGATGGACATCTTTTTTCATTTGGTCACTTTTTACGACATTAAAAAATTAACTTAAGAAGCTTTTATTTCTGTCTTATGTAAGCTTAATTTGGTGAGTTAATCCCGGATTAACTATGGTCAACGTATAAGCTTCTTTCAATATTTTTTCTGTGTGAAATGGCAGTGGCTTTGCGTGATTCCGCGAAAAACAACATCTGTAAATGACTCAAACTTCTTTTCCTGTATTTTCTATGTGGAGTAAGAGCTGGACGAGTTCATCATGTCGAGAGTCGAAGATTTTGGCAACTTTGATGACCGAGTTGAGATTAGTTGGGATTAACAGATCATGGTTTAAGCTGCACTTAACTCAGCTATGAAAAACCGGCCATGAATGGTTTGAAAAATCTCTTAGAAATGGTTAAACAACTAATGGTTCAAAAATTTTAATACTCTACAATCACTTGTCTCTTCCGTACAGCTCAGCTGACTGAAGGAAAGTTTTATGAGCTAAGACAGATTAAAACAAATTTTAGAAGTAGACTTTACTTTGATGCTATTAATTATGAAATGCTGGCCAAATGAAAAAAATAGTCATATCGTTTGGGCAGCAATTTTTGTTTTTAAATAACGTTTTTAAAAATCTTTAGGTACCTACCTATATTTTTAAAGCTCTAATGCCGTTATCTTATTATATTTGACCTCATTATAGGGACTTTATATGTATGGTTCGTTAAATTTATTTATTTATGTTAATCTAACCTTATAGTAAGAGGCACTTTGTGAATTTTTATTCTGTGTTTAAAAATTGTTGGACTTAAATTATTTTGGTCATTTTTAGCCTTAGTTGGTCATATTTTTTTCCATCTTTGGACATAATTTTATTTTCAAGTGGCAACCGTGCCCACGACCTTCATGAAATGAGCATGCTCGTAAGGACACCTGGAGCAAAGCAGAAACGTAGAAAATTTTTAATCTTTATTTTTGCTTTATATGGCTCGTCCATCACGTCCATCTTTCCAATAAATTATTCAAAAATGCAGCTGTTGTTGGCGGAAAGAAATGAATTGTAACCTTTTATCCAAAAAAGGGGAAGGCTCCTCAATACGTGATTCTCCACAAAATAGTCATAAAATCAGTAAACTTTAAGTTGGTATACTTAAAACCATTTTATTTAACAAAAACTCCAATAGGTCAACATCGTTTCAAATTTACTTCTTAATGATCGATCCTCCCAAACCATAACCGCTCAAGGCACCATAGCTGCTCAAGCCGTATCCACCCAAGCCTCCTAGGCCGTGCAGACCTCCCAGACCGCCATAGGATGATACCAAATGTGTTTGCACAGGAACAGTCCTCAAAACTGGAGTATTCGCAACGACTGGTCGTACGACTCTGGAAACAACATTTCTCACGACTGGGGTGACAACGGGTGTAACAACATTGGTAGCGACTGGTTGAATTGTCCTAACGTTGGTCAGTACTTGGGCGCTTCCTAGGCCAATAGGTGAAACGCCGATGCCACCAAGACCGACGGATGCTGAAGCAGCAGCCACGAAGAGGGCGAATACGATGAAGGACTAAAAATTAATAAATATATTTTTACTATGCCATGTATCCACAAAGAGACTTTTAACTCACTTGCATGTTGATTGATTGCAGTATCAGAAGATCACTAACTGCCTTTGCTGGCAATGCTTAACTATTTATACAAGATGCTAGATGAAAGAAGATCCACACAAATTTTGACTATAAACCGGAATTTGGGGTATGATATTAAATGACGTTCACCAGCACTAGTACAGCTCAATGCTAGACGATGACTCTTCTCGATTTTTTTTTCCAAAACTACATTTGAGTGATCAGACAACTTGAACTAATGGTTAGCTAGTCATGACTTTTTTTAAAGCGTCCAATCACCCCAGTAAATCAAGATTGATCTCCATGTGTTTTGAATAACATTTAACTTAAAAGTCGAAGGTACCCTTAAAGCAACACGGAAGGGATAATTAGCTCTTTGACCGCTCGCTGGCCACCTTCTCATCTAAAAAGTCCTTGAATCTGAACTTGCCATATTTCACTTTCACTATGGAATGGACTCCATAAGCACAACCGGTTGGATAAATTCTTGTTTGTTTTGTTGGACCCATTATGAACGTCAGTGTTTTGCGTGACTTATTTATTTGGCATCCTTTGCATATGAATGAAATGTTTGTCGCTATCATGCGTTATAGATTTATGTATAGCATATTAGTGTGGCAAATTATTATGAATAAGAATTAAGGGGTCTGGCACAGAGCGTATAAAATTAAGATGTTGAATAGATATAAGAAATGTTATCTTTTAAAGATTCACGTTTATCGCATTATACATAGTTTCTTTGATTTTTTTTTTAAGCAGAAAATAATAAATAAATAATGAATTTACTTATCGATACACATGTGTTTCGCTGACAAGTGGATTATGCTAAAGATCGAATATAGGATTTTTGAACCAAAAACAACCAAGTTCTTCTAATAGAATCTGTTATGAAATTCAATTTTTGCAATTTAGCATATAGAGTCTATTTTGGTCTGGGGTGTTTAATAAAATGGTCACATAACAAATTTCAATACAAAAAAAGTGAAAGAACACACATACGTCAGTCTAGATCATTTATGCTTGAATTTATGAATAAAACAAATAAAACATTACAAAACGACTAACTATTATATTGGGATGTGCCTTAGAAGCTAATAGGCGCCTAATGGCTATTATAGGCACATGTCGTGGTCGAGGATCATCATTGTTTACTTTAAATGGTAAATTGTCTTGAACACAATCAGAACAAGGATTCTAATTAGTGTTCAAAACTATGATTGTTCTATTTACTCGTTGTCCAAGGATGTTGGAACGGTCAATGAAGTGAAAAAAAATCAAATTTAAATGTTAAAACAACGCTGAAAGGTGATGAAAAAGAAAACAAAAGATAAAAATAAAACAAAATATGTTAGAATAATTCATCAAAATTAAAGTAATTCAGCCAATTGATTCAAGATTGCATACTTTCATAGCTTAACATAAATTAATCGTAAAATTTTTAGACAACAAATCACTTGACCGTTTAAAAAAAATTAAAAAAAGTTAAAAAAAAATAAATAGTTTTTTTCTTATAAATTAAAATTTTTTTTTACCCTGCAAGGTCGGGTTTAGTAATAGCCTTGAGGTAAGGTATGCCTGTCGTAAGAGTCGACTAAAATCCACTGGAGGAAGTAATCTTCAGGCATAAGTGATACTGTCCAGGAGTATAAACTCCTTGTGGGGCCACCCTTGGCAGTAAAGTAATAACTAAAAAATATGAACCCGAAGGTTTAAATAAAATCCAGCAGCGTCTGATACATATTGTGCGGCTCGTTGGTCAGCGTCTGATCCCAAAGGGGCGGCTGAACTTCAAATAACAGAAATCCAGAGCGTCTGTCTCGGGACGAGCGGCTTCCTGGTCTGGTCGGTGTCTGTTGTCCGCGTTAGGATCGGCCGAATTTAAGCCTGGCAGCTAGGTATAAAATGCCCCCTCTCCCCCCCCCCCCAAACCATGAAAAGAAAAAGAAAACAGCCTCGGATATTTGCTGATCCCCTTTGGAGCTAGGCCTTAGGGGTGTCAGCATGCGAGCGCTTGGTGGTCGCAAGGTCCCGCTCGGCATCCGACCGGGTTTAGCCCGAAGAAGTTACGAGAAGCCTGTCAAGGGTGCCGCTATACATTAGGGGGCGGAGGGAGACAGCGCCAAGTCAAAATGAGGGCTTAGGTGGAAACTCTACAAATCGACAACGACACTAACTCAAAATTGGCACGTGCAATGTCTTGTCGCTAACGAGGAAGGAACTTGAACTGGTTGAGGAGGCCAAAAAGTACCAGCTCGATGCAACTGGCATCTCCTAAACTTAGTGGAAGGGTTCTGGAACCAAAGACTTCGATGATGGGTAGAAGCTCTTCTGGTCTGGCGTCCCAAATCACGTGACTGCACAGGCGGGTGTGGGGATACTCACAAGCCCCGGTTGTCAGAAAATATATTCGAAGTCATTCCGTTAGGGGGAAGGATTCTGATCTTAAAGCTTAAGCTTGAATGATCGACTCTGGCTCTGGTTCAGGTCTATGCACCAAATCGAGAGTCAGAGTATGAATCCTTTTTGAACGAAGTTGATGCTGCCCTAGACAGAGTGGCAGAAATGGACTTCTTTCTACTGATGGGTGACTTCAATGCACATGTGGGTACGGACGACAGTACTTGGAGGAGTGTGATCGGGAGGCACGGTGACCCGGAAACAGGAACGGGGGGAAGTTGTTGGACTTTTGCTGTGCATATGGCTTGTCCATCATGAACACCTTTTTCCCACACAAAGACATTCACAAATACACATGGTACAAGCTTAGTTTAAATCAGAGGTCACTGACTGATTTCTTTGTTGTACCATCGTGTGCTCAAAGAATGATTTGTGATGCTTGAGTTTTCAGGGGAGCTGAGTTGTCAACTGATCACCACTTAGTGCTGTGTAAACTGTTTTTCAGTGACATTTCCTTTGCCACCCAGGCGAAAACCAAGACTGGTGACCCGCATACGGTGGGAAAGTTTGCAGGATGCTGACTCTGATTTCAGACAGCGCTTTGCACAGCATGTTTTGGAAAAATTTGAACAAATTCCAACTGACCTTTTGAATGTGGAGGAGGAATGGCAGCTGTTTTTATCGGCAGTCATTGCCTCTGCAGGAAATGTTTGTGGAGTGAAGCGGCTTGGGGTAGCGGCTGGTGGTGAGAAAAGAACTGCTTGATATAAAACGCTTGGAGTTCAAGAAGCCATTAGAGAGAAGAAGAGACCCTACATTGCGTGGATCCAATGTGGAAACTCAACTTCTCGAGCCCGGTACAATGAGGCGCGAAGGACTTCCAATCTGGCAGTCAGAACAGCCAAGGAACAGTTATGGAAAAAGTTCGGCGAGATGTTGGAGCATGATTACAGATCTGCAAACAAGATATTTTGGCAGACAATTTTCGCCGGCTCAGAGGAAGGAAGTTGAACATCATTCAAGGAATTAAATCCAAGGACGGTACACTTCTTTCAAATGAGAGCGATGTCTTGCGCAGATAAAGAGAGCACTTTTCGGAGTTGCTCAACTCCCAACAGGGCACTGAAGATGGCATTCCCACTGCTGACGAGATAAGGGCGGAGAATAGTCCCACAGCAGACAAAGTCACTAAAGCGATTAAATCGCTAAAAGTTGGCAAGTCTGCTGGAGTTGATGAAATCCGGCCAGAAATGCTCAAGGCAATGGGTGAAGAGGGTGTTAAATGGCTAACACGTGTCATTAAGGTGGCTTGGGATAGCGGGAAGACACCCTAATATATAAAAAAAATAAATAGAGTGGCGCAACAGCTCGAGGTGAACCAGGGCCAACTTCTCAACAATGTATGCGGGTGTGTTAATTTCTTTACATACAAGGGGACCTACAATTTTTTGCCGAATCCGAACAACCCTTTGAGAAGCTTTTCAAGACAAATGATACTCTCGGAGGGCTTGTCAGACCCTCGCGGAGGTGGGGACCGTGAAAAAGTACAAGACTTTTTTTTATCAGATGACGATGGCAGGATTCGAACCCAGACCTCCGGCATAGTAAGCACACACACTAACCACTACACCACGGCACCCCACGATGGGAAGGCACCTAGCGAATGGCAAACGGGAGTTATAGTGCCCATTTTCAAAAAAGGGAACAGGAGAGATTGCGCCAACTATAGGGGCATATCTCTCTTGAGTCGTCCGGGAAAAGTATTCGCGAAGTTGTTGGAAACGCGTTCCAGAGCAGTAATCGAGCCTTTGTCACGGGAAAACAGAGCGGCTTTCGGCCTGGCAGAGGCACAACCGACCAGCTTTTTACTCTGAAGGTTATTCTTGAGAAGGCTTGGGAATATGCCAAACCGGCCAATACGTGCTTTGTAGATCTGGAAAAGGCGTATGACCGGGATACACTGCGGAGAGTTTTGCAGGACTATGCACTGAAGGGGCCTCTTCTGAGAGCCATCCAGTCTTTGTATGAAAACTGCAGAATCTGTGGACGGATAAATGGCGTCAAATCCCGTGCGCGTTGGACTTTGCCAGGGGTGTGTTATGTTGCCGCTCCTTTTCATAGCGTATATGGAATGGATGGTGAAGCGCAGTCTTGGCGAGCAATGTTTCGATTTGGCTGGCATCAGGATGATCCATCTGCTTTTCGCAGATGATTTGGCCATCCTTGCATCATCCAAAGAGGAACTTCAACGAGCACTGGATAGGTTTGCAGCTGTCTGTGGTGATGCCGGGATGAAAGTAAACGTGAACAAATCCGAAGTGATGGTTGTTTCCCGAACTCCTGTGCAGTGTACCCTGCACATAAATGGAGTTCTATTAAAACAGGTGGAGAAGTTTAAGTATCTCGGGGTCTTTTTCACGAAAGATATTGATACTGAGTTGTCCTGTAGAATTGGCCAAGCTGGAGCAATAGGAAAGGAACTGCGCCGGCCGGTCATCAGGAAAGCTGAGCTTGGAGTGAAAGCAAAGATCTAAGTTTTTAATTCAGTGTTCGCTCCGACCCTCATCTATGGTCATGAAATTTGGGTAATGACCGAAAGAATTAGATCGCGGGTACAAGCTGCCGAAATGAGATTCCTGAGGTGCGTTGCTGGTGTTACTCTAAGAGATAGAGTGAGAAACGTCAGTATTCGTGGGAATCTTAATGTTGTGTAACTACTTCTCCGATCGATTCTTCGATGGTTTGGACACGTTGTTCGCATGCCCCCTGACAGACTTCCTAGACAGGTCATGCTAGCCGAGATGCGAGCGCGTCGCCCGCCTGGGGACTGCGCCGAAGTCTCTTCAGTTGTTGGCGGAGGATCGAGAACGATGGAAAGACCATTTAGCCAATCGCACAGAGCCAGGAGGGGAAGTGCAATTTGACTGAAGTATGAAGCGTTTACAACGCAAGTTACAACGCAAACTTTTAAAAAAAAGTTTGAATATTGCCGTTTCCAACCTTAAGTTTTTTGTGTCTATTTAAACAAACGAAATATAAAACAACATGTTTTACCGTTTTCCACAATTTTAGGAAAAATACCTTATGGAACGCAGTTGATTGTAAAATTGAAAAAAAAACTTAACGGTAAATCAAAAAATTTTAAATTACTGTTTTATAGATTTTAAATTTTAAAAATGGGAAGAAAGGCCACGAAAATATATGTTCTTCCCTCTATTTTGAAAACGGTTTGAGCCGAAAATTTGAAATAAATACCCAACGTTGTCCATCTTTAGAAATTAAAAAAAAAAACTGAAGCAGTTTTACAACAGGTTCTGGTTTTCTAGATGTGCTTAAAAACACTTTAGTTGACTGGCGTATCGTAACTTTTGGGCCACTTATTTTACATTAAAAAATTTGACGAAGGCACAACCACATGAACGTTAACCAACACAAGAGCTTTGAAAAAAAAACACTATAAGCTTATAACAGTTCATTTTTAAGAAAACATTAAAGGAAAAGTTTAATGCCTTTTTTTAAGTGACAAAACTAAAAAATAACCCAATATAAAAATAAGAACAGTAGACTCAACTACGAGAAAGTATACAACAGATGTAAAATATTCCCAGAAATAATAAAAAACAAATTGAACCTACAACAAATGCCGACAGACCGCTCCGTGTATGTCTTCATACTTGACGGTCTTTGTTTTAAATTATAGTCGCACATAAGACGTTGTAGTGGGCGTGTTTGTGGGTGGACTCAAGTAATTTTTAAAATTGTTCTGAAGGGCTTCCAGATCACATACTGATTTTCAGCTCTCCAACTTAAAATTTAAAAGCTATTTACATACGGACGGCTATGGCTTATTCAATTCTCCTGTGCTGCTTATCTCATAACAAAACCTGGGGTAGGATATACCTAATACTCTTGTTTAAGTGGAAAGTAAGAATGGCCCGAAGCCTGTGATTAAACAAATATTGGACCGCCCACGCCATCGACCATGCCCACTTGTAGAATGTTAAATCTTTAAAAACCTGATTTCTTGGAAAATTCATTCTAAATTGTAAAAAATTATTTAATTATTTGCTATGTTTCCTACATACAAACGCTTACACCACCAGCCGCTTCACTCCACAAACGTCGTTTAAGTATCCAATGATCTTAAATTTTTTATTTTTCTAGAATTTCTTCAAATAAAATTGCAAATCTTAAGATAGAAGCAATAGTAATGAAGAAATTTTTAAATCAGTATCAGAAAAAAGAAACACTTTACCATGCTGATATCGTTTCACCTACAGTTTTCCTTTTCTGATGTCTTCGGTAACTAGTTGAATTTTTATCAACTTTATTGTTGCTGTCAGTTTTGTTTGATTATTAGGAGGGTCCTCATTACCCCATTACACCTTTTTGAGTGTCTTTCGAGTATAGGTAATGCAATTGAGACCTTTCATACTCGATCTTGCACGGGTCTTTTTTTGCTATTGAAAAGAAATACATTGATAATTTCTTAAAGATCTGTTAACATTTATTAAGTCCGTGGTTTGATTATTTTACAAAAAGGTACTTTAAACTTTCTTGGCGAGGTATCCAGCACCGTACAGTCCAGATCCGTAGTTGGAGTACAAGCTTGGTGCAACAACGTTGGAAACAACTGGTGACACAACCCTGGCGTATGGTGAAACGTATCTGGCGGCAACTGGGGCAACGTACCTAGCTCCATAAGGTTGGTATGACTTTACTCCAGCAACATATTGAGGGGCAGCATAACCAATTGGCGATACAACTCTGGAGGCAATTGGCGATACGTATTGCGCACCAATTGGGCTGAGAGTCCTTACACCGGACACCAAAGGAAGACCAGCGTTCAATCCGTATGAGTTGTATCCAACCACAGGTGAGGCGACCAGGGAAGCAGATGCTGCAGCAACAAAGACGGCGAGAACAACGAATACCTGGTAAAAAATATTTTTGTGTTAACCAAACCATAGATCTAGCCTTGGGTGCGGCTGTCTAGCAAACTTACTTTCATTTTGGTGATGTAGTTGGTTTGTTTATGGAACTTGATTGTCAGAATGGTACTGATTGACTTCTTCATGGCCTCCCGAGTATTTATACCATTTTTGCTTTGGCCATGTGAAGATTGGCAAAGGTAAGATCACAAGAGATTTTTGTACTCCTAAAATCCGGGAACCAGTTTACGATTTTATTGGTCGTCTTTTACTCTTAATAGGCAAAAAGTCTATTTTGCTATTTTTTGTCACCTCATTTTTGGTAGGTATGGGTAGAAACTTCTTCTTTTGAAAGGACTCCCTTCTGGGTTTTTCCAAGTCTGCTGCGATTTGCCGATGGATTCATGTGATAAGAAATGTCTTATCAAAAATACACACGTCAGACTACTGATCATTCCGTGGCCAATGCCCAGAAGGCTATTTTAAGATCGGTCGTTACATTTAAATCTGCTTTGAATAACACAACACCTTTGATTAAATACTGCCAAAATTTACACGGGGTGATCAACATTAAATAGGTGTTTTATGGATTAATAGCTCCTTAATGACAGATGTGATAGATATAGATATAGAACAGAATACAGGTTTTTAGGCGTCGAGTTTTAATGATGGATTTTGATGACATTAACGAACAAATCATTTTGCGAAAAATAGGCGCATAAATTTAGAGGGATGGTTAGAGGAGTTGAATAAATTAAGCATTGCTCTGTAACGGTTATTTTTAGCTGGCGCCTAAATTGGAATTGAATTTCCTCACAGCTGTGGACTCCTTGGGTGTCGATCGTACTTTTGCGAGCGAACTTATTTTGCTTATTTCACAGCAGTTTTAGAAATTTGCGCATCATAGTTAAAGCCTTAAAGCATTATAGCTGCCATTGACCCGCCTTTTTGGCGAGTATAGAATAGAAACGCTATGACCTGCATCGGCACTAGGTTGTGGGTAAAGTGAGTTTAACACACGACCATATTTAACGTTTGGGAGGAGAAGACTTTGATGGTAAAAGAATGCAATGTCTAAGAATAGACCATTGATAGTCAAACATTTTTCTAAAAGAATTCTAGACCATAGGCATTTGTTAACAAGTCTTATCTCATTCGGGATTCTTATGGCTATTTAATCTACTTGCTGGTCATATTTGCGACGGATTGACTTGTTTTTGTAGGGCTTACAACAGCATAAAAATATAGGCCACGAGATAACCATGGCATCCTATCGATACTTGCAGCAAAGGTTCATTCCTCCTTTTCGGTGGGAGCTTTATAGAGTTTCCTTATAAGGCTGTTAATAATCATTGTGGTACTTTTTGTAATTGGCATTTGCAAAAGGCACCAAAAAGGCCAGAGCAGCGATTTTTAGCTCCTTATGAAATTTATCCTTTAACTCAAAAGGTGCATTAAACACACAGTCAGCTATTTAACTTTATGGCAATCCTTTAACCAATCCCTTACGGCTTTACCGGGCATTTAAACAAGCTATTGGCAAATTCTTAGAATACACACAGTACAGTGAGTAGTTATCTTTGGTATCAGCTTACAGCTTTAATTCATTTGCTGCTGTTTGGTGTGAGATGATTAATAAAATCCGTAAACTGGTTTCCGCATTTTGCGAGCTCTTAATAAGCCTTTTGAAACCGAAACTATTGCTATCTTCGGCTGATCAAAATACACAAATCGTATAAATACTATTAAGGCCATGGCACAATCAATCAGTACAATTCTAACAGTCAGTCCAACAAAGTTCAACCAACCAATCCAGCCAAATAATGAAAGTAAGATTGCCAAAGCTTCTTGCAGGTGGTGTAGGTACACTACAATAAGATACTTTAATTTCTTTTATAGGTTTTTATTGTTCTCGCTATCTTCGCTGCTGCAGCTTCAGCTTCCTTGATCGCTTCGCCGGTAGTTGGATACAATTCTTATGGACTGAACGCTGGTGTTCCGTTGGTGTCTGGTGTAAGGACCATTAGTCCAGTTGGCGCTGCTTATGTATCACCTGTTGCCACAAGGGTCGTTTCATCAGGCTATGTTGCTCCAGTCGGCTATGCTGCTCCTCACTATGTTTCCGCTGTAAGGCCAGTTGCTGCCAGAGTTGTGCACAGCCCAATTGTTAGCGGTGTGCCAATCGCTGCTTCAGTTGTCAGTCCAGTAGCTACACGAGTTGTCTCTCCAGTAGTGTCTCACGTTGTTGCACCCAGTTTGTACTCCAACTATGGCGCTGGACTCTACGGTAGTGGATATCTTGCCAAAAAAGTTTAAAGGCTTTAACAACTTAAAATTAATAAATTAAATTTTCATATAAAAAACATAAGTCTTGAAATTTTTTACAACTTAAAACTAAGTTAATGTTTCTAAATATTTTTTAAAAAGGTTGTCTTTTGAGTTAGGCAGCCTAAGGTCAAATATATATTCTCTATCGATTAGGGAACGTCTTGTTTAAAGATAGAGACTGCTAATTTAAATATGAGGGTTAATTGTCTTCTTCAGGTTTATAACTTATAAAAGATGAAGATGTTAAAGATGTGTCCGCGTTTGCGAAAAATGCATTATCCCGGCTGTCTAAGATTTTTTTGTTTAAAATCCTCCCTCTAAAATCACTGGATAGGCCCAAGAGTTTTTTTCCCTTGACATTTCGTCTGCTGTATTTTTACTTTATCTCACGAATAAACCTTAGAATACAGGGGCTTGTACAGTTTAATTGTCATCAAAGTTGTTAGAATTTACTTATCAAGACATGTGTGTAGGCAAAAAAATTTGGATTGATCACAGACCAGATCAGATTGATTGACCACAACTCCGCAC
Organism: Neoascia interrupta; assembly: GCA_947623515.1. NCBI lineage: Eukaryota > Metazoa > Arthropoda > Insecta > Diptera > Syrphidae > Neoascia > Neoascia interrupta. The sequence continues at coordinate 25,778,680 of OX392463.1, forward strand.
TTCCATTTCTGGTGCTTAAACAGTCTAAACTTGTCCTTTCTGCATGATTATGCACAAACCAACAACAAGATTCATTGTCACGATGCAGTATCACAAAATTTAACCCTACCGATGAAGTTCAGCGAAAGCTTCAAGTTCGAGCCATATCTTGGACGAGGTAAGAGGGCCAACCACTTCTAGTCAAAGCCATAAGGATAAGGAAAATATACGCATAAAAAACAAACGCATATTTACCTAAGAGTTAGTGGAAACTATTGGAAGGGGTGCGCTCTTTTGCCGTGCGTAGTAGTTGGTATGTGTATCCTTTAACACGGGTGGTCTGGGTTCAAATCTTACCTTTGAAAGAAATATACAAGTTTTTTTCCCAAATTACATACATACATATCATACAAAGTTCACAAAAATTGACACAAAATATTGAATTTATAATCTATAAAATATCACGTTAAGTGTTTTGAGGCAAAGCATAATTTAAATATATCAGCGTTTTGGTCTTCATTTAAATGTTCTTTGTGACGTTTTACGCCGCGCGTTTAAGCAAGACCCCCTATTACACCCTCTGAGGGAGGACAATTGGCAAAGTCTGCCATTAGGCTCTCTTGTTTAAAATGCGTGCATTTGGAATCGATGAATTTCTTGTTCAATGGATTAGTAATTACATTTCGAACCGTTCCATACAAGTTGTTTTGGATGCCTTCAAGTCTGCAATTCACCATATGAACTCTGGGGTCCCCCAGGGGTCTGTGTTGTCTCCGACTCTCTTCCTCGTTTTCATAAACGATCTCTTGTCTGCTACTACTAATCCAATTCACTCCTTTACTGATGACAGCAATCTCAGTTTCTCATATTCGTTCTTAGTTCCTCGTCCTTGCTTTTCGCACGTTGAACTCAAACGGCAGCGTATGTTAAACTCATTAAACTCTGACCTTAACAGCTACTCTATTTCAAAATCTAAAGGATTTTGAAATAGAGTAGAGTTTAATCCCTCTAAAACTCAATGCTGTCTTCTGTCATTGAAGCGAAATCAATTCACTCAGCCATTATCCATGAATGGTAGATACATCAGCGAAGCCAAAACGCTTTCGATCCTCGGTATATCTGCTGATAATAAGCTTTCTTGTTCATATTCGAGGTCGCCATAAGAACGCTGCGAAATGCCTAAGTTTCTAAAAAATGTGAGAAACATTTCTGATTTGGCTATTTTAGGTACATTCGCCCTAAGTTTGAATACTCTTCCCATGTCTGTGCTGGTGCTTCTAAACAGCACTGTACCTGCTAGACAGGATTCAAAAACGCGCGATAAAATTCTTTGGAGTAAGGAACATTGCAACATCCATAGACTCACTAGAACATCGACGTAACGTCTCGTGCTTATCTATGCTTTATCGCTTTTTTTAAAAAGAGTATTTCATCGAAATAACCAATTGCATTCCGCCCATCAGGGTATTTAACCATAATACTCGCCAAAAATCGAATGCACATCAGTTCAGGTTCACCCATGAGTCCACTTTCGGAAGTACAGTAAAGTATAAAGCTTCTTTCTTTAGCCGCACCACTCGAATGTGGAATGTTACGATCGGTCTTTCCTACGCAATACAACCCACAACTGTTTAAAAAAAGGTGAGCCAGTACCTACCTGTCTTTTTTCCCCTTCCTCTAATCCTTTCCGCTCGTGAAATGTGAATTATTAAAAAGGTAGCCAATTCCTCGATCGAGAATTTCATTATAAGAAAAAAGTAAGTTTTTTTAGAGTAACAAAACTACGAAAAAAGTTTACAGCAAAATATATCCAGAAATTATTAAAAACAAGAAAAAATTGAATTTTACAAAAACTGCGCAAAATTCGACGGACCGCTCCGCGTATATTATCATACCTGTTTGAAGCATACAGATCTAAGACTCTAGACCAATGAATCCGGGCATCGAAATACACAACTGATGGCTCAGTGGTCTTATGGGAAGTGACATCCATCACGCATTTTTTCTATGGGTAACTTTCCATAAGAACGTGTGTATTTACTGAGTTGTCAGTTGTATACTTTGACTTGACGGACGCAACGGATGCATTGGGTTTAAGACTTCACACAGAAACACATCTTAAATAACCATTTAAATTTTCAACAACACATCGTATTTTATCGATTTCATATTGATATTATGAATGTTAAAATAACGCCTCTCGTTTTTTTTCCGTCGAGTCTTATTTTCTCCAGACTCCAGCACCAGACCCCTGCTCTGAGAGATCAGAGCATCGTTAGTGCAGAGCCCGCTGCGTTAGGAAAGGAGCCTGTGCAGCCATTACAAGCCCCTCTTTGGAGTTTGACAAAGGAGGCAGAAACACGTTTAAGCGAAATATCACCATGCTTTGTATGAGAGGTGTGTACTTTCCATGGCAATATTACCTCTTTTCGGAGATAAACAATAAGCCCCGTCCCGTGCTTAGCCAAAGCTTATCTACTCCAAAAGATTAATTGGGAATATTTGACTCCATCAGATATCGGGATAGTGACAACTTTTAGCTTGAGTTGAGTCAGACCAGTGACCTTCCTCCTTCTCGTTAAGGAAACAACCGTCTGGATAGTGAAATCTTTTAGCTTAAGTTAAGTTAGCCCACACACCTTCCTCCTTCTCGTTAATAAAACAACCCTCGTTTTTAGAGCATTAACCAGAAGTAAATTCTTAATGCACCAATCGATCGCGATCGACTCTTTGGGCATAGCAAAGAGATTTGCCGTAATCGGCCGGCGCGCGTACCAACCCAATTTTACCCGCAGTCGTGCAAATTATAGAAGTGATCGATAGGGTAGGCTCCATCAGGAAGGCTTAATAATTTACATCTTTTATAGACTGGACTTGCAACTGAAGGACAAAAGCAGCATTCACAGGCTTCCCTGACTACTCCTGTACTATAGCTCATAATGTACTATACATCACAATAAGTCACCTGAAATAGTGTGTTCTTCTTCCTATCTTATATATAATTTCGAATCCGCTTCCCGAAATTCGAAGCCCATAAGAACCTTAATGACGGATAGCGAAGATTCAGGGAATTCTTGATGTAAAAGTGATAAGAATATAAATGACAAAGCCGATAATGTAGAAATGTTAGTGTAAAATTTGGTCAATCTGGTTCAGAAAGTTGAGGTATTTAAGTCAAGGGATCATAACCCTTCCGTATTTTTACTAATGGACGACTGCATTCCACGGCTATTTAGGTTCGCAATCGCATTTGTATCACCCACTACCATGGGCTCATCTTATAACAAAGGCTTTTAAGTCCACAGTGCACTTGACTACAAATACCTCAACAAAATATACAACAAAGATGATGACAAAAAATGCGTGATGTAATCCAACGTTTTAAGCACATAAATTAGAATGGAGATATTCTGATAAATAATAAAATGATATCCATTAACTAAGAGCCTTACGTCAATAGATACAGCTGATATTACTTTTTGTTCTGTAACAGTAACAGCCTTAAAAGGCTATAAAACTTTTCAAATTTTTTTTTTGATGAATCACTCCATTACCATTACAAACCTTCGTGAACGCAAGGTTCTTATATGAACACAATACGTTCTAGGCGGTTTGTGTTAAGTAAGCAATTTGATCATTGTACTTAGTAATTCTCCTGAATCTTATATATTTATTGATATTGCTAGATCAAAGATTTATTTTAACGACCCTTGCTTAAAAATCATGGAGAACAAGTCGGTTTGCCATTTACTCAAATGATCTAAGAATAAATTGCTTTCAATTTCAATAAGATACAAAATACGATAACTCAGAATAAAGAAGCCGCCAGGTATATGAGCCTGGTGAGGTCCGTTTGCTTTTCTGGGACACAACTTTTGCCTTTTTATACGTTTTTAATAATTTAGTTTAAAGGATGTCTAACTTTTTACTACCTAACTTAACCTCATTAAAAAACGGTTAGATTTCTAATAAATTTTGTAAATTTCAAAATCTAAATTAAAATCTAGATTTTCACAAAATCTGTATAACAAATCCCATTGTCAAACCTTCAAATAAGAAAACAAAAAACAATACGCCAGTAAAATTTTTGAAAAACAATTATTTTTACTATTTTTTAGTATATGTAACTAAAAAATAATTAAAGAACTGGTTGACTTGGCCAATTGCATATGTAAGTCCTATATTGTTTCATTTTGCAGTCCTCTTAGGGCCAGTTTTTTAGTGAATCCTGGGTTAAACTAAGTTTTTTTTTTTAAATGCTATGCTTTCTCAGAATGAGAACACTGAACCAGTGCCTGAGATGATAGAAGATATAATAGATCTTTAAGGGCCAGTGGCTACTTAGGTGAAGAACATAGGAAGCAGGTTCTCTAGCACCGTCAATAACGTTATCAAAATCTTCGTTTCTCGAAAGTATTGGCTCTCATTTGGCCATTTCCAAAAAGCAGGAAAAGAAGTTCAAATATCTTCAAACTCAGCTTTAATATCATTTATGACAGAAATACACAAAATAACTGTCATTTTACACAGAAAAATATCCAAGTTAGGCAGAACTGTTCGCCAAAGTTTGGTCAGGGGTTAACCCAACTTTAGGAAACTAAACGAGGTTGCTCCAGATTGAAAATTAATGAAAAACTCATTTCTGAAGTCGGATAATTTCATGAAATTCGCATGATAAGCCATGAAGAGGCTGTTTTTTTTTCTCATTGCTTAATCAACCGATTGTAAAGTAGTTCAACTGAGTAAAACCCCGCTAATGATCTTCACTTTGCATCCGGTCTCGGTAAGTAATTAGTTTTTGATAGTTATAGATAATATGGTCTTCTAAGGGCCAATTTTTCAATGCGAGGTTTCCGAGTTAAACTGAGCTTAACCCCAGAAATGAGTTTTTCAATTTATCTAGATCCGGGGTTAATCTCGGCTTAACTCGATAAATTTGGTGAGTTAATCCCGAATAAACTCTGGTCAACAGTATGAATTTCTTAAAATGTTTTTTCTGTGTAGAATGATAGTAAATTTGTGTATTTTTATGAAAAATGACATCTGAGTTCAACTCAAACTTCTTTTCTTGTGTACTTGTATGTGAATTGAGGGTTGAGAGAGACAGCAATTTCGGGAGTCGAAGATTTTGACAACTTTGCTAAGGGAATTAGCACTGCACTGAAAAACTGCTCACTAAGTTAAACCCAGATTGGCTTTGTTACGGGATTAACAGATCTGGGCTTAAGCTGAACTCAGCACTGAAAAACCGGGCCTAAGTGGCGTTTTCGAATCTTTATTTTACTTCTGCGAGAAATTCTATGACTGGTGTCAAAATAAACGAAACACGAGCTTAATTTCGATTAAGTGTCAGGTATATTTCGAAATCTAGTTGCTGAGGATCTAGATTATAGCCCCGTGCAGACAGGATCACGAAACTCTATCAGCTGTTTTGTTGTCAGCTGTCACTTCATCAATAAACGATCTAGTGGTGAGTATATAATTAAGAAAGTTTGTTCGTTTTGATATTCGTATGTTTGCCATTAGATTTTGTGAAAATCTAGATTCAGGTTAGAATTCTTAAATCTACAAACGTAGACAAAACTATTTCTTCTTGATTAGACGTTCGTTAAGTAACTTTTTACTGAAATTCTGACCCGGCTTAAAGAAGCTACTTAATAGAACAAATAGTTTTCGCTTTTCAAGATTTAGTCGCGTTGAGTAGAAAGTCTTCTGCCGAAGGTAGCTAATAAACTGACTTTGTTGCCTGAGGTTTTTGAACTTGTATTTGAAGCATCTCGAAAGTTCTTTTCCATATTGGAGTAAAGGTTTTCCCTTTTTCGAAACCATTATAACATACTATCAGCTTGGAACAGTTGAAATGAAGACTGACTAATTCTTGGTAATTTGTTTTTTCAGATTTCACTAGCAAAAATATTATATCATATAGAGCCTCTAAGATGAGGCCTTAAGAAGATCTATTCAAAGGGGATACTTTTGGTACTTTTAAACGGTGAAGAGGTCAAAGTAAAGGCGCCTATTTCTAGTACATACCCCTTAAAAGCTTCATAAAACCGAAATAGAGAAATTTTTCTCATAAAAAAAAATACAAGACACAGGACACCCAATTTTAAGCATTTCACAGAGGCATTAGTACGATTTATTTAACTCATTTCTTCCATGGCAGGGTTTGGACAAGTTGTCTATGTCCAAGAGACACTGGAGAGATGACACGGCTGGTAATCACGGGACTGCTTTGCAATGCAATTGGGGAGGAGACGATTTGATGGGAAGTAAGTGGCGACAGGACACGTTGAGAAATCACAGGAGAGGAAACGATTTGATGCGAAGAAAGTGGCGACAAAGAGCTGTGGCTCAGGACTGGAGACAGCACTTGGTGAGAAGCAAGAGGCGACAAACCACTGTGGCTCAAAACTGGAGACACCACTTGGTGCGACACGACTGGTGAAAGAACTCGTGTAGCCACAAGAGGAGAGCTTACGGCAACTGGGCTCAAGGTCCTTACATGGCTCACATGGCTAACCAAAGGTGCTTGAGATAATCCCAGAGAGAGAGGTTGGCTAATCCATCCGGCTGAAGCGGTAGCTACGAAGAGGGCTAGAGCGATGAATACCTTCAAAGAGAAAGAAGCAAAATTATTAAAGGTTACATAATTAAGTCCTTTGAGCGCTTACCTTCATGTTGTTTAGTGTTTTGTTAGTTTCAAAATGTAACTGTAATCTTTTCAAACTATGTTGACCTTTTTATATCAAATCTTAAGTACAGATATGGCCTTAGCTAGACTTGTTGAACAAATGTAACCAGTTCAGAGGTTGTTTTTATTTTCAAATTTGGTTCTCATTATGAGCCTACCGAACCCTTTGTCCAGAACGGCATCATCAGTTACGTAAATTAAAATTATTTTATGGCTAATAAATTACTCAAAACCACTCGTGCTAGCCTTTCGAAACAAGTGTATGTGTATTTCTACTTGTAACTTGTAGGTGTACAAAACAGATGATGAAATTGTAAACAAAACTTAACAAAAGGAAAACCCTTACCATTATACAATATACAATATACATAGCAATGAAAATTATGAAAATCTAAATAACAATTTGCATCATTTAAAACGAATATGGAATTTTATGTTCCATTTAGAACGTATACCGAGTATCGGAATATCGATTTCAATGGCCTTGATCTAGAACCTGCTCTATAAAAAAAATCGATAAGTCTATGAATATTAAGTGTCAGAATCGTAACAAAGACGTCAGCGTTTGCTCATCAAGCGTTGAAAGTTGAAAAATAATGGTAATCATATTTTCAATGACTTCGGCAGAACATTCGTTTTGTCACTCTTAATCCCCGTTTGATTAGCATTTCCTTCTTACGTCATTTGACTTGAATAATTATGTATAACAAACCCAATACGGGTCAAAGAACTAACAAACGCCGACAACTGGTTTTGAATATTGTATGGTAAGGTGATCTGTGTTTTGACGATTTTACAATTTTTGAGGTACCTCTGATCCAGCTGACCCTTCTTATTTTTCATTTGGGCCAAGTAACGGCTGGCACTGTATGAAACGGCTTTTGGTGACCACGATTTGTCCTCTGTGTACCGATATGCCAGAAGGATTTGGGTTACCTTATTGTTGAAGCAATTCATTAATTTTTTTTATTATTTTTTGAAATTTTTATATATTTTCTTCAATTTTTAGCGGTCCGTCCAAAAATGGAAAAAGGACCACTTATGGTAATACTACGTTGTCCGTCCGTCCAATCGCTTTATTACTTCTGAACGGTAAGTCGTAGAAAGACAAAATTTGGTGTGCGTATAAACTTCGGAATAGTCAGAGAATCCAAAGAGGACAGTTTTTTAGGCACCGTTATTTGGTTAAATTACAGTTTGAAATTTCATGTGAAAATGGACTTGATTTTTTTCAGTGTTTTTTTTTTCAAGAAGTTTAGTAGGCAAGAACTAGAAAAACGAAACTTAGGTTTAAGAAATACTAAGCTTTAATCAAAAAATAAAACTTTTCGAAAATATCAAAACGTTTTTGAGAAATGAAGAGTTGAAAATGCATAACGTTTTTGAAAGTGTTGGAGGCCATAATTTTTGAACGGCTTATCGCTCAAAATCAATATTGAACACACGTATAAAGCCTCAAATTAAACCAAGTGCTTAGGTCATACTTTTCAAAAACAGTTTGAGTACTATAGTTTTGACGTATTTTCGAAAAAAATCGCAAAAATGCATGAAAAAACGTGTGTTTTTTTTCTCCTTACCTCCGGTGCTGTTTGGTGGAATTCTATGACAAAAACCAGCGAGTAAGTGCTACAGTGTGTACACAGAAGTTACAGTCCGTAAAACGAACCGTTGAATACCCCATCCTATCCCACATTGTAAAATGCTGATGGCATAGTTATTTTTTGACATTTTCTAAGTAATGCAAACTTCGAAAAGGGGCGTGGTCCAACCGCCCCTAATTACAAACTATTAATTATAAGATATTTCCACAGATATTTCCAAGTTACACTTAAATGTAAGTAAAAATGCAATTTTTTGCTTCAAATTCAATATTTTTTAAAAATCGACCCCTAAAAGGGGGCGTGGCTTAAAACTTTATGTGAACGAAATCTGGACTGAAGTCTCGTTTACCTAACCTGCTACTTTTTTGTTTCGTGCTTTCCTAAATAAAGCTCAAGACCAGTCGAAATTAAGTTTTTCTGGAAAATTTAAGGTTTTTCTTGAATTCTGCCTCCAAATGTGGGCGCGGCCTAAAGTCTTGTATAAAAAAAATGTGGAACTAGGCGTTTTCTACATAAAATATTAAGCAAATATTTTTCAATTTCGAGCAAAAATAGTGAGTAAAATGCATTTATTTACCCTTTAAATAGATGCCACGCCCACTAGAGGAGGTTTAACAATTAAATTTGTCTTTTTTGTGTCTTACACTCATTAGGAAATGCTAAATATCAAATTTCAGCCTTTTAGAACATCTTACAGTTATGAAAACTCTGGAGGCAGTTGCACATTTAGACCGACTGTGGGCGTGTCTTTGGGCGGATTTAAAATTTTACACTTGTACTGCTTCGCATGACGTGGACCTTACGTACGAAGTTTCAGCACCCTAGCTCAAAATTTAAGGCCTAAAAACATGTGACATACAGACGGACGGACGGACGGACGGACGGACATGGCTCATTCGATTCAATTCGGTCTCGATCATATGCCCTTAAGGTCTTGGGGGTCTACCATTACTATTTCACCGTGTTTTTTTTTATTTCACCAAACTTAATATACCTCCTATCCTATGGGATGGGGTTTAATAAAACGTATCAGAAATAATTCAAAATTTTAAGGAAAATCATAGCGGATTTTGAAATTTCAAAATCTTCTGAGATTTAACTCAAAAACATAAAAGCATATTCGAAAACAATTTTCTAAAGTCTTCTAGTAGCTTAACGGTATAGGCGATCTTTTTCAGATTGGGTTAAAGTGCAAAGCTTGCAAAAAGAAGAAAGGCTGCGTTAAATTTTTTTTTTTAAATTGCCGTTTTTAACCTAAATTCTTAGAAGCCTATTTAAAAAACGAAATAAAAAAGGAGCTTGTTTTAACGTTTGCGCATAAACCGGTGGCCATAGATTTAAAAAAATTATGCAAGGCTAGGAAAAAGCCTAACGGGAACTGGAAAAAACTTCAAAATATTTGTTTTAGGGATTTGAAATTTAAAAAATTATAAAAAAAAAGTCAAAAGAACGCATGTCTCCCACTCTATCTCCCAAACGGTATAAAGTATAATTTTTAAATTAACACCGGGCATAGTGCATCTTCTTAAATTTTATACAAAACTATAGCAGACTTCGAATATTTAAAACTTTGAAGATTTAACTGAAAAACGTGAAAACATTTTCGAAAACTATTTTTTAAAGATTTCTAGTTCCTATTTCTAGTTTGGCTGAAGTATGTAATGTTTAAAAGGCAAGGGAACTGCATCAAAAACGTTTCAAAATTTCCGTTTTCGACCCTTATTTGTAAAGCTAATTCAAACAAGCGAAATAAAAAACAGCATATTTTTACCGTTTTCTCAGAAATCCATGTCAACAGAATTTGAGAAAAGTGGCAAATGCTAGCACAGGTGGTTGTAAAATTGATCAAAAAGTCTAACGGTAATTAAAAACAATCGAAATTGCTGTTTTAAGGATCTTAAATTATAAAAATCCTAAAAAATGCCAAGAAAGAATATGTCCTTCTCTCTATTTTCGTAACGGTAAGGCATTTTGCCAGCCTTTTTTTAGAGTCACGAAACCCAATATAAAATCACCCAGCAAAACAGTAGACAGCACTATGAAAAAAAGTATATTACAGACTGTAAAATATATCCAAAAATAGTTTTAATAAATAAATAGAATGTTACACAAACTGCGCAATATATATGACCGTAACCTTCAACAAAAGCCGACGGACCGCTCCGCGTATGCCTTCATACTTGACGGTCTTTTTTCTTTTAACTTTTTACTTTTCTTTTTTACCTAATTACTTTTAACTTCAAATTATATGTGTCACCTTTATGAAATAAGCTCCATTATCGGTATTGTAAAGTAGAAGAATATAATTTTTTGGTACTACATACCAGAGTTCCTAACCTGGTGAACCCAAAGAATTCTGGAGGAAGTGGGCAGAATTTGCAGGGATCCTTTATTAAGGCGAAGCAAATAATTTTTCAGTACTACCAGGCCAGGAAGTCCAATGAATCTAAGTAATACTGTAATGAGCCCAACGATTTCTGGAGGAAGTGGGCAGCAGCTGGAGAGATCCTTTGTAAAGGGGAAGCATATCATTTTTCGGTTCTACCGTAGATCCCTAAGACCTTTTGGAGATATGATCGAGCCCGACAGGTGAATCGACAAAGCTATGTCTGTCCGTCCGTCCGTCTGTCCGTCTGCCTATATATGTTTTTAGGTCATATGTGAAGTTTTTAGGTCTTTAAAATTGAGCTTTAAAACTCAAACTTCTTGGTTATTATTTTGTCAACGGACATGTCCACTACTGGCTTCAAAGTAAGACAACCTATATTTCACATTTTCTTCGAAATGCCTTTTGGTAAAGTTAGACAAAGCGTAGGAGCTCAAATTTTGGTATAGAGCAATAATGGCCCAAAACCTTTCAGAAATCGACCATGCCCACTTTTAACATGTTAGATCTTCAAAGACCCGATTTCTCGGAAAGTTCACTCTAAATCAAAAAAAACATTATGACAAATATTAAAAATATTAAAATTTGCTAAGTTTGCGTCACACAAAGTTTTGAGCTCCGCCTACATTTAGGAGGCGTTTTTAGAAAAACCCGTATTTTTCCGAAATAATTTTTGGATTTAAAGCATGATTCTGTCATAATTTTGAGCGCAGGCCCACTTTTGGGGGCGTGGCCTATACAAATAATATATGAATTTGGGACAAAAAATTTTATGGTTTGATAGGGTCAGGTATAAAGAAGTTTGTCACAGAAGTACTCTTGCACTTTTTTCTAAAATTTTGAAAATAAAGTTTCAAGCTTCGCAAAGAAAAAAAATCATGCCTCATCTTTTTCTTTGCAGAGACGAACCGCTTTAATTCAACGGAACATTTAAATTGATTTGCCTAAAAATATGCACAACGCTAGTAACTTAGAATGCATAGCAAAATAAATGAAAATGTCAAGCATACGCTTTGGCTTAGTCTTGTGCATTCAAGTGCAAGCAATGATTTTAAGTTTCTTAATTTTAAAATATAAGACAAGCCACCTGAGCTTGAATTTGCTGTATGACATTTGATTTTCTTAACTTTATTTTGGTTCTTAAGAAAACTTCCTGTGAGTAGATCCAAAGTGAAAGTAGATCCAGTATATAACTGCTCTTTTATGAGTATAGCCCCACGTAGCACAGAAGCTTTGAAAAGGATCACGAATACCTTCTTTACAACACCATTTTATAAGACATTAGGTTTTAGAAGTTAGTGTTATAAAAGAAAAGGCGCACTTAACTTTATAGCACTTAATTTTGTGTACAAAAATGGTTCTGCTTCAAGCTCTTTTTTTATGTAGAAGCTACCTGACTGTGGATAAAAATTTTGAGAAAGCCTGTATAAGTGTACATAGGTACCGGAAGCTTTGTGTATTTTATTTAATAATAAAAAAATACTTTCCATTAATTTGGTTTTGTTTATGCTTGTTTTATATTATTTTGTGCTTTGTTAACGTAGCATTGAAGCTTGTGTTTTGTAAGTATACGCTTCGTAGTTTAGGTTTGAGGTAATTTAGGTCCATGGACCAAAGAGTGGAAAACATATGGGGGGCATGTTTCTTTTGAAATTTTCTTTTCCTTTCTAATATTTTTGGCAAAATATTTACAAAAATTTGGGCAATTATTCGCCCTTTTTGGGTATTTTTTCATATAATGAACTATGTACTTCCAATTCGTGGGCGATTATTCATTTTTGCATTTTAGACGATGAAAATTTGGGCGAATATTCGCCCAACCATATAATTCTTACAAGGTGAGCAACAGGAACCTTTTTCCTTTGGAGGACGGACAGCTAAAAATGAAACTCCCCACTAAGCGTCTTACGAAAGTGTGCCAATCTGGGACTGATATTCAATGCTTTTTTAATTTTTATATAAATATGAGGCTTTGAATTGGCACCCGATGCATTGTAAGGTATTTATACTCCCAATTCGAAAAGCACTATGCATTTGATGGTACGTTTCATATTTATATAACGAAAAATATTTTCTGCATAATCATTGATAATAATTTACGATTACAGATGATAACAGCAGTCACACTGTTCCTTATTGCAGTAACTGATGCTCATGTTATTGTATTACGTCCTCTTGAAGTTGATTCCAGTTTAAGCCCAAGCCGGGGGTTGTTGGGCAATGCTCTTGATTCTACCGCTGGTTCTGCATTTATTGTGGTGGGTAATTCATTTGCAAGCGCATCGATCATTTTCAGCACAATTGTTGGTTCACTAGGAACCAGTCTAAATGGTCTTGGTCAATCGTTAATTGCGAACCAAGGATTAAGTATATCATAATATAAGCCACGGAAAAGAATTGAAGTAAATAAAAAATTATTCTAAGAGATAGTTTGTTTTTGGTTACCATCAACATCAACCATTCCGCGTTCGAACGTGTTAAGAATGGTTGCGTATCCCCAAAATAATACCCGCAATTACACAAGAATAAAACAGATAACCACGTCTTCCTGGCTCTAGTTGAAAAATGATGTTCCCAGATCTCCCGAGGGACCTACGAATGTGACAAGTGGTAAGGTCAGCATGACATCGCAAATCGAAGATTTATGTTAGGACACCCTGTATTAAATTCTCTTCAATAAAATTTTATTTTTAAGGTTGAATAAACTTCTATACATTATCCGATAAAATGTTTCTCTATTCAAATATGTGCATCGGTCTACCTACGTTAGCTTCTGCCGTACCTGATGTCTTAAGCAAATATTTAAAAGTGCAGATTCACACACCGTTCGATCAGGTTAAATAAGATCAAACAGATTCACCAAGATCAGGTTCTTGTTTAAAAAAAATAACTTTAACATTGAACCTTTCAATTATGTATGTTTGAATTGTTAATTTTATTAACTCTATTTATTGAAGCTAAACTTGTTTGCCTTAGAACTGGAACATGATTCGAAAGAAATATAACACTGTCGTTTTGTTAGTAATTTATTTTATAGTCTTTACAGATAAATACAGACTTTACAGTCTTTGAATACACAAAATAAAAGTATAGCGGTGTACACACTTTTTGTTGATTTAATTAAATGTGAAATATGGTGAATATACAGAATGATTTGGGTTTTAAGAAGAAATAAACCCAAAAAATCTTGCTTGAGTAATTGTTACTTTTATTAATACCTTGATAAAAAGCATTAAGTACACAATTAATAGGACATTTAATACAACAAATTCTAATATTGTTTAGTATTGAATATGAAAATCAGCAAGAAGTGTTTTTAAGGAGAATATGGTTTAAGCGATTATAAAAGCAGCATATAAAAGGGTTTTAGGCCAATTTTTCAACATTTTCAGTTTATATTAAAAAGACTTAGGTATGCCGTCAGCCCAATGAATCTGTTGCGTCCGCCACGTCGATGTATACAACTGACAACTCAGTTAAATACACACGTTCCTATGGGAAGTGACGTACGTCACACACTTCTTTTATGGGCCGCATCCCATAAGAACGCGTTTATTTAATTAAGTTGTCAGTTGGGTACTTCAACATGACGGATGCAACAGCTTCATTGGGCTGAAGACATTGGGTATGCATTGTTGGGTGGCGTCATTTATTCTCTAAATTCTCATAGAAAAGTAAAAATACTACCAAATAATCGAAAGCACTGCGAGTACTTAATCGAAGTCATTTGACTAATAATAGCCGAGATGACAGCACTGTATCGAAGTCTGCCGCAACTTCATTATCAGGCCCCTTATTCATCAATGTTATCTATCACCTATGGCGCGGATGAAAACGGTCTGAATTTCGTTTCCGTCTTTTTTTCCCCCATGATATGCATTTATTTTAATGCCGAGCTTGTAACAAAGTGAAATTATGACCGTAGACTCAGACAGGGCCGGTTTTTCAGTGATGAGTTAAGCCCAACTTAAGCCAAGATCTGTTAACCCGGAACAAAACGAAGCTGGAGTTAACCTAGCGAGCAGTTTTTCAGAGCATTGTTATCTTAAAGTTGTCAAAATCTTCGTTTCTCGAAACTATTGACTGTCCTAACTTACACTTCACATAGAAGAACACAGGAAAAGAAGTTCGAGTTGTTCTCAATTCTCATTTTTCATAACAAAACGCAAAGTATAACTGAGCCATTTCACACAGTAACACAGTGAGTAAGTGCTACAGTGTGTACGCAGAGGTTACAGTCCGTAAAACCGACCGTTGAATACCCCATCCTATCCCACATTGTAAAATGCTGATGTCAAAGTTATTTTTTGACATTTTATAAGTAATGCAAACTTTGAAGAGGGGCGTGGTCCAACCGCCCTTAATAACAAACTATTAATTATAAGATACTTCCACAGATATTTCCAAGTTACGCTTTTTAGTGTCAAATTCAATATTTTTGAAAAATCGACCCCTAAAAGGCTCTAAAAGGGGGCGTGGCTAAAAACTTCATCTGAACGAAATCTGGACTGAAGTGTCGTTTACCTAACCTGCTACTTTTTTTGTTTCAAGCTTTCCTAAATTAGGCTCAAGGCCAGTCGAAATTAAGTTTTTCTGGAAAATTTTAGGTTTTTCTTCAATTCTGCCTCCAAATGTGGGCGTGGCTCAAAGTCTTGTATTAACAAAATGCAGAACTAAGCGATTCCTAAATAAAATATTAAGCAAATTTTTTTCAATTTCGAGCAAAAATATTGAGTAAACTGCATTTGAAAATTTACCCTGAAATTAGATGCCACGCCCACTAGAGGAGGTTTACCAAATAAATTTGTCTTTTTTGTGTCTTACATTCATTAGGAGATGCTAAATGTCAAATTTCAGTCTTTTGGAACGTCTTACAGTTTTGAAAACTCTGGAGGTAGTTGCACATTTAGACCGATTGTGGGCGTGCCTTTGGGCGGCAGTACAAGTGTAAAAATTTCAAAAATTTTTACACTTGTACTGCTTCTCATGACGTGGACCTTACGTACGTAAGTTTCAGCACCCTAGCTCAAAGTTTAAGGCCTAAAAACATGTGACATACAGACGGACGGACGGACGGACGGACGGACGGACGGACGGACGGACGGACGAACAGACGGACGGACATGGCTCATTCGATTCAGAATTCAGTCTCTATCATATGCCCTTAAGGTCTTGGGGGTCTACCATTATTATTTCAACGTGTTACAAACTATAAAAAAATAAATAAATAGAGTGGCGCAACAGCTCGAAGTGAACCAGGGCCAACTTCTCAACAATGTATGCTGGTGTGTTCATTTCTTTACATACAAGGGGACCTACAATTTTTTGCCGAGCCCGAACGGCACTTTGAGAAGTTTTTCAAGACAAATGATACTTTCGGAGGGCTTGTCACACCCTCGCGGAGGTGGGGACCGTGAAAAAGAACAAGTCTTTTATTTCAGGTGACTATGGCACGATTCGAACCCAGACCTCTGGCGTAGTATGTTACAAACTATGTGACAAACTTAATATACCTCCTATCCTATGGGATGGGGTATAAAAAGAGGCAAAGAAGTTTGAACTGTTGTGCAGTTGGGTCCGGGAATAGAGCCTTGATCCCAATGAATCCATTGCGTCCGTTACGTCGAACTACACAACTGACAACTCAGTTAAATACACACATTCCTATGGTTAAGCTGTCCATTGAAGAAGTGCGTGACGTACGTCGCTTTACCATATGGAGGCTTAACTCAACAAATTTGGCGAGTTGAGCTAGGATTAACCCCGGATCGAAATTGACTGAAAAACTGATTTCAGCGGTTAATCTCATTTTAACTCGGATGATCTCGTTTTGAAAAACTGGCCTTAGGGGTAAAATCAAGACAAACGTGTGAATTGATTGATGGAGTGGACGTCTGTCCTTACGTATGAAGTTTTTGGGTCTTAAAAATTAAGCTAAAGAGCTTAAACTTGGATTGTAAATTGGTCATTATTTTGTACAGACAAAGTAAGACAACCTCAAATTAACATTTTATTTTCAAAGACTTCACATTTTACCAAGTTAGAAAAGGCATAGGATAGGAACTCAAAAATGTTAGTGTCTAGATATTGTGGATAAAAACCTTTATAAAAATAAATAGAGTGGCGCAACAGCTCGAGGTGGACCAGGGCCAACTTCTCAACAATGTATGCTGGTGTGTTAGTTTTTTTTGACAAACAAAAAAATTTAATAAAAACCTTTGCCACGACAGAATTTGTACCGTCCACTCCATCAACAATGCCCACTCTTACCTTCTTCTTTTCCATGGATCATAACCCTCCTACCCTACTGCATTCCTAATGGTCCGCTTGCGGGGTACGCCAATTTGACCTCAGAATATACCGGCAGGCCACCCGGTTTTGGATCTCTTCGTCACTGAGGCCAGATAAATGCTGTTGTCGTTGCATTTGTGTGATCCAGGAATGTTTAGGCCTACCTCTCCTTCGCGATTGCGCTGGAATGTTGATTGACATTGCCTTTTTGACGGGGTTCGTAGGATCTCTCCTTTGAACATGGCAATAGCAACTGAGCCGGTCGTGCACCATTTTTCTGGAGATAGGTTCTTTTACATGGAGGCTTCCTCGGATCTTCGTACTTCTGCCCACTCTTACCTAGAGCACTTAAAAGGCCATCACTGGCCATAGCCACAAGAGTGATAACCGGCCACAACCTGTTGGAAAAACACTCAGCAAAATTAAGAATTATTAACACCCACTACATTTGCAGGGGCTGTATCGATCCCGAAGTCCTGGAAGAAGATGTGAAACACCTCCTCTGCCAATGTCCAAGTGACAGCAGGCAGCATTTTAATGTACTAGGACAATTCTTCTTTGAGGAGCTGGACGAGCTCGCAAGAATACCGGTGGCGTATTTGAATATCGTGAAGTTCAGCAAAGACTCCGGCTGGGCCAAGTTTCTCTTCGAAGCTCCAGGATACTTCAACTAACTAAGTATCATATACATATTAACATTTTTACCCCTTACAGGTTGTCCCCAAAGGGTGACGCTAAGGGCTCTCGTAGGCCTTGTATTTTTTCACACAGGACCAAAAGTAACCCAAAGGATTTTCCTCACAAGCAACTGGTTGAAAGCGTTTTCATCCGTTTTGAAAGGATCGCACGCTTCTGCACCGTAAAGTAGGTCTGGGATGGTCGTGGTCTTAATGAACAAATTAGTTGCTCGAGAGAAGGCTTTGCTTCTGAATTGCATTTTTAGGCCTAAGAAGCAGCGTTTGGCAAAAGTTAAACTTCGTTTCATCTCAGCGCTGGTGTCGTTGTCTGAATTTAAAGCGGAACCCAAGTAAACAGATGGATGTCTGTGATGATGATAATGAAGAGTTGGGTGTGTTTTCTTGATGCCCATTTATTTGGTGATGCCCTCGTTGACTGCTAAGCTGATATTCGGCCTCCTCTCCTACGGACTGATTTACTGATGACAAACTTATTTTGCAAATTAAACGTGGACAACGAGCTTCAGAATGTTAGGTCCAATAGACAACCTGCAGCAAGGTGGTGGGGGGAGGTCGATGAACAGCGATATATTTCTTAAACTAATTAATTGTATACTAAACGGCTTATAAGCATTTGGTTTCATTGTTTGACGCAGAGTCTTGAGCTTAAAATACGTGACGATTCAACCAGATCAACCATTCTTCGGGGCCACACGTTGTGGTGACTATATGGCAGCCAGTTCTTAAATTTCAACATGCACAAAAGGACATGGAGATATCCCGATTTACCACTATTTCAATCGATGCAAGGTACTCATCTGAGTATTATGAAACGTTCGAAGTAAACCAACTTAAAGGCCTTACATTTTCATTTAGAAAGCTGAGTTTTTAAAAGGGAGAACGTAGGTACCTGCACAGCAGTTATAGGTGATTGCCATTGGGCCCCAGTACACTAAGACCAATTAAAGATCAGTTGGGCTTGTGATACATTCTGAATCAAAATATTTCGCCTTGCCGTGTCCATATATATTTCCACCAATATAAGTTTATGATTAAGATGAGTATAAGCTTATTAGTGCTGCCACTTTTTGTAGTGCGAGCTATTAAGGCCAGGTAATGTCGTTTGACAAGTGATACCACCATGTTTAGCAACCTGCGGAGCAGTAATAGCCATATTGCCTAGAACTTCTCTGCCACCCTGTAAGGTGCCTCTAATGGTAGGCCATCCAGCAATAGCAGTTCAACCCTTTCATATTGAGAATAGATTTATCCCCAATATTAAAGAATTGGATTCAAAAACAAACAATGCCTCCCGCTTATGTTCTTTTAAGCATAATCTGCTGAGTGACATTTTAAAAAAATTGCATCACTCTTTTGTTTCATTTTAAATAGATTACTTTTCGTGAGTACGAACCAGTTGAACTGCCTAACAAAAAGCGAGTGCTCTCAAGATTTTCCTTTTATAACCAGCTTTTGTGTGATTATTATTTTTGTTTAAAAATAATTATATAATAATTTTCGTGTGATGGCAAATTTATAAATATAAATATTTCAGGATTGGAGTATATACGCTCGCCCAGTTGACTATAAATTGAGTTCACATCTGCTGCATTAGTTTAGTTTAAGTGAAGCACTCGAATAACAAAATTATCAAGATGAAGGTAAGGTTTGGTAATTCGTAACCAAAAAAGGCCACACTAAACTTATTTAAATATATATTTTTTTTTAGTTCTTCCTGTGCCTTGCCCTGTGTGTGGCTGCAGTTTCAGCGGGCTACAATGACATAGTTTCACCTTCAATCATCGGAAAGAAAGTGATACAAGCACCACCAGCTCCAGTTTTGCCACCATTGGCGCCTATAACCAAGGGAATAGTTGCAGCACCCGTCAGTGTGGCTCAGAAAGTAATTCAAACACCAGTTAGTCTATCTCAAGGATACGGAGATCCGACACCAATTGGTCTTTCGCAAGGATTAATCCAGAGCCCTGTGGGTTTGAGCCAAAATGTAGTTCAAGCACCTGTTGGATTATCTCAGGCTTCACTTGGCCTAACACAGGGACTTGTGCAGGCTCCACTTGGTTTGACAAAGAGTCTTGTTCAAGCTCCCCTTGGCTTGTCGCAGGGAGTAGTTCAGTCTCGACTTGGCTTAGCACAAGGTCTTGTTCAATCTCCCCTTGGCTTGTCACAAGGCTTAGTGCAGTCCCCTATTGGTTTGTCCCAGGGTCTTGTTCAGGCACCAATTGGTGTGTCACAAAAACTTATTCAGTCCCCAATTGGATTGCAACAAGGTCTTGGCCTACAACAGGGACTTGGCCTACAACAGGGTATCAACTTGCAGCAGGCACTGGCTTTGCAACAGGCACTAGGCCTACAACAACGACTTGGTCTATCACAAGGACTCGGATTATCTCAGGGTGTTCTTCAAATACCAATTAATCTTAATCAGGTTGGAATCGGTGGTCTTGGCGGTCTTAATAGCCTGAACGGTCTTGGTGGTGTCAGAATCTTAAATCCATCACTTGGTCTCTCTCAGTCTCCACTTGGAATACGACTTATAAATACTCCAGTTGGCTTAACAAGTGTTGGCTTAAACTCGGGACTTGGTCTAGGACAGGGTATTGTATCTGGAATCAACCCAGGACTTGTAGGTCTCTCTGGATTGTCCAAATTAAACGGACTCTCTGGACTAGGTGGTTTGAGTGGTTTAAGTGGCATTGATTTACTCAAGAAGAAGAAATAAACTGGACTCGACAAATAGTTTTAAGTTCGATATAAAGATGGAAAATTAATCAAATTGTAAAGTAAAGTGAAAAAAAAAACAAGTTCTTTTATTTTTGGTTGACAGACTGAGTCTAGTCTTTACTAGAGTCTAGTCTTTACTAGACTTAGAAGTCGTAGTTTAGAAAATCAAAACAGTTAAAGGGTAGGGAAATATAAAAAGAAGTCTAACGCGGATATATTGTGCTGATGTGCTTTAAGAAAAGGAGCTGACTTCGTTGCATTAATCGGAGGCGAACCAAAGCTGTTGGTACTTCTGTCCCAAATTTTGTAGGTGACTTAACCTCGTCGTCACATGTCGAACATTTTCCGACCGGTCATAGAGTCCATTTCAATGACTCCTTGCATTTTTTTCTTTCAAATGTAGTATAAGAATACCTCTCTAATTATCCTTTAGCACACTAAGTCAAATAATGAGGACAGATTTATAAGCCTTTCTTCCCCCAAACAAGTAGTCATGATTCAAAGCAAATGAGCTCTCCGGGTCCGAAATTGGACTTGCCAATAGGAAGCCTAGAGCGAAATCATTTAAGGTGATTTGTGATGAGTGATAATCAAGTTTTCTCACTGTGATTGGGTTACTTCGACACCGATTTTTTTAGTATAAGTTAAAATGCCAAAGTATCCTTTTTAAAAGATCTTGCAGTTATAATTCTTAATAGCGATCTACAAACTCAAACATAGAGAAAAAACATCTATTTCTTTTTTGCTAATTCATCGTATTCGGCATCTATGAAACCCTCTAGGGGAACCAAGCCATTATCGTAAACGACATCGGGTGGACCATACGAATATCTGACAGCACGAGGTGCGGCACGATAGGCGTAAGCCAACTTACGAGATGGTGGAACTGAGTACACTACTGGATCGCCATATCCCAGAGCTCTGTAATGAGGTGGTGCAACTTTATAAAACCTGGAATAGCTTGGCCTCCTATAGACGGGAATGCGATACGCCCTGCGGACTATAGTAGGATACGGGTTATAGACGGCAACTGGTGGCGGTGGTGGTGCATAAGCTGGAATAACTGGGGCAACTGGCGCTACCGGCGCTGGGTAATCGTCTTGCTGATAGTCGGGATTTTCCGCTTCTTGATCCGAATATTCATCATTGTAGGCAGCTGAGTCATCATTTTGCCTCTCAACAGGAGCCGAAAAGGTCCGAATAACAGGCTTTGGGGCAGAGTTGACTTGGGACCTATAGCCCACTGGGACAGCTTCATCTCTGTCTCTCCTCTCTGACGAGTGAGCTGCTTTGAAGGATAGGGGTGGGGGAGGAGCAGCTCTGATGGCTTCTGGTTTTCTTTGGTCTCCTCTTCTGGGCTTGTTTGGAGTGTCGTCATAAATGGGCAACTGAAAGGCAACCGGTGGAATTTTCGTCAATGGCGGAGGTAAGCGCCTTAGTGCCTTGGGCGTTGATGTAGTATAAACATCATGGTCCACTCTTGAGTATTCCCCTGGTAGTAAGGAGTTCCGAGTAACTTCACCTGAATCAACATCGACTCCAGTAAGAGTGTCACAGTTAGCTGTAGCCACAACAAGGAAAGACAAACAAACGAAGATCTTTAAAAAGTACAAAATTGTTAGGTACAGAACGGAACAATTGATTGGAGGCTTTTGAATGCAAGGCTTGCACTTACCTTCATTGTTAGAATCCTACTGAAAGACTGACTTAAACAATTATCTCGTTTAGCATTTTATAGTCTTTGAAATCGATTTCGAACATTATCTCCCATTTGTTTAGCTCGTTATCGTCCAAAGGCTGGAAAGCTATAATGTTTTTAAAGTCATTTCTTAACAACACAAAACTTTAGCGCACTAAATGTCTAAATAAATTACTATTGGTTAAAACGGAGTTGACGGATTGAAAGCTTTAACGAAGATTTATTAATCACTCGAAGATAAACGATGCGGAAGGAACAGGTTCTGCTGCATTATTTCTTCGAAATTAGAACACAATGTTGGGTAGAGAATTTGTGATCCCAATTTAAGATAGAGATCAATCCGGACAAGATGTGTCGCCTGACTCTGCTTTGCCTTATGCCAGTAATTGAAATTAATTACATGATAGAGGCTCGCCATTCAAATAAAAAAATAAACAGCCAGGAGTTTAAAAATACAATTTAAGGAATTGAATGGAAGCCTACATTTGAAAAAAAAATACAGCAGGAGGAAAAATAGATATAAAAGGGTCATCACTTTTTAACCGCTCTTCCATTAAAAGGGTCGCCAAAAAAGAGTAAACAGCACACCTCTTGATCTTACAAATCTCACTTCGGCTGTTTGCACCCGCGATCTAATCCTTTCAGTGTCATGACTATAGATAAAGTAATAACTGGGATCTTTAGCTGCATTCACTCCAAAAGCCCAGCTTTCGTGATGACCGGCAGGGCAGATCCTTTATTGCTGCAGCTTGGCCAATCTTACATCCACCCCATATTATGGGAAAAAGACCCCGAGATTTACACCTCTCCACCTGTATCAACGGGACTCAATTTCTGATCACGGTACATTGCATAGGAGCTCGGTAAACAAGCATCACTTCCGATTTGTTCGCGTGCACCTTCATTTCAGCATCATTACACAGGTGGCCGCAAGCCCAACCCGCTGCTCGCTGAAGTTCCACTTCGAAAGTAGCTATATGTATCTACAGCATGTCTCCACCAGCCATAAATCTGCGATTAGCGGGAGACGATTAAAAATAAATCCCGAAATGTCCTCACGGGACAAAGAATACATTTTGACACGACCACTCTTCTTTTTTGTCATTTTGGTTTTCAAAAGAGAGAGGTGACGACATTGCCCAGGTGCAAGTATACAATTTCCTTTGAAAAATCCCAATAGAAAAAATTTTTGCTCTTTATTCGCTTGCTGAAAGGATTTAAATTTGTATGTTAAACCCAAAATGTTAGGGAGATAAGTCGAGTTTTTATGTAAATCGCGGATTAGTGTTCGGTGGATTGGATAACTAAATCGGTTAAAAAGCGGCTAAGATAATCAAATCATATGCGAGAAGCAGATGGATTCCCTTTTACCTTCCCAGTTACCACACAAAGACTGAACGGCTCACAGAATAGGCCCCCAGTGCATTACATAGTTCTTGCAAAACTCTTCAGGGTTTAGAGGGACCCAGCAATAAGCTTTTTACAAATAAAACATGGGCGTAAAATTGTTTTGGATTCTTCGTAGGCCTTCTTAAAAATAAGAATAACGAAGCTGACCAGTTGTGCCTCCGCCAGGCCGAAATCCGTACTCCTCTCAAAATCATTATCAACACATTTCCCGGAAGACACACGAGAGATACATAACCCTGTAATTAGAGCAATTTATCACTCCTGGTTGCAAATCGCTAGGTGCTATCCAGCTATCCCAGATCAGCATATCTTGCCGGATTTCATAAAGTCAAGCAGGATTGCCAACTTTTACCGATTTTGTCGCGTCAGTGGCTTCAACTACTCGTGAGACAATTTTTCGTCCTAATCCCTTCAGAGGTGGATGGTAAAAAAATTAGTTCAGTTAAGACTGCATGCTATTTTTCCTGCAAGTAGGAAAATGCTGCAGATGCCCGTTGCTTGTCAATATTGTCGTCTCGCTTGTCAATAAATATAAAACTCCATGTCCTTTTTAGGGCCGTTTTTTTAGTGCGAGATCATCCGAGTTTCTGAGTTAAATTGAGAATAACCCAAGAAATGAGTTTTTCATTGAATTGGGATCTCGGTTTAACTCACCGAATTTGGTAAATCAATCTCGGATCAACTCTGGAGAACAGTATGAACTTCTTTGAATGATTTTTCTCTGTGGAATGATAGTTGATTTGCGTGTTTCTGTGAAAAATTACATCAGGGAATAAGTTGAACTTCTTTTGTGTGTTTTTTCTATGTGAAGTGAGAGTTGGGGGAGGCCATAATTTCGAGAGTCGAAGATATTGACAACTTTGTTGACGGTTTGAACTCTGCATTGAAAAACTGCTCGCTGGGTTAACTCCAGATTTATTTTGTTATGGGATTAACAGATCTTGGCTGATTTCAAGCCAAGATCTGTTAATCCCGTAACTAAACGCATCTGTCTGTTCGACTCTCGAAATTATTGACTCTCCCAACTCTAACTTCACATAGAAAAACACAGGAAAAGAAGTTCGAGTTGTTCCCAGATGTACCTAATTTTTCAAAGAAACACGCAAATCAACTACCATTATAGTCAGAAAAAAACATTCGAAAATGTTAATACTGTTTTCCAGACTTGATCCGGGATTTACTCACCAAATTTAGTGAGTTCACCGCGGATCAACTTGACTGAAGAAATTTGTGTTGCACCACTGCAAAGCTTCAAATAGATAACTTACCACCAAAAAACAAAGTTTTCGTAGTTTGGCAGCACTAACAACTCGTTATTAGACATCAAACATGAACAGCATTTTAAAAATTTACGCGAGAAAAGATTTACACAGCAACTTTGACAGCCAAGAGAATATTTACCAGCGAAAGTTTTGTCAAACAGATATAAAACCGACCGCAACTGTAATGTATGTGTATTATTTCTTACCAAAATTTTGTGTCCACTTCCTCTGCATTCTGCTCTTACAAATGAAGGACGTGCTTTTGTTGAATTGAAATGCAATAAGAAAATTTGATTTCTGACACTCGACTGAAAAAATTAATAAAAACAAAATCCAAAATTTATTTTATCATCGTCGTCGGAGAAGATAAACTTCATATGTTTTCTTCTTTCTTATTTGACGTTTGAATCCAACTAACCAGCCTTCCGTGAGTGGATCTTACCAATTTAATCATGGATATTCGTTTCGCAGCCGATTAGGTGAAACGAACAGATAAATGGATTAACACTGCTGTCAAAAATGTTTGGTGCAAGTGGCCCTAGTGGTGTATTCTCTTAAACACCGAACGGGAGTCCGAGCTGTCAAACAATACTCGATGTTCGTGATAATTCCAGCGTGGTGTACACTCGTTTTCATTGTGTACAGAACGACAAAAACGCACCGGTGCAGTCATCACGTTAAAGCCGCGTTGTCACAAGGAACAGAAACAGAAACAGAATTTCATTCATTAGCAACGCAAAAAGCATTCAGCGAATTTAGGTTTCAGTTGCTAATGTATGAGATTCTGTTTCTGTTCCTGTTTTACGTTGCTTGTGACAACGCGGCTTAAGTGTCAAATTGCTTTGACTTCATTTTGTTTACTTTTTTTTTAGCTTGGAAGCGAGGTTTTGTTGGCGTCGGTTTTTTGTACATTTTACTTAAAATTAATTTTAATAGCTTTGAGCCTGAGATGTTTAGTAACTTTTTATCGATTACATACGAATTCTGTCGTAGAAAATTTCGCAAAATCCATGTAAAAAATAACGAATGAAAATTGAGTCAAACGTCACTTCACGTACACAATCAAAGCTACACCCAGCCTCCACCGTCAAATACGACGGTGGCAAAAATTCGAGTTCGTTGTCGACACCGAACTTATTTGGAGTTCAAAAGAACATTTACATGAGATCGATTCCGTGCAAGTGTACGAGAAAAATGTAAAAGCTTTGCCCATAAGCTGAGATTTATGAATTTACCCATTCTCCGATATTTGCTTACAAATGTGAGTAAATTCATGAATTCGTCATTTTCATGCATTTTCGTTTTGCAGCTTTTACATCAGCTGATCGCGTAAGGTAAATTGTTGTTGCATCTTTTTACACGTATTCACCGACATGGAAATTTAAAGCTTTAAAAAAGGGTGTTGAGCTTAAAAGCTTTAAAACAAATGGGTGTTGGAAAGTAAGAGGGACGCAAGTTGAATATCTAGTTATTCAGTAATATATGCCCTTAAGCCATGTTATAAGTGACACAAAAATGTGTGACTAGCTTCACAGCACACGCACTTTCGAACGCACTCCTTACTGCTATAAAATGTTTATATCGAACTGCCTTATCCTGGTTCTCTAGCTCTTTCGCAAAAAAAAAACATTTTTCTTTTCACTCTTTCGCTGTCAAGCGGCAAATGGTGACTTTTTCAAATTTCAATTCAAACGTTCCCATATCAGCGAGTGGCTTCTGAGCATTTTTCCTTCAAATTGGAATTAAATTTTGTTTTTATTCAGTAAACGGTAAATAAATAATTGTATTGCAGTCAAGCTTACCGATACAAACTATCATGCAAGCTGAAATCACATACAATTGGGACGATATTGAAGTCGGGCGCTTTGACCTTAACCATTCCGAGAATTTCTTCAGTAAGATTTCAAAACGAAGTGACTAGTAAAAAAAAATTTAAAAAACCTTTTCCAAAACAGCCCAGAAACACCTCAAACACGAAAAGTTTTCCGAGGAATTCAAACTAATCCGGGAAATGGGTAAGTTTCAGCATTAAGTACCAAAGTTTATTTCTAACTTTTATTCGATTGTAGCAGAAGCAAACCTGAAAGAAGCATTCTCCAGCGAAATAGCGATCGAGAGCAGGGAAGACAAGGAAAATGCCGAACCCGGGGCCATCAAACAGATGAAAAAAGAAAATGACTCTCCTTTGTCAATAGCAAAGGATTTAGAAGTTGTGAAATCCGAAACACCCCAGCCGCAGACGTCCAAATCAACACCTTTATCGGCTGCAGACAACCACCGCCGTGCTGCGACACAGTTGGCTGCCAAGCATTCAGTTCCTCGCAAAAACGAAGCACCACAGGCAAATGCGTCCAAGTCAACACCACTTTTAGCAGCCAATACCAACCGCCGGCCAGCCAACTTGCTCACACGGCTGAAAACTCCACAGCCCCCCGCTCAGTCAAACGGCGCCGTACCCTCGGCAGCTGTTAAAACTGGAAAAGCCGATCCGCCACATGCCTACGAGTTTATGGACATCTACCAGAAGAAGAGGGAAGAAAAAATCAGAAAACTCTTGGAGGAGGAAAAGAAGAATCGAGTCTTTCACAGTAGGCCTGCTCCCAAATCGGTGATTATGCCCCGCAAACCACTTGCGGCCCACAAAGCACTTATTGGATGTAAAGTGACGGCACCACAAACTCCCGTGGTGTTAAAAAATTCCCGCCAGGCCGACGAGCGCCGCAAACAAAGGGTAAGTTCGCAGAAGCTTTCCTCGAATGTTAATTGAAACTAATTGATTTGTCTACAGTTGGAGGACTGGAAGAATAATAACCCCGCAAACAAGTTTACCAGCCGCGAAGCCGCCGTCCTTCACACAGATCCCTTTGTGCCAAAAAAGCCCGGCCAACACATTCAAGTGCAGCCTTTTAATTTGCACGTCGAGCGAAGGCTGGAGGAGCGCAAGCACTATGATGAGCAGCTGAAACGAACTGCCGAGGAGAAAAAGAAACAAGTAAGTGATAAATTTTGTTTGAAAACTTCATCCTGAAAGTTCAGGAAGTGCTCCTTTCTTGCACAAGGTGGTCGATGGTGGTATTCTCGACTCACCATCACCAGCGTATTAATTGCACAGTAAACTTTTGAACACAGACAAAGTTTTCACTTCAACACTGTCAGTCAGTCAAGGTGAAGGCCTTAGTCGCGTGTTCGACAATCCGGTCCTTTTAACCAAGCGTGTGCAGCAGAAAGGATGTTCGCGGATGAAAGTTCAATACAAATCCAAAGATTGATCAACTTTCTGGAATAATTTTTGAAGTCGCCAACTTTTCTTGCCTTGTATTTTCGGCTTAGAATAAACTAAGCCAAATTTTCCAAAGCCAAAAGAACGCTAAGTAATTTTTGGTCCTAACCCTCGACTAAGGAGATGTCCTAATTTATCAGACTCCTTAATCACATTATTGAACTAGATGGTTAAACTTGTAGTGTTGAAACGGGAACCTTGACAAAAGGCGTAAACTTCAAGCTTCTCTGCAGTCTGGGTCATAAATGATTGTTCTTGTATTTAATATTTACTCCGTTTTTTAAGCTATTATCAATCGATTGCCGATTACTTTGCATCAAAATAAGTAAAACCAAAACTAGTATAACGTTTTCAACAAATTATCAAGTGTCAAGGTATTTCATAGACCAGAAGGTTCGAAGCCTTCAAACAGTAAAGCTAGCTTGAAAAAGTAAAGCTGCACGCCCAGGCACACCACCAAATGAACTATTGAAACTTAATTCAGACTATTCTCCGTACTTAATGGAAAAAATATATGGAAGTTAGGAAATTTCATTGAGTCTGGTTAGAAATATGAAAAGCTTCCAAACGAATGCAAAACAAAAAATTATAATTTCTTATTAGTCTAAAAGTAAACCAAACCAAGCTTAGGCTAAAGAACAAGATGCTTAACAAGCAACGAAAAATTAGAATAAGCCGTCACTTCCTAATTTTGTTAAAGAAACAATTTCAACTCTAGCAAAACACTTTCTGCCCTTAATATTTTAGTTCAAAAGAGATTAGAGATGACCAGAAACAATTTGCTTGGTGCTGACAAAGCAGTTAGCTACACCAGACAAAAAATGACGAGGAAACTCAGCGAAGAAAAAATAAATAAGAACAATCAAAGGACACGCGAAGAGCTCAATTTCGTACGTGTTTCCACCGGGCATTAATTTGCGAATCAAATAAATCTTTGACAAATCTCCCACAAGTCTTCATAAGTTTCATTCACCCTTTTTTTGTATTTTTATTTCGCCTTCAAAGCACAATATTTCTTACATATATAACAACGATTATCATAAAAAATTAAAGAAGTTTACAAAGTCTGTATAAACGAAACTAATACCATGTCTCCACCGGACTCTAATTCGCGGTTAACATAAATCCTCAACAATCACACAAAAATCTTGAGATTCATCATACAAATTCAAATCGTCTTGGCAAACAACTAAAAATAAATCTACTTATTAATCTCTTTCACTCTTTTCACACACCTATTTGCCACTTTTAACCCTATTCACACAAGTTTATAAATGTTTGATGCTTGAAAAAGGAAACTGAAACTGTCCACTCAGTCCTATGATTTTCCATTGAAGGCATTTCGGGAATTATTGTTAATTTATTTATATTGTCTCCCGGTAATAGCAGTTTTATGGCCGGTGGAAACATACTATAAGAGTGACAAAAAAAAATGCATGTCCGTATAAGCATGGGATGTTAAAACTTACAGAATTTGATATTCGTGGCTTTCACAAGGCTGATTCTGAACGAAAACAGAAAATTTACAAAAATTCATGGGAAAACTAATATTTTCCCGTGTTTTCACGAAAACACAGTTTTGGGTTCGGTGTGTAGAGGTCAATATACTATGTCTCCACCGACAATAAAAACAATGAATGAAAGACGATTAAAAATAAATCCCAAAGTAGTTCCTCCAGGCAAATATAGGGTTAATTTGACACGAGCACTTATATTCTGCAATTTTGGCAGCTATGTCCAGTTTCAGTTTCCTTTTTTGATTCTCTAACTGTTACAAATATGCATAAGATAGGATTTGTTTTAAATCGCTTGTCGAGAGGTTTTAAATTTTAATCACGTTAATCACGTGTAGAGAATTTAATGGGGAATTTTTTTAATCGCGGTTTAATGTATCTACCGGGGTCTATATGGTATTAGATTGATTTCATTGATCTCTTTGCTGTCTCCTTTTTGACACTGTTGTTTTATTGTAAATTTGGTTCCAAAACTCTGACTCTTTGACAAAAAAAATCGGTGTCAATTTGTTTTCATAATCCTGACTCGAATTTGAATTCTGACTTCATTCGGCTTCATAATGCTGACTAACTTTTGACTTATTTTTACTGCACATAAAAAGCTTTCTCGATTCTGGTGCACTCTATTGTTTTTTTGTAAATCGCGTGAACCACACATTTGAAAAACTTACTAAAAGGACGATAAAAAAATAAGGATCAAAGAGAAACCGCAAAATAACCGAAAATTAAATTCTAGTTAAATTGATGCGTTGATGTACAATTAGTATGTCAGCTAGAAAGGCTGAATTTTAATTTTTGGTCTGCAGAAAATATATACGAAAATGCTGTTTTTGTTGTCAAAAAAATAAAAATTTCCAATTTGCAATCATGTACATGAATTGCAGTGACTTTGATAGCATTTTCACAAATAATGTTTATAAAATCCCATTGCATAAACGCAGTCGTAAAAATAAATAAAATTTTATTCACCTTGCGAACACATCCCCGACCATACTGAATTTTCTGTCATTCCGCGATTCAGCACAACCACAACTGCATGTCAACTGTCAAACAAGTACGAAAAAAAATGAAAAATTTCCTCAACCCATCAAATCTGTGAATTTGTCGTCGTTCATCAAAACACTACTCCACGGTGCAATCGCGCACGGAATTGGGAATGTGGGAATATTTTCAAAAATCCTTCTCGAGTGTTTTATTTAACTGTATTTTGTGTTTTCCCTTGAAATCAAAAAATTTTCGGGATATTTTAATTAGTTTTCGCTCTGATTAGTGACTCACGTAAAAGAAGAAAAGAAAAAACGCCATTTGGGCACGAAGAACACGAAAAAAAGAAGATACAGTTGACTGCACTGCACCTCCTTCGTTCATTCATTTGTCAAAAAAAAAGTGGAAAGTGCGAGAAGCAGCGGAGAAATCAACAGAAATTAGTTTTTTTCCCAAAATTGAAAATTTCGTTTTCTTTTTTTAGCTTCTTTGTGTTACGAGGTGAGAAAAAAGTACAAAAATAATCCGTGTACCTAGCAAAAAAAAAAACAGCGATAAATCCCATTGCAAAACAACAACAACAACAAGAAATCAAAAGTGAAATCAGAAAAATATATTCGTGTTCGAACGCCATCTAGCAAGAGAATGGTTGACCGCCTAGTCAACAGCGAGGCGAATACCCGTCGTATCGCCATGGTCGAGAGCTGCTTCGGCAGCTCGGGCCAACAATTAGCCATACCAGGCCGGGTGCTGGTAGGCGAGGGAGTCCTCACAAAAATGTGTCGCAAACGTCCGAAAAGCCGCCAATTTTTCCTCTTCAATGACATTCTCGTCTACGGCAACATTGTGATTGGAAAGAAGAAGTACAACAAACAACACATCATGCCCCTGGAAGAGGTCCAATTGGAAAGCATCGACGACAATGGCCAGTTCCGCAACGGCTGGCTTATCCGCACGACCACCAAATCGTTTGTTGTTTACGCGGCAACCAGCACAGAGAAACAGGAATGGATGGCGCATATCAACAAGTGCGTTGAGGATTTGCTCCGGAAGAGTGGCAAAAAGCCGGTGGAGAATCATGCAGCCGTCTGGGTGCCAGATAACGAGGCATCCATTTGCATGCACTGCAAAAAGACTCAGTTCACGATGATCGTCCGTCGCCACCACTGTCGCAACTGCGGGGCGGTAGTGTGTGGGCCATGTTCGTCGAAAAAGTTCATGCTGCCGCAGCAGAGCAGCAAATCGGTCAGAGTCTGCCTCGGCTGCTATGATCACTTGAGCAAGGCCAAGGCACAGGAACACACCAAGGCGGGTGCCAATACATCGGTTGTCGCCGCAACGGCAGAAAAGGCCACAAACAATAACGCGGCGGCGGCTGCTGTTGCGAGCGCTGATAGTTCTGCTGAAGACGACTCCGACGGCGACGAGGATGAGCACCAGAAGCAAACACAGCAGCACGGCGAGCCGACATTCTACGGAGATTCGTCAATCACATCCGAGAAGGTCGAGGATGGTGGCAACCACCCAGTGGCGAGTACCAACAACAATAGCAACAGCAAGTGATGTATAAAGAATGTGGGCGCGGGAGGGGTGGACAGAGGGGGCAACAGAGGATCATTGGACGGGCATCGAAGCACAGCAGGGGTAAGCAGTATTGGGCGACGAACAGAATCAACGGAGGAGACCACAGCGGCTGGTCTGCTGGCAACTGTTATCAATTTTGTTGCTTGGCGAAGATCGAGAAAGATTTAACATTAATAAAAAATAAAGAAAACATTTACTACTGCTACAACACACAATCTACAAGGAAGAAACAATTAATTGGATAACCGTACAGCGGGAATAGAGTACTGACGTCAAAAGCAAGTATTACCAGTATATTTCTTTGATTTATTTATGTTTCACACAATTATTTGTGGCTGTTTGTTTAAACAATGGCCCACGACATATCGAACTCAAATGAGTCATGGTTAAAAAAAGTGCAATTGGTTCTTTCACATAAAAAACTCAAACGTAGGTTCTGCCTTTTTATAGGCATTTATCAGAGAATCGCTAATGTATTCAGAAAATATCCAAATAATAAGTAAACTGGAAACCTGATAGAAATGGTGTTAATTAATGAGAAACCAGACACGAACAGTAGCCAAAAGCCAAGGGCAATAATAAAAACCGAAAGATAAGTTAAAAATTAATCAATAAAACGGATATAAAAACCCTGGGCGAAACATGTCAACAAGTTCCTTCGTTTAAAGGACACTGTCATGTTCCGTTTGCACGAAAATGGTAAAGGTTCAAAGCTTATTGCGCTTGTTTCGAAATGTCTACTGTTTAAAGTCTACTGAAAGTAACCTCCTGCTCTACTTGGCCAAATTTGAAAAGGAATCCTTTGAAGGCTCAGTGGCTGCTTAAAACTATGCGGCCTTTCATACTCCGGTCCAAGTGCGTTTACTTTTTCAAACCACAACCAAACAATCTTGGTTATTAAAATGAAAGTTTGGTCCTCCAAGTCGTACGGAATCTATGTAGGTTATAAAACTTGCGGCATCTTCCCTGCTCTTAAATCTTCCTCTGCTCTTAAATCTTCCTCTCGATAGAAACAAATAGGCAGGTAAGTAAACCTCGCCACCAATTCAAGCGACATAGGCACAATCCCCAGGCGGGTTTCCAAGATTTTTTTTACCTGATCCCACCACCTGCTTCTTGGCCTACAGGGCAACAAAACGCGCTCGCATCTCCTCTAGCATGACCTGTTTAGGAAGTTTTTCGGGGCATGCGAACGTGTCCATACCATCGACGAATGAATCATTCCACTCGGAGAAGTAGCTGCTCTAAATTAAATCCTACGAATACTAACGCGTCTCACTCTATCCCTTAAAGTAACACCAGCAACCTACCTCAGAAATCTCATTTCGGCAGCCTGTTCCCGCGATCTTATTCTTTCGGCCATTACCCAAATGCCATGACCAAAGATCAGGGTCGGAATGAACTCTAAATTAAAAACTGTTATCTTTGCTTTCACTCTTAGCTCAGCTTTTCTGATGTTTGACCGGCCTGCGGAGTTCCTTTACTATTGCTCCAGCTTAGCCAATCCTACAGGATAACTCAGTCATCATCATCATCATCATTTTCGAATGCCGCTTATCCTTTAAAAGGGTCGCGGAGCGAGGGTGGCTAAATGGTCCTTCCATTTTTCTCGATCCTCCGCCACCAACTCAAGAGACTCCGGCGCAATCTCCAGGTTGGACTCAGAGAGGTTCTTTACCTGATCCCACCATCTGTTTCTTGGCCTACCAGGGGGGCGACGCGCTCGCATCTCGGCTAGGGTCGGCGTCTGTTGTCCGGGTTAGGATCGGCCGAACTTAAACCTGGCAGCTAGGTATATAATGCACCCCCTCCCCAACTATGAAAAGAAAACGAAAACAGCCTCGGATATTTGCTGATCCTGTTAATCCAGGGCACCCTTTGGAGCTAGGCCTTAGGGGTGTCAGCATGCGAGCGCTTGGTGGTCGGAAGGTCCCGCTCGGCATCCGAACGGGTTAAACCCGAAGAAGTTACGAGCAGCCCGTCAATGGTGCCGCTATCCATTACGGGGGGCGGAGGGGGACAGCGCCAAGTCAAAATGAGGGCTAAGGTGGAAACTCTACAAATCGACAACGGCACCAACTCAAAATTGGCACGTGGAATGTCTCGTCGCTAACGAGGATAACTCAGTATCCCGCCAAACATCTTTCGTGAAAAAGACCCCGAGGCACTTAACCTTTTCTACCTGTTGTAATGGGACTCCATTTATGTGCAGGGTATACTGTACCGGAGTTCAGGAACCAACCATCACTTTCGATTTGCTCACGTTTACCTTCATCCCAGTATCAACACAGATGGCCGCAAACCTAACCAGTGGTCGCTGAAGTTCCTCCTTGTACGATGCAAGGATAGCTTAATCATCAGCGAAAAACAGTTGACTTATCCCGACGCCAGCCACTTTGAAACATTCGCCAAGGCTGGCCCATCCAGTCCCTAAGGAGGCTATCAAAAGGAGAGATGAGAGCACACAGCCTAGCGGAGTACAACTCACACATCAAAAGGGCGGGATTTGACGCCCGTTTATCCCGTGGAGCCCGGCCATAAGCCTTTTCCAAATCTACAAAACACGCTAGACTGGTTTGGCATATTCGTAAGCCTTCGGTTGTGCCTCTGCCACCCCGAAAGTTGCACTGCTCTTCCCGTACCAAGTGCTCGATGACAGCTCTAGAGCGCGCTTTCAACACCTTCGCGAATACTTTTCCCGGAAGATTAAAGAGAGATATACCCCGATAGTTAGAGCACTCTCTTGTTCCCTTTTTTGGGCTCTATTAGTTACTCCTGCTTGCCAATCGCTAGATGGTTTCCCGCATTCCAGGCCACCTTAATGACACGTGTTAGCCATTTAACACCCTCTTCATCCATTACTTACTTAAGGTGGCGCTACAGCCCGGGCTGGACCTGGGCCTCAGCCAACAAGCTTCGCCAGCCAGCTCTGTCTCTAGCTAGCCGTCTCCAGTTTCGTACGCGAAGTTGGCTGAGGGCCCCTTCCACTTGCGCGCGCCACCTGAGTCTCGGTGGTCTTTATACCGCGCCGGCCCTGCGGTGTGGATTCGAGGATTTTCCGGGCCGGGGCGCTGGTGTCCATCTGCTCTAGATGACCCAGCCATCGTAGACGTTGTGTTTTGACTCTTTTGGCTAGGTCGGTATCGCCGTACAGTTCGATGTTATATCTCCTCCTCCACACTCCGTCTATGCAGACGGGACCGTAAATCGTCCGAGGAATTTTCCTCTCGAAGCAGCCTAAAGTGTTTTCATCCGTCTTTGATAGGGTCCATGCTTCTGCACCGTAAAGCAGGACTGGGATGATGAGGGTCTTATCCATGGATACTTTAGTTGCTCGAGAGAGGGCTTTGCTACTCAATTGCCTCGTTAGCCCAAAGAAACAGCGATTGGCAAGAGTTATCCTTCGTTTGATTTCAGCGCTGGTCTCATTGTCTGAATTAATAATGATGTCTTCATCCATTGCCTTGAGCACTTCCGGCCGCATCTAATCAACTCCAGCAGACTTGTCTACTTAAGCGATTTAATCGCAATAGTGACTTCATCTACTGTGGGACTATTCCCCGCCAAAATCTCGTTCACAGCGGAAATGCCATCTCCAGTGCCCTGTAGTGGGTTGAGCAGCTTCGAAGCTCGCTCCATCTGCGCAGGACATTGTTCACATTTCAAAGAAGTGTAACGTCCTTGGATTTAATCCCTTGTACTATATTCAACTTATTTCCTCTGAGACGACAAAAAGTTTAGTTATGTTCTGGCTTTTGCTCATCCCGGACATTTCGGCGATGCAACATTTTAACTCCGAAACTGGGAATAGCAGATAGCAAATTTGGCCACCAGTCTCCGATAAATGAACCCATTTCCCAGAACGTTGCATTGCCGGATGAATTGTAAGAAATAAAATTTTGATTTTTAAGCCCGGTTTTTCAGTGCTTTTTTGATCCCAGCTTAAATCAAGATCTGTTAACCCCGGAACCAAACTAATCTAACCCCTCGACCAGATTTTCAGGGCAGAATTAACTCCGTCAATAAAGTTGTCTGCTGTTCGACTTTTGAAATTATTGACTCTCCCAGCTCTCACTTCCCATAGAAAAACACAGGAAGAGAAATTTGAGTGAATTTCAGATGTCTTTTTCACTGAAACAAGCAAAACCACTACCATTTCACACAGAAAAAACTTCAAAATAATTTATACCAGGGGTGATCCGGGATCAACCCACCAAATTTGGCGAGCTAAGCCGAGATTAACCCTGGATCAATATAAACTGAAAAATTCTTTTTTGGGGTTAATCTGAGTTTGACTCGGATGATCTCGCACCAGTTTTTCAAGATTAAACGCGCCAAAATTGAACAGAGTAGTTTGCTCCTAAAATATTAGGAATACACAATTCCTTCCAAATGATACGTTCCTACAAACATCAGTTTGAAGGGAAGCTGGTATTCACAATTGGTTTTCGCGGACTTTTCTTTAATTCGAGTGTGAAATCACTTGAAGCTTGCGTTTTGGGCAGGACGTGATAGACGCCCAACTGACGATCAAACTGTCACGGCTGTTGTGAAACACCAAATGGGGTGGAGACTATCTTCATGATTTCTTTGAACATTTTCCAAAGGCCCCACAAGCATTTTACATGTCTTAAACTAGCATCAAATATTTTATTCCAACATTTTTAATAGTTACAAGGCAACAACGACAAAATATATAAAACTTCGAATGAGGGTGAAGATTTATTAAGGGGCATTTCGTTAGTTTGGGATTATTTATTAAAAAAAAATTGCACCAAAATTTTGGTATGCATTTAAAATTGATTCTAATTAAACCTGGGTAAATGAAAAACCACACCATAATTGGGGCATAATGATATGAAACATCCTAACTTCATAACGAACAATTTTTTAAAAACATAAAAGAGTATAAATTTCTTTGCAAAATTTCGATTGGCGCCATTTTTAAGCGTTCTTTTCTTAACCCCCTGGGAAATGGAGCTAATTTTTAAGTTTTTATAAAAAATAGGAAACTCCTAAGTTTTTTTTGGAACCTTGTTTACTTTTCACTTGATTAAGCTCCAATTTTTGTTGGAATCTTTCGATTTTTGGGGCCATATTTCATTTTGAAATTTCGGTTATTTTTCATTATGTTTTGGGGTGTCTTCTCCTTTTCTCTGTTTTTCATAAGGGCTAAATTTAATGTAGCCTCTTACAATAATTCCCAATAGACTTCGGCCCATCTCGGCTTCGAAATTATTCAATGATCCGTCAGTGTACTTGGCTGTCGAATTTTATAGCTCTCATAGCTCTGTTCAGTTATTTAATGAGGGCTTAGCTGGCTTCCAACCCGCAGTCCTTGGCTTGTTCGCAGCAGCTGTTCTTTCTCTGCGATCCTGCCTACATTACTTGCATCCCAACCGCTCGGGCAGGCGCGATGATCTTCCTGATCGTCTCGAGCCTGTGAGGGTTTGAATTCGAAGATTCTCTTGTCTAGAGCGTTGTTGTCTATCAACCCGATGTGAGCGACTTAAAGTAGTCTTCGTGCTTTAACTTTCTATGCTAGCGAATGAAGCGCGCGGTCTTCCAGTGTTTTTTCACCCTCTTCTTGCATGCAGTTTCATAAATTCGCTAAAGAATGTTTCCAAAGAAACCGAGTATAATTATTTCTCCCTCTCTGCTTCTTGGCGCCATAAAGCATAACTCGCACAATAAGTAATGCGTCACACTGCACGAACTTGCTGGCCAGTCTCCTCCACATGGGATGACTATGCCCTCGAATCGCTTGTGCAGAATTTCCAATGTGGTGTCAGCTGGCAAGTTGTGCCTTCTTGCTGAAACGTGTCGTTGGTGGTTAACGTCCTTCCAGCATAAAGTCAACACCAAACGGCATTAGACGATGTCAAGTGGATTGGTATCGTCCCTAGTTCGAACATTTTTCTTGTTCAAAAAACCATTCATCCTTAAAGTCGGTGCGTCACTGAAAATTCGGTCGAAATTTTTAATTTTTAATAATTTAATTGGGCATGCTTTCTAGACTGAAAAAATGACAAACAATTAGTCCGCTTTTGTCAAGCCCTTTTCTTAAAAATAAAATCGCCCTGTACATCATTGGACCCGACATTAAGTTCTCTTCGCCTAGAACCTATAGAGACTTGCATTTGAAAAAAGAAACCATCATTTGTTTACCCCAACCCTGTTTTGGGGCAACAAAAACAAGATGCGCAATCTGGGGTGGAATCGGCTAAGGTGATCTGTGATAAGTGATGTCACAGTCTCAAAAATCCGTCTGCCTAAACTGTGTTCATCACAATTTTCTTGTGACAGCTCAAGATCAATCACCGTCAAAATCAGCTGGTCCCCAGTTTTCAAACTTTCTGGTTAGTTGCTTTTTTTGCCTACACTTAGGCTGACCTTCTGCATGCATGGATAAAAAGAGGAGTGCCTGGATTACAAGCCTTAATAAAGCAATGATTCGGAACAATATTTTTGTGATCACCTTACGCAGACGAATTATTTTGTTTGATCACACTGACTGTCACAAAATGTGAAAATCACAGATCACCTTAGTCGATTCCACTCCTGGTTGGATAAGTAAGGACCGGAAGACGATCATCCAGTCATGGAGAATGTTGAAACCCTTTGGTGCCTCAGATTATAATTTTTTTTAAATCCAAATCTTGTGTGAGGTCTTAATAAAATAATCTAATGGCTTTTTTCTGGACCCCAGACTGGGAATAGTTGTCTGGGGTCTGGGGAAAAAATGACCTCCAGGGTCATTTTTTGTCAAAATATTACCGGCAATTACGCCAATTATACGATATTGTCATGGTTTCGTGTCGCGTCGGTCGGGCTTTTTGTCATAGACCCTGGCGTCTTTATCAAGTCACTCTGTCGCGTCGGTGCGATGACTGTTTCCTACGACCGAGCCCGACTAATCTCAGTTTTAAACAAATTCGATTTTATTCGCAAAAGAATGAAAAAATTAAAATTACTGAATTAACTAGAATTCTGTTTCTATATTTTTTGTCACTATATGTTTCGATTACTCCTATAAACAGTGACATTATTTTTATCAAATCTGGATTCTCTGTTGAATTTCGCAAAGCAACAATCATCCTATTTGCTTCATCTTTGTGTTTCTGACATTCTACTTAGCAAAAGCTCATACTGAGATAATAACTAGGTCTACTGATAATAAATTCCGAAGCTAAATAGTGCTATCTTGTTTGCCGATGTGACCTCAAGCACAGGGAATGAGATTACAGCAGCAGCATTAAAAAAGAGTTGGCATTACTAGCAAAATAAAAAGTTTATCAGCCGATTGACGTATGCCTACCAAAGCAGCCGATTTGAATGACGTGTACTGTGCGATTAATAAAATTAAACTATTTATAAAATATATTCTTCGCCCATTCGCATCTCGCGATACTTGGCAGAAATTAGCTGTCACACTTGGTGAGTCATGAACACTCTCGTTTGAATATTATTTTATAATTCACTTATTTTGTTTCTGTTTTACTGTTATCATTTTACTTGCGCTTACTATAGTGATAAGAATCTATAGCTGATAATCTGCATGTTAAGTGCGATTTATTTTGATTAGGTATGCGGGAATTTGTGGCGGAACACAAAATTTTTCAGTAATTAAGTCTTATTGTGAATAATTACCTGCTTACAGATAGGGATACCAGGGTTTTATGATATTGATAATTTGGAAAATGGATCAAGGTAACTGTCTGCACGGTTATGAAATATCAACACTGCTTTTAGTGAGTGCAATCACTTCAAAAAATAAAATGTAAATTAAAAGCCGTCACTGTATGAGTCAGATGTTGAATGTAATAGAATGCATTGTTTATGTATTTTGTAACGATCGGTGCCAGTGACGGATTTTTCAATGAACTGTGATTCATTTAAGTGTTCCCAGTACATATAAATTTATGAATGTAATGCCTTGTACAGCGGGTGCTACAAACATGACGACGACACTGTTGTTGACCAGGGCAGTTCTTCATTTTATATTTGTAAAAAGTATTCGTTTTATTTTAAAGTCATGAATCAACAAAAAATTACAAATACAGTAAAAGCCCTTCAATTCGGAAAGATGGTCAAATTTAATTTGTTTTTTAATAATGAGATTTTCCCCAATTTATGAGAGTACGTTTTCTATTTTCTCTTTTTAACGAAATACATATTTGTTAACAGATCAATAAATATTATCGAATAAGACCCATTTAAACGTGTATCGGTAAAGTCTCGGTAATTCACATTCTAATTTCGGACAAAACGATCAAAATATGTTTTAGGGGAATCCCGGCAATTCAAAGTTTGAAGTAAAAATAACATAAACCCGGAGGAGTCCCGGTAACCTGGAAATTCCGCCTCGACCAGTTATTTTTTTTATTAAAAAAGACCGATAATTCACATTGCACATACATAACTACTAACATATTTTTTTATTCTAAGGAACGCTTTTAGGTGCGGCAAAAGGAACTTTCTTTTATTCGCAAAATTCACTTATTCAGAATTACGTTCCCCTGATCATTCCGACTTATCGAGCTTTTACTGTCGTCACCAAATGCTCAATAAATAAAAAAATTAAGGTTTCCAAATTTCTTTCACTTACCTAATATTTATAAGGCCAGAGGTTGAGATCTATAGAGATCATAACGCTCCCTCTCCTTACATTTTTTTAGGATCGGCCAGCTTGCCGATTGGGTCCCAGAATTAGGTACTCTCCTTTGCGTTTCTCTCTTGGCAATACCAATTTAGCCAGTCATGCTACATTTTTCTGCAGACAAGCTCTTTTTTGATCAGGCTTCTCCGGACCCTCATTGTGCGTATTCTACCCTGCTTCGTTTCTACTGCTGTCATTCTGGTAACATTACATTGCCAGTAAGTAATTTGTATTTTAATCGAAAACTGCGGGTAATTTGCTCTGTGAACCAAATATGAGCGTTGTTGTGTAGAATAATCCTCTTTATTGAATTAAGAGGACATATTTCGGCCACAGAAAATAACTGTGCTTCGTTTGTTTTGCTAAAGACTGTAGGTCCCACGCATTCCAACTTTCTACACTGGGAACATATTTCTTTTCAATAAAATTTAAGGATCATGAGCGGGCTTAATAATGAGCAGCACCAAGTAAACTGCGCTTTTTTGGCCTTTCATGTAATAGAATGCCCTCATAACATCCACCCATACATCAAGTGTTACAGGACCGTTTGATCGCTACTTCTGATTGCTTTATTGGCAATCGGATGGTCAGTTCCACCACGATCAAACCAATTATTATTAATTATTATTTTTCTTTTTGCCTACATGCTATAAGTAATTTATAACAATTTTTTAGTACACGCCATTTTGTTCTGAAGTTCAGTCACTTTAAATATTTACTAGCGGACGGTCAACGATATCTTAATTGGCTACAGCAGCACCCGTGATA
Source organism: Neoascia interrupta (assembly GCA_947623515.1). Lineage (NCBI taxonomy): Eukaryota > Metazoa > Arthropoda > Insecta > Diptera > Syrphidae > Neoascia > Neoascia interrupta. The sequence continues at coordinate 25,820,210 of OX392463.1, forward strand.
GATAAAGTTTGCAGCATCCGTGTCCGAAAACGAATTTTTCTTTTGACATTTCGTCCGCTAGTATTTTAGCTCCAATCTACAAGCCTATAAATTTAAAATTGCTTGTGGGTCTATAAATTTTATTCTAAGCAGATAATCAAGGACTATAATGAAAAACAAAGTGCTTAGGACATTTATCTCGTCTTTACCGACTTTAATTTGGATCACTGTGGCAATTCAAAGCGCGTATTTTTTTTGGTATGAACGGCAACCAGGACACTTAGGCTAATCGCACACTTGCGATTTTATGAAGAATCAATAGTTTACGCACGATCCACGAAAGCAGCGCTCACATGAGCAATTTTTTTGGCTGTACACAAATACAGATGAAATATTTTACCATTTGCCTTCTATAAAATGTCGGCAACCTGGAAGAAATTAAAGGGTTTCACACCCACGCTCGAGTCATTTCTCACAGGGAGCAACTAAAGAATATGTGACAAAACACAGATTTAAAAGTTGCCCAAAATTAGTTCCATGTCGGTTGCTTGTGTGTGCGCATTCCCATACAAGCCCGTGGGACTCAAAAAGGCAATCAAACCATTGCGTGACTAAAAGTGTAATGTGTGCAACTAGCCTTAGGCTTATCAAATACAAGCAATTTTTTAAAGCATCAATAGTTTACTCAAAATCCACGAAAGTAGCGCTCACATGAGAAACTTCCTTGATTCGCAAAGGTACCTACATACTACACACAAACCCTGGTGAAATATTTAACTGTTTAATCTCTAAAATATCGCCGAAGTGGAATAAATTAAAGAGTTTCATGGCAGCATTCAATAACAAAGCTGGATGTGTTAAAAAGGTAATTTATGACAACAAGCAATTAAAAAATATGTGGCAAAGCATAGATTTAAAAGTTGCCGCAAACTAGTTTCGTGTCGGTTGCGCATGTGTGCGCATTCCCATACAAGCTCATAGAATACAAAAAGTCAATCAAATCGTTGCGTAACTAAAAGTGTTATGGGTGCGATAAGCCTTAAGTAACCTCTAGGTACAGAAAAAGGAAAGAGTGCGAAAAAACTCAAAAGGATTTTCGTAAGCTCTGAAGAACAGTGTTACAACAGAGCTAAAAAGTAGGTCTTGTATATAACCAACAAGCGTATGCATATTAATATTGTACATTGATTTCAAAGGATTGGAAAGAAAAAAATATTGATCCCCTTTTTGAACATATTCCTTTACTCCTTTACAATAGGTACATGCTTTTCTTTCCATAATAAAGCAAAAAACTCACTGCATTAAATGCGAAGCCAAGCGAGCAATCAGGAAAATATTTTTTGTGTATTCGAACTGTCCACACAGTTGGAGCAACATCGGTCAATATCGGCAATATCGGTCCGATAATTTTCCGCAACACCCCCGATACAACGGTGGTTTTCGATAGGCAGCATTCGACCATGCGTTATCAGTACAACCGAGTAAATCGAGCACACACACAGTACAATCATCGCATTCGACCACGCGTTGGTCCAACGGTTGGTTTGATGATTCTTATGACGAAATTTCAAGAGGCATATGACTATTCTTCTTGGCAGTTACAGAGTCCTCTTTCTTGCCGTGGAGCTTCTTATTCGAATATCAAAAATGATCCGTGAGAAACAATCAATTCAAATAGCAAAGAACGGTCAGGAAAATTGTTCCTTTTTAACTTTTGGAGCTCAAAAGTTACTTTAGGTCGCTCTGCAATCTGGGGTGAACTAGAGGGCGTTAGGAATTTAAAAACCTTTCCATAATTTCAAAAGTTACCTTGTCTCCTGACAAGGTGCTCAACTGACATCGCTGTTATAAGTTCGTTTTTAATAAAGTCCACCAGATTTTTAGGAAACCATTTAATTTTTTAATACATACTGAATATCTCCGGCTTCTTAATACTTTGTCTCCACCGACAGTTAAAAGAGAATTACCGGGGGTGATTAAAAGTAAATCCCAAAGTGGCTCCACCGGACAAATATAGGATAAATTGGACACGAACATTCTCTGTCATTTTTTCTCTCAAAAGAGAGTGGCGATGTCATTTCCCAGGAGCGAAAAACGATATCTGCTGTAAAAATCACAATAGGAAACGTACTTGTTACAGATCTGTCGTTCAGTTTCCTTTTTTTATTCTCAAACTGTTACAATCGTGCAGCAAATAGGTTTGTGAAGAGTGAATGGGATTTATGAGAGGATTTATTTTTAATCGCTTGCCGAGAGGATTTAAATTTATATGGTAAATCGCGTGATTTGTAGAGGATTTAATAAAGATTTATATTAATCGCGGATTAGTGGCGGAGACATGATATAAGAAAATTTGAGAAATACCAGATTCTAAGTTGCGTCTGGAAAATAAATGTTAAAATACCAAAAGAACTCGATTTGAAATCATTATAATTACCTTAATGGTTTATTGAACATTCGCTAACAAATCGAATCGCCAACAAATCGAACTCATATAAAATTGCGTGAATCCGATAAGACCAAAAATATAGAAAATGGAATTCAATGAGACTCGATGTCATATCACTGTGATCGACTTAATTATAGCGATGTGACTTGTTTTCACACAACGTACCAATCAACCGTGGTGTCAAAGCAATTTGTATTCGACTTCAGGCAGACAATTCCATATCGTACAGAGCTTTCATTGCCAAGGGTCATTAACTCATAATTTATTGTCGCACAAGGAAATGCAATAATGCGATGCAATGCAATGCAATCAACAAGTGGTATGTTGTACTTTAATCAAACTGAGTTGCGAAGCAATATAAAGGACGACTCAATGAAACAGAACGCTACCTAGTTATATCAAATATAACTTATAACAGGTAGGTACAAGGACTGTTAAGGTTGTTGTTCCTGCTGGAATATGCGAAACTATTTATTCTGGTGTATTATCTCAAAAGATACTGGGCTGTTTGTGCAACCAATACCTTCGTCAATACTGTCGTCATCAAAGTTTTATAAATAAGTAAATTAAGTACAAAAGTGCATTTAAACTTATTTATTAATTAAAGTTTAAATTTAAATAAACTACAAACAGTTTTTGGTGAACAGAGACTCCCACTTCCTGCTAATCCTGCAAGAGCTTTTGAAGTGCCTTTTGTGATGGGACTCGTCAAAATTCCTACAAGCAGGTTTTTTTAGGATTCAGATGAAAAACTCTGGCGACTTTGCCCTTTCATCGAATTCTTGTGTTTGCTCCTTCATAGGCGTAAGCGAGCTCCTTAAAGGGAACCGCCTCTTTCATCCGTTGCGGTACCACACAAATCGTTTCCAGATGGGGAAACCAAATTCCCTAGCGTGCTGATCAATATGCCTGATCACTAAACCGAAGTTTCGTTATTTCATTACTTCAAATTTCTTGTAACCCTTGCCGGGGGAGTATGAACGCTTGGGAGGGGAGCGAATGATGCAGTATTTTTCGTTTATTGCAGGTTTTCTACTATTTAGTTCCCGGGTGATACAAGGGACAGTTGTGTGGTTCCTAGTCTAGGCGTTTAACCAATTTGACCTGGACGTAATGGTCAAATATCAGTTTGTAGTCGAGTCTTGCTAGATCTTTTAGATCTTTTTACATATTACCTTCGTAGGTTTCGATTTGTGCCTTTGCGCGGGGGACGTACTACAAGTGACTCAAGCCAGCATTAACATTGAAGGGTGGGGGAGGGGAGGTACATGTGCTAATGGCTTCCACCTGTTGTTGGCCATTGCGATGGTTTCGGTGTCCAGGTGAAACTTCATCGAATCTGTGCTACCGGTTCCGTTAAATGAATCGGATTAAGATTAGAATCTTTTCTAGTTAGTTCGTCAGCTCTGCAGTTGCCTGAAATATCACTGTGGCTGGGAACCCAGCGCAGGAATATGTCAAATCTGACAATTATCTCGTTAAGAGAATAGCGGCATTGTTTTAACTACAAACTTGGATCGTTGGCTTTTATTGCAGCTTGGCTGTGTATATAGAAAACAATAGCGCTGCAGTCTATTGAGTTAATTAAAAACCAAGCGCGGCTTCTCGAACAGCTATCATATATGCGTTAAATACACTACAGTCATTCGCCAGGCGTTTGGAGATACATAAGTCAAGAGTCCTGAAAAAGACTCCTCCCCCTGCTCCAAGTTCTGTTTTTGATCAGTATGTGTAGATTTCTGTTGCAGGTGCTATTAAGACCTTACCCGACTCCCATCCAGTTCTACTTGAAAATTTATTCTTGAATTTGACATTAAAGTCAATCATCGACCTTTTAGCACGGCTGTCAAAATTTGACGTCTTTCACATTTTCCGACCCAGGGATGCCAAGCAAAGCGGGTTTTTATGTGAAAAAATTCAATAGTTTCTGTAGGTCTCCGAATAATTAATGAACTACCCAACCTAGAGTGTGCCGATAAGGAAAGAAGTTGCTGTGCTTATTCTGTTTTTTTTTTTTAATTGACCTACACAGATGTGATCTCCTTGAAAAAAGCTCTCTTAAGTTTTTCAGGGTTGCTACTTAATTTTTCAGATATGGGAACTTTCGGTATGACGCACTATTTCAAGCCACTTTATTTCGCCCAAAATTGGATTTTAACGTATAATAGGTACAAGGTACCTAAATCGGAGTGGAAAAAGTGCTTCGTTCAAAGCATTAAAAAGTTTATTAATCTTCACGGATAATATTTTGAAAGACGATAAAGCCACTTACATGTCTTAATAAAGGGTCCGCCATCTAAAGGTTGTTTTTCAACTAGTGTTTATTTCGAGAATGGTAACACTTAGTTCATGTCAGATTTGACAGATAATTAGTTTTATCCTTCCGCTGAACGAATATGGTTGTGTATACGCTTGAACAACGCTGGGAAATATTGCGACATTACATGGCCCATTCTTCTAAAAAAAATCATCTTTTCAGATGAAGCTCATTTTAATCTTGGCGGGTATGTAAACAAGCAAAATTGTCGCATTTGGGGCACAGAAAACCCGCACGCATACATTGAAAAGCCGATTCACCCAAAGCGAGTCACTGTTTGGTGCAGATTTTGGTCCAAAGGCATAATTGGGTCATTTTTGTTCGAAAATGAGCAAGGAGTAACCGTTACAGTCAATGACGATCGTTATCGGGCCATGTTGAACGAATTTTTGTTCACAAAAATTTAAGAGGACGATATTAGCAACATTTAGTTTCAACAGCACGGCGCTACGTGCCACACAGCCGAAGCTACACTCGATGTTTTGGGCCATCGAGCATTTAAAAAAAAAAGTTATTTGGCTATTTATTTGTTTTGTTTTTATTTTATTTTACTCGTTTATCTCGAAACTTAAGTAGCAACCCTCGTAATTCGATTTAACGTGTCTCCAGCTCATTTTGTAGGGATCCTTTGAACCAATTATGCCTTTTTATACGTAACTTGGACTAAAGCTAATTTCTAACTTAAAATAAGTTATATTTTTCTGGCAAAATGAAATTGGAATGATAAATAATGGACCTTTACAATAAAATACAACAAAATGTTGCAAAATTGTAAAAATTTGCTTTCGATATGCTTTGGTAATATTTTTTCCCCTTTGTAATTTCAGGAAGAGGAAGAACGTAAAAAACACGAAGAGGAACTAGTTAAAGAGCTTCGAAAATTGGCATCATTTAAAGCACGACCAAATCCTTTCAAATAAACAAGCCCAAGGATCCGATTACTACAATTCACATTTACCAAGAACTGTTATCGATTTTTTATGTTCTACTCCCATATCCTTAACAATAGAAATGGTTAAGCAATAAATCGCCGTCACACAAAAACAATCGCGTTGTCGCGATATTTAGAGAAAAAGATAAATTAATATAAAAAAAACGTAATAATACTTAATTGATTTTCGTATTTTTCTTTTATTTTTATCAAATGCATAAACATTATACATCTTTATTATATTATTAATTAAATATCAAATTACTAATAATAGTTGTTAAGGTTTTGTTAATTAAATATTATCCTTATACATAAACATTATATATACTATTTTTTTTTTAATTAACATTCATATTTGTTATGGTAAACGCAAGAGATGAGCGTCAAATTATTTATTACTTGAAAATACAAAACAATTTTGATAGTATGTGTACATCATAAATATTATTTCTCATACTCTGAAAGTTTATCAATTAAATAAAGGTTGAGAATTTTTTATATTTACCAATTAAATGATATTGTTGTGTTTGTATAAAAAAAAAATTATAAATAAATAAATTTTGTCCCTCCATGCAACAACGTCATGAGTCTGTAGCGAGGGTGATCCTTGTTATTTGAATTGCTTCTTCTATATTCTCTCTCTTTCTCTATCTCTACACTCTAGATTTTTTTTTACTAAAAAAAATAATCAAATAAAAAATCATGTTTAACAGATCATAACAACAAATATGAAATCTAAACAGTAACAGAAGATAAAATAATTAGTTGTGGTAAATTGTAATCGTTTTCTGTTACTATTCTTTTATTATTAATTTTATAAGAATTAAACAAAAACAAAACGGAAAAATAAATAATAAATAAATTATTTTTTACAGAAAAATGAGTTATTTTTGGAAAAACGTGACAGTAATTTTTTTAAACCCGGCAATATACGCTGCACAAATTAAGAACCTTAAAAATGGTATTCTTTGTAGTCTAAGTGTACCTGCACAGCCAACGAACTAAAAATCACGCATTTGGAAACTATGTGAACAATGAGCTTTTACCTAGACAAATGACAATTGAAAACCAACGAGGATCGACTTGTCTGTAATTTTACACTTTACAATTAAAAGGTCAGATGTTTTTAGTCATTTTTCAATGATGGCAAAAGTGCAAGCGAGCCTTTATACATTTCCAATTAATTTTTATAAATTCTATTTCTGTAAATGCAGTAATTTTTACTGGTGGCCGATTACGATAGCCGCTTTTTCTTGTTCGATCCGTATATCGATCCTTCGTATAGGGCTATTATGCAATTCGACCAGAATCGCGTTTCATTGCCTTCCAGCTTCCAATCTTGCTGACCGAGACTTCCAAGTAAGCATTTGGCCCTACTTTGACTTTAATAAAGTAAAGTATATGAAATGGATACGTTTCATGAATCATACTGGCTGATGAGCAAGTGAACGCCAGAGTGCGGATCACAAGAAGATTTACACGAAATGTTTATTCTCCGCTTGAATTGCCATCGACTGAGTTCGTTAAACATTAACCTCCAACATTTAATTAAAAAAGCTTATTTACAAACTGTTGAAAAACTTAATTGTCTTGAAAAACTTCTCAAAGTGCCGTTCGGATTCGGCAAAAAATTGTAGGTCCCCTTGTATGTAAAGAAATTAACAGACCAGCATACATTGTTGAGAAGTTGGCCCTGGTTCACCTCGAGCTGTTGCGCCAATCTATTTATTTAATTTACAAACTTCATAATCCAATGTAGATTCACTAAGTTATTCCGATTATCGGACGAGGCATACATTTGTGCTTCATGTGCTGATGGTTTCCGCAAACCAAATTTGGCAACATTGAGCCCATTTTCCGCCGGTTGTGCCGTACTTTGACCTTAATATGGTATTTGTAGTCTTTCCAAAGTTAAGAGCACAAGAAATAAGTATCAAAAATCAATAAAACAGTCAAAACTTTACAGTTCACTTACTTTTTTCCAACTGTTAAGCCTTTTTCTGAGCACGTCCCATAGCTCGTTGGATCTGGCCTTGTACTCCAACCCAATCAAAACTCCCATTGCAAGCTCCTTGTTCGATTTCATAAATTCAACCAATGCTTCAAATTGGTGAACATTAGTATTATTCTTTTTGTTTTGACTTCTAAATAAAACAATCAATAAATAAAACTATCGAAATTTCGTAACAAAATTCTCTTTATTTTGCTTACATTTTCCTTCGCCTTCGTTCGCCTTAAGATGCGCCACAAAAATACCTATCGCATTCGACGTGCCCCTTGACATTTCGAATTCGCCTTCGTATAGCATAATTGGGCGAATCCAGACGGGAAAGCGAAAAAATCGCCTCCACATCCGCCTTCGTTTTGCATAATTGGGCGCATTCGCACGGGAAAGCGAACCGGTCGCACATCGTAATACCAAAATCGAAATGCGAAGACATTTGCGATTCGCTTCGTATACCGTAATCGGCCCCCGGTCGCACAGTTCGCAAGTTGTGCTGGGAGCGAGAAAGAGCAAATTTTCGGAATGGATAAATTTAACCTTCTCCATCTGGTTGCATCTTCCTGAAAACGGTACTGCACACAATAAATGCCGCTGGCAGTTTTCAAAACTCCGTTGAACAATGCAAACAACATGGCGTCACCGTTGTTATAAAGATACCAAAATAGACTTTAAAAGCCGTAGAATTAGTCATTGACGAAATGTTTATGAAAAGTTACTGGGACATTAAGAAGAACTCCAATATTTTATTCGTGCGTCAAATTCTGGAGAAAACCAGTAATTTATCTAGCCTCAAAAGAACTTTTATATTTTCTGCCAGATTTTACACAGAAAGTGTGATTCCAACCTTTAGGGCACCTAGAATTGGAGGAAATAAACAACTGATTTCTAAATCAGCTGGATTCCTATGAGTTCTGCTGAAAGAAACATCCGTGCGCCGCTTAGGACAAAACGTATCTGTTGACAGTTGAGGAGTTCATCTACCTTAGACTTAACATCAACTACACAGCCAATGGGTTCAAAACTCCTCCCAAGAAAGAACAGTGTTAGCTCTTCAAAGCCTTTATTCTGCCCCTTCGGTTCTATGGCGCCGAGTGCACAACGGTAAGCAGAGAGGGAGAAATCAGACTTGGGGCTCAAGAGAAAAATTGTATGGCGAATTTATAGTCTTGTGTGCGAGGAGGGCGAATGAAGGAGAAGGCATAACCACGAACTTTATGTCCTGTACCAAGATGTAGATGTTGTTCAAAAAGCCAAAACACGAAGACTACATTAGCTCGGCTATTTCAAGCGGATGGACAGTAAGGCTGCAGGTAAGAGGCTTTCGAATCCAAGCCGCCAGGCTTTAGACGACCCGAAGGACCGAACCTCCGTTTTAAGGACCAATTCATCGCGGATGCCAGAGCGCTTTTGCTGGACCATTGGAAGCAATGAGTCCAGGATCGCAGAGGATGGAATTTACTGTAAACCAGGTAGATACCCTCTTACCAGGAGCCCTATAAGTAAGAATGCTGGACTCCAAACATACGTGGGTTGATAAGGAGATAGTATTAAAGAGGCATACGTGGGTCTGGGTTAGAATATTTGGCAGAACGTGGGCTGTAAATCCGCGACTTCTACAGTGGATGTGGGAAAGCGGCCAAAGGCTAAAAAACTATCAACATACAGCGCGGTTGTTGGGTGGAAGGCTGCAGAGCAAATGTAATATCTCGAACCATGCTAAGGTTCGGTTTACATGAGAATAACTTGGTCTCCATCGTCCATCCCCTAAAAGCGTTTTTAATTGAAATCCTCTCAATCGAGAATCGCTTGTTTCCATGAAACAATTTCAATAAATATTGAGCCCTTGATTTTAAGGCCTTATTTAGTCCTTGATGTAAGCTTGGATGCTGCCGCCCTTGGATGCTTTCAAAGTTTTGTATGATGCCTGAAGTTCTAATGACAGTCAACGACTTTCCTGTCCTCCGGTAGTCGTGTCGAGACGAACCGTTTTTTAAGCTCCAGGCAAATCATTAAAAAACAAACAAAAAAAAAACAACAACAAAAAACTACTTTTGAAATGCTTTATTCCAATACGAGTAAAAAATATCTGCAACAATTACATTACTTCTTTGTTGGTTTAGAAGGTGCCATCGCCACCCCACGATGTCTTGACATTGTCATCGGCCCAATCTTCGGCACCACCAGCGACTGCGGTCTCGGCGGCAACAACCTCCTCGGCCCAGTTGTTGGTCTCCTCCACTGGATGATCGACAACCTCGACTTCCTTGACTGGTGGTGGCAGCAACTCCTTGGCTGCGGCCTCCTCCTTTTCGCTCTCCTCTGGGTCACGGTAGAAGAACAAGTCGACAACAACTCCCCAGTCCGATTGACGCGAGATTGTGCCGCGCAGACGGAGCACCTCACGTGCAAGGAACCACCACATCAAACCAATCGAATGTGGTGACTTGGTGTTGCATGGGATTGCGATATCAACATAACGCAGAGGGCTTTCGGTGTTGGTGAAAGCGATCACGGGAATGTTGACGTAAGAAGCCTCAATGATGGGCTGGTGATCGGTCGATGGATCGGTGACGACCAACAGACGTGGCTCACGGAAAGCGGCCTGAATTTGATTGGTGAATGCACCAGGAGTGAAACGTCCAGCAATTGGGGTCGTATCGGTGTACTTGGCGAACTTGAGCACAGCACGTTGTCCAAGGGGACGCGACGAGATGACATAGACCTGCAAAGCAAAAAAAAAATAATTTTAGCAATTTGTTCACCCGGTTTTCGAAACCAAGTTTTCTTCGACAAGGAATCAGTATTGAAGGTGTCGTCATTAAATTTCAGACCCGAAAGATTAGTAGATAAATCATCATTTAGAAAATTTACGCCGGCACACGACGAATATATTTTCATTACTTACATCTTGGGGATAATCGATGGCTGCGATAGCACGTGCGGCCAACATCAGCTTCTCCCAGGTCTTGCCCAAGTTGATGATGTTGATGCCATCGGGACGTCGCTTGAAAACGTACTGCTCCATTTGGAAGTTGACATTTTCACTGCCCAAATGGGTGCATGCGGCCAACATCTTGGTGACATCCTCCTCTTTAAGGGATAATATATCCAAACCTCCCGACATTGTAACGTTTTTTAAGAGTTACGAGAACCTATTCGGGAAGATATACCATGTTAACAAGCTTGTAACGACAAATTTTCCACAGAGCACGTGGCACATATTTTCAGTCCCACTTTTCATGGACCATTTTAGACATAATATGGAAAACATTAAAGGGAATGAATGCAGTGCCAAATAAAGCTTTGAATTTATAGCATTTTTGCTAGTGAATTTATCTCTTTAAATTAATTTTCAATAAAAGAAGGAAACTCACGTTGTGTATGCCACTGGGAGCGAGAACAAAATGGCAGAGCGGCACTTTTGTCACATCGACGTTGGGTCAGTTTTCGTTCAGTTTAGTATTAATAATGTACTAGATTGCTAAATTGGTCTAGATAAAAACTAAGGAAGCGTTCACATGTTATCAACAAAAAATCTAGAGGACAAAATATACGCATTAAGCCGCGTCGTCACAAGCAACGTCAACAGGAACAGGAACAGGAAGGAAGAATTAGCAACTGAAACTTAAATTCGCTGAATGCTTTTTGCGTTGCTAATGTATGAAATTCTGTTTCTGTTCCTGTTTCTGTTCCTTGTGATTATGCTGCTTTAGAGGTATATTATTTCATTTACTCAGTTAAAATAAACTTTTCCACAATGCTTTAATCGTCGAAATCATTCTCCTTCTTAAAACAATGTCTCATTGCAATCATGAAATCTATTATTGGAAAGCAGTGACTGCTTTGAATTGTCAGAGGGCCAATTCCCTAATTAATACTATGATAATAGCTTCGTTTATATGCAGAGATTTCTTGGTACTTGTATGCTTTTTCGAGTTGATTTGGCACAGTTGCAGCTTCAATATGCAAAAAAGGAACTAAATTGCTTCAGTTTCAATTTTTCATTTCTGTTATTTCAACTACTCGAGTCAACTCAACCCTCTTCGTCATGTGCTGGTCGAAGAACCTAGGTCTAAATTCCAGCTCAACTCCAGAGTTTTTTCAAAATTTTAGTTTTTAGAACAGCTTTTCGTTTTATCACTTCACAATTATGCCAAATGCTTACTCTATATCTTATTGAGATATTTGCCTTTCAAAGTCCAAAGTTCAATATACTTTTCAGTATAAATATTTTTTTTTAACATCTAGCAATGGATTTAAAAACAAACTGAGACTATCTATGATATCATGAAAACGTAACAATGCGCTTTTATGCCATATCAAGCTGTAAAGTTTTTTTCCACCGATAGTTCCAAAAATGTATGTAACCGCATTGCAAAAATGTATCTAAATCATTCCAATTAAGGATTTATTTATAATAAAAGCTTTTAGGATTTGAATTATGGAAAGACTACTCATAACCTCTAGTTGACAAAATCTGGGAACAGCTCCAAAAAATTCGACTAAATACCCTCTTTGGGTGCCCGAAGCCTATTGCCTCGTTTTAGTTTTCTCTAAAAACTTCACAAACTTTCACAAAATAATTCGTTGATAACGTTATCACGTACAAAAATGTTGACATTTGATTGATCAAAAAATTTATATATATTTTTATGATTTTATATTTATTTTTATTTTTTTATGTATCAAATTTATATTTTATATTTATCAAATATTTATTTATATATAATTCATTTATAAAACCGATTCACTTTTTATTATACTTTTTGATTAGTTGCTTGGTTGTTTTATTGAAATTGTTCAACAAACTTGTTGATCTCTGATTTCTATATAAAATGTTGATCGGCATTTTTATATATTTATCACGGAAGAGGCTACACTGCTAAGATTTTCCGGGCCGGAACATTTGTTTTGGTCTGTCCATCTGTGTTTCGAAAGCTTGTGACCAGCTCGGCGATGCTAAGCTGCCCGTACAGTTCGATGTTATATCTGCTCCCATCTATGCAGACTAGGCCAAAAAGCACCCGAAGTAGGCTGCATCGCGAGTAAAAGCAAGGCGGCTTAGATAAGTGCTCGCCTCATCCGCCTTAGTGCTCGAGTTCTGCATATTTCTTTGCAGGTATAGCTATACCCAAGTAACACAGAAGCTCTTGCTTTGGCCACCGTTACGTTTTCAGCACCACATCATAAAACCTTAGGTTCTTGAAGTTGGTTTTATAAAAGTAACGGGGCCCCTTACAAAACCCCTATAAGGATGATTTGACACTTTATAGAACTTAATTTTGGGTGCAGAAAGGGCTCTAATTCGGGCTCTTATATAACTTTTTTGACAGTCAATACATTTTAGGCACACACACTTCGAGGTGTTTACCTTTTACTGTCATGGTGTTGTTTTTATTGTAGTTAGGTATACATACATTTCTATCTTTTTCTTTGAAAGTGTTGATGGTTTTGCACAAATAACTTCGTTCATATTAAATGGTGATGAAATTAATGAGCAAACTGAGTGCATTTAATTAGCAAAAAACAATCATTTCTTCGAATGATTTATTAAAACAGGACGAAAAGAAACAATGCTCTTCTTGAAATATTAAATATAACTTAAAATAGAGAGTGTAAGGTTTTATGTAGAGCCCACATAGCACCGTTGTAACACTTAAGGTGTTCTGCGATGCCTTTTAGAAACTTTGGGTTCTATGTAGCACTGTCTAGCTTCATGTAGAACTATTATAAGGTTTTGTGTTTTCTATCAAACATGGCGCTAATTTATTTAGGGTTGCCATCACTCTCTTTTCTTTTAGGATATACGTTGGTTTGACTACTTGAAATTATTGACATGGCAGACGTTAATTGAAATATATATTTTACAGGCTGTTTTTATCTTATCCATGAATGTAGTTTATACCTTAACAGTTTTAAACCCCAAGGAGGATACCTGTTAAACGTCTACCTTCAAAGCTAGCATGTCAGTGAAAATATAATACTTGAAGAGCTGGATCAAGAATGCCTAAACCTTACTTATTTGACCAGTTAGAAGATAGAAAAGTGAAAAATTTCAACAATTTACAATTCTACAAGCATTATAGTCATGACTGGCCCCAAAAACAGCATAAAAGCATGAATTATCTCTTGAAATCAAATTTTTGTGTATGATATACTTCTCCAGCCTAATATGTAATCTAGTTAAAATTTATATCATTCTATAAAAAATGTAAGTTTCTTATATTTAGATGTTTGCTTGAAATGTTCTCACAACAATTTCTGTCAATTACATTGTTTTCTATTGTATGACTTATGGCAACCCCCAAGTGCTATATAAGAGTGCAAAGTAGTACTTCGGATGTGTCAAACCTATAGTGTTAAAAAACAGGTGCTAGAAAGGTCTACAGAACTTGCGCTATAGAACTTAACCTCTCAGCACTTATTTCCTTATAACTTGAGTGCAAGGAACGTTTATAGCACCACGTTTACGGAACCTTTGATGCTAGCACTTTTAGTTTTATAAGTTTGGTGCTGTATACGTTTCTATGACCAATTTTATAAGTAAATAAACTGCGCACCAATGGAACGATAACGAAACCTTGCAAAACCATTAGTGCTACTAAAGAGCATTTTGAGTGCCTTATAAGTCTAATATTCAAAAACCAATGCTTATGGTTCCAGAGTGTGCTACTTGGGTATGTTAAAGAAGTCACACGACAACGCTTCGTCTATTCTAGAATCTTTTTGTTCGATGATGTCTTTACCGACCTTGATTGAACGTCGTCAGAGAGTCTCTTTTCTTGAAAGGAGCGGAAAAACCTATCGGATATGTTTTCGCCGACCAAACATTGCAAAGAAGTTGGTATTTTCATCTCTTGGCGTGCGTTGGATCTTTTGGTTTGGTTTTATGTGTTCACCGAACACTTGTCCTCTTATGGGAATAATCCGTAGGGAGAGTTGTAGCTTAATGTATAAGCATCGCTGAACATAAAGGTTTGTATCTTCCTGATGATGTTCGCCAAGGAGGGTTTAAAAGCATCATATATCCAGCCATTGTTATAATGTTTGTAAAATTGTAAAACGTTGTTATTTAAAACAAAAAAAGTTTTTCCTTTCCTTGAAGTAAAATAATAGATAAATTTACAAAACAATAACAAATATTCTTTGCTATAATGACAAGCTTGTAATGTTTCTAATGTTTAGTGTTTTGTAAGTTCTTTAAGGAAAATAAACAGAACACATTTGTTATTATTAACTTTTATTATTATATAGTAGTTTTAAGTCTTTAAAATTGAAAAAAGCGGGCGGGTTACAATCCGTTTAGGCGAATCGTTAGACACCCTTACCAAATTTATTCCTGTCAAGCCGCAAATCGCTAAATGTCAAAAATGGCAATCTTCATTTGAGTTTCATTTACTTCATTAATTGAAAATAACAACAAACTTCATACACCTAAGAACAAAAATCTTTAAAACTGGTGCAGATTAAGACAAGGTTATTCAAATTATAGTAGCAATAAGTTACAATAAGCTGATGCAAATAAAACAAGTAAAAGTAATAATAAAAACTATAAACAATTGAAAATAATTTTTGAAATTTTTCTTAAATTTATTTTTCATAACTTTTGGTTTAAATACAGGATGTATTTGGTCACGGCATTGAAATCCATTCACGGACTAATATTTTCGAATTGAACATCCGTGTTTTGTATACTTATAATTCACGCTGTGTTTTTACAGCAAAGTTTATAAGTTTATCGTCGACGTCAGTCGAAAAATGTGGGTCTGGGTGGATAACATTGGCTCACCCACTGATGAGCAAATCAGAAGCCAATATTATTTTGCGAAACACACTGGTTAATAATCTGGGGCTTAGACCTTAATGATCTTTTAATTTTTGAAATTATAACATTTGCAAGAAAAGTTAACACTTTTAAACTAAATATTTGCAAGAAACTTAAACAAAGCATTATGAATGTTCCCTCTATCAGATCTCCTTCGCAGTAGCATGGGCAATGAATTCCATTGCTTAACAGTGGATCAAAAGAACTGCTTCTGTGCGGCTCTTGATAATGAGCGTTGAACTATAATGCGGGAAGCACAAAGCAGCCTGGGCTTGGCCTCAGCTTGACGTTTACAAGTTCAGCCATTCAATATCAGTGTTTCCTAACACAACGAAGCTCGGCTTCAAAATGTTGTTTGCAAAAAGAAAGAGTGCGCAAAGAGATAACGTAATCCTACGTAATGAGGCTCAGAAGCCCAGAACCAGTTCAGATATGGTGAACTTTTTCTTCGTATGAAACAAATGGGGGTTGATTTCGATCGCACACACGAAGCAATCAGTCTGCCTTTGGCTATATTTGTATAAGTGTGTTGGTCATACACGGATATGACGCAGATTATCTGAGCGTGCCTACATATTGGGCCAAATTTCGTATGATTATTTATTAGTTGGACATGAATATGTTCCACATAATTATGTACACAGCACTAGCTACCAGCGCTCTCGGCTGTGTGTGCGTATTTTTTAATTTATCGTGGCATGCTTGGAGAATGTAGTGAATGCATAATAAAAGCTCTCTCTCCATGAGCGAAATGTCATTGCATAGCCAGTTCTAAGCCCACGTATCGTAACGGGGCGAAGCCGAAGCCTGAGGCTGCTTTGTGGTCCCCGCTTAACTTTCAATTTCAACACTTGCCTATGTACCGCTGCGTATATAGCTGATGTTCTTTGTAGGTAGAGTGGGGCATTGAGCAATCGTAGGGGACAGACTAAAGCTTTTATGTACGCACTGTTGCACTTTCCGCTACTTGTTATGAGAATATAGTTGGCTGGATGCCAGCATAAATCAAGCATAAAATAGTTTTTGGTTCTTTATGAAAATAGTATGTATACCACCTTTCTTTCTCATTACCGTTTGATCGAGAACCAATTGATTTATTGATTGAATTAAAACAGGTACCCACCCAATTGGTCGTACCCTGATGGAAATCATATAACCTAGATATCCTTTAACAACTCTTTTTTTATTATATTTTCATTTGTATAACTCCATTACTTTAAAAGTCTACATCATTAGAATAACAAAATAGCAGCCAGTCCCAGTACTACCTATATCCTTCTTAGCTTAAGAAGTCTGTATTATTTGCTAAGAAATTATTTCTCATTTACCTACCTACCTTTTCCTATAATGCCCATCTTCAAGTGATTTCCACTCCAATAATCATAACCATGTCAATGGGGCTTCTCAAATTTCAATTTAAATTTCTGCCGCATCAAGAACCTAAGCCAATCTAATCCCCTATCATAGAATAAATAAGCAGTTCATTCATACGAACCACCGCAGACATGGGACCAGTCCAGACACCATAGCCCATAAGCCTTTGTCCAAACAAAATCCAGTCTTTCAAAAAATAATTAACAGTTTGAGAGCGTGGAGAAGTCTTTGCACGCCCACGGTGAGAAGCCCTTGAAACAGATCCGGCAGTTGTTATCCTCACCATAAAACTAAACCGATGGCCTCACGAAATATCCTAGACCTGCAGAGTCTTCCAAAAACACTGAACCACCCATATATACAATGACCATAAAACACAATGTACCCAACAAAGAAAATTTCAGCACAGATGACAAAAAAAGTACTAAAACACCATCCACTCAGCAAATATAATAAAATACATCGAGACCCTCTGAAAGTATCCTGCTTATTCCGAGGCATGACAAAACTTTACGATACCCTCCTTTTCCTTCTTCAAACAATCGCCCATTCATTCCACACTCGACTTTTCTTAGACCGTCGCCGTATAGCAGAGTTTCCATTTACTTGATTGAAGAATCACGACATCATTAACAAGTTCTATCCCCGAAACCCAGACCAACCCGTCCTGCTCTCTGTCTAACTATTCACACCCTACCCGCCCTAACAGGGTAAGGTGGCACTTATTTTCCATGGAGAAAATACATAAATATATACGTGTGTGCAGTAACCTATCGCATGGACCTAAGCAAAATATTATCACATACAGATGTCGCTCTTTTACCCTTTGTCCCCCTTTCTAGGTCACACGTGCGAAAACTCGATGTTTTTATTTTTCCCAAACAAAAGACTACACCCACAGACATATCCACCACCTAACAGCCTTACCAAAGGAAAAGTCTTCTTCCAAAACTCAGCCAGCTGATTTATCTGTCCCACTCAGAGGAGCAAAAACAAAAAAGGATACACAGAGGACAACATTCGAAACTATTTACGTCACACGGCAAACATTAATTTAAAATTCCAAACCTATGTGCGCCTTCCCCATTCGAACTAATGCAACGATATTGTGTCAAAGTGTACTAAAACACTTCCCCGTGTTGCCATTGCGCACAATCAAAACAATACGCAACACGTGGTCTCCCTACTGTTTACCTCATGCGTACCAGTAAATGTTTACCACTGTGCCCCCCAATCCCACCGTGCACCCATCACTTTCACTGTCAACTGTCAAAATGGGTTTGGTTTTGGTCCATGCAAAGGGGAAGCCGAAGGACTCGAGAGTACACTGAAACTTTAGTACACAATACATGTGTACTAAGGAAAATTTTCTATCCCCAACCTCGGGATGATGATGCTGTGCTGCTGCTACTGCTCCATGGCTACATTGCTCCGTGTGTGTAACAAGATAACATTTTTGGGTGTGGACCTATATTGCTGCTGTGAAAATGTGAAAATTTTCAGGGAAAATTGTGATAAAAAATTACAAAAAACATTCTAAAGTGTAGGCAAAGTGTTACCGAGTTGTTTGATGTCTATACAAATCGAAGTGCTCCCTGAAAAAGTGCTATGATCTCGAAATGAAAAGCAGTGAACGCCCAAAAAATTATGCAAAGCCTTCGCGAGTGCTATAAAATGTCTATAGGTCGCAAACGGTTTCGAACGTAGACGGAGGGAGGGGCCACTACGTCTCTTCGGTTTGGTTCTGTTTATTTCTTTAACCCAATCCATGCAACAATGTTTAAAAAAAAAATCGGACGGAAAGAAAATAATAAAGTTTTCAGGAAATTCAAGGAATTAAATGTGGGGTGCTGGGAAAAATCATTCTTCTCCACACTCTCTCTAGATGGCGACATGTAATGTACTAAAAAAAACTTTTTTTTTTAGAACAAACACTCTATACAATATTCATACATACATAAGTAAATGGCATAGTCAACGACAACAGTAGCAATAATAATAATAACAACCACAACACCAATCACTTCCAACCAGCAGCGATCCTGGTGTGATAAGGGATAAGAGACTCTAACAAGACAGGCAACAACGCCAAGGACGCGAGGAAGGACTTTCGTTTCACATGAACGATGATGATGGTGGTGACGACAATGGCTGAGATGTGGAAGTTAAAATTTGCGATAGCGTTCGCTATTGTTTTATGTTTGTGCATACCACACCCAGTAGCGGGCTTGAGACTTGCCAATGGAGTTGGGAAACCTTCCGGCGCTAGCAAGGAGCAACTCAACATCGGTCTGATAGCGCCACACACAAACTTCGGCAAGCGCGAGTATCTACGGGCGATAAATACCGCTGTGCAAGGGCTCACCAAGACACGTGGCGCAAAGCTGACATTTCTCAGGGACTACATGTTCGAGCCGAGGAATATTCATTTTGACATGATGTCGTTGACCCCAAGTCCAACAGGTGAGCAACTTCCTGGCTACAATGTCACCATATTCCTCCATTCGCAATTATTCATTTCTCATTTTTGATCCTTCGTCCCAATGCCAGGCCCTAAGGTTGTGGTCTGTCCCTCAAGGGGCTGGTAGTGCACTTTAAAACCTTTCTTTTTTTTCGGCGACAATGACTCACTCCACGAACAGCCTCTGCCACTTAGGTCCTGATGGCTTGCCCTTTTTGTGGGTGGGTATGTGTAGGTGATGATGAGCTATCACGTATTGTTGTCCAAAATATGAAATATTTATGCGTAGGGTGGTGGGGTTGGGTGGGTGAGGTTATGATTTGTTCTAAAATGTTTTTTTTAAACCAGGACGAAGGGAGGGAGATTATTTTGTTCCATTTAAGTTGATGGATGGCTTCCGCTTATTAAGTGTTCCGCTTTGAAAACTCATCCCCATGATGGGAAAGTGAGAATCCTTGTGGTGAATTGCTACTTAACATCAATTAATGGTTATTACACATGAGGTGAATGCAAGGGGGGCCATAAGCTATTAGCTTGTGTGTGACAATATTCCCGCGCTTGTTTCTAGTTTTCCATGGAATGGGTCGTTGAGAAGGTGACAACAGTTTGTGTTGTTGTAGTTGTTTAGCAAGCTGTTGGCAGGAAGTGCTGCGTATTCAAAGTGAAACTGTTGAGCAAGCTCTTAATGGCTGGGAGGGGGCTGGGGGGAAGGGGCGGTAGCTATTTATTGATTATAATTTCTTTCTTAAATATCTTTCAAAATGTTGACGGTGCCGTTCGAGGTTGAGTTGAGGAGGGCGAGTGGTGTAATAAAAGCGAGTGGTAACGATGTGAATTGCATTTAGTGCTTAATGTGCTTAGTTATGAGATAATTAGAGAGCTCTTGAGTATACCGATAGAGGGGGTTAAAATCTCTTTGCAAAGGACACTTAACACTTTGGGTACAAGCTTTTAACTTTGGCCTAAGTGTGTAAGCAGTATTCAAAGAAGATTTTAAGCAAATATACTTTTAGTGGAGAAGCGAGCTTCTTTGTGGCATTTAAAGCATCCTTTAAGGGCACTTTGATGAGGGACTCGTTTGACTTCTTAATTATTTCGGAACTCAAAGCGTTACCTTGAAAAATGATGAGACAATTTTACTTAATGTAAGTTCTTTATCGATTTAACTTTCAACACTGTTTAATTTTATGTCTTCGTAAAGGTTTTAAAAATAGAGTAAAATTGTAACCGCATGAGCTCACAGATTTTTGAGAAAGATCATTCACACATATTTGGAAGGTTCAAAGGATTTTGCGATGCAGATAGGGGCAAGCAAGTTATCGGGGTTTGCAAACAATAGGGGTTTCTAATAGTGTGTTAACCAAATTTTTATTTTTTTTCAAAGCCACATGTATGCCATTTTCGATTGTAAGCATAGTTAACAATGATCTTATCAAATGAGAGCTCTTGCAACTGTCAATTTAGAAATGCAGTCCATCATAACTATGACCGTTATGATTTAGACATCCTAACTTAAGGTGGCGCTACAGTCCGGGTGGACTTGGGCCTCTGCCAACAAGCTTCGCCAGCTAGCTCTGTCTCTAGCTAGCCGTATCCAGTTCCGCACGCGAAGTTGGCTGAGGTCCCTTTTCACTTGCGTGCGCCACCTGAGTATCGGTGCTCCTATACTGCGCACCGAGGGCTGGAATGATGAGGGTCTTCTACATGGACACTTTTTAGCCCAAAGAAACAGCGATTGGCAAGAGCTATCCTTCGTTTGATTTCAGCGCTGGTGTCATTATCTGAATTGAAAGCGGAACCCAGGTAGATAAAGTCCCCAACTACCTCAAAGTTATAGCTGTCGATGGTGACGTTTTCTCCAAGACGTCGGTGTTGGGTATCTTTTCTTGATGACAGCATATACTTCGTTTTGCTTTCGTTGACTTCTAAACCCATATTCACCGCTTCCGTCCCGATACTCAGGAAGGCTTCACTGACATCACGCTTTGTTCTTCCGACTATGTCCATGTCGTATGCGAGTAGTTGAACGGACTTTTGAAAGATTGTGCCTCTGGGGTTGGCGCGGGAGTTCTGCACAATTCTCTCAAGTATGATGCTAAAGAAGTCACATGACAGCGCGCCGCCTTGCCTAAATCATTTTTTGACATAAAAGTGGTCGGTGAGGTCTTTGCCGACCTTGAACAACATGAATTTTCCACATCGTCATCCTGAACAGACTAACGAGTTTGGCAGGGATGCCAAAACTAGACATTGCGCATTTATGTAGCTCGTCTATATAAATGTCATACGCGGCCTTGAAATCGATGCGAAAAGTTGGTGGGTGATTTAGACATCCATGTCACAAAAAAAAAAATTAACCCCAAAGCTTTAAGCTGCGCCAACTTCAAGAAACTGATGGGAATTGCTTCGATTCCTGACTTGTATAAAGTTGTATTTAATTAAAAACCAGTGAGTAAATGCAACAGTGGCTATGTAATAGCTTCGGTCCATCTGTAATGGACCGCAGTATACCCTATTCCTATTCCTTTTCTCCTTTCCATTCCTTTTCTCCTTTCCATTCCTATTATCCTTTCCATTCGTATTCTCCTTTCCATTCCTATTCTCCTCTCTATTCCTATTCTCCTCTCTATTCCTATTCTCCTTTTCATTACTTTTCTCCTTTCCATTCGTTTATTTTCTTGTTTTCCATCCCCGTCCCGTTACCATTTGCATCATTTTAAATAGAAAAAAACTATTCCTTATAAGTTTTTGTTTACTTTACTTAAAGGGGCGGGGCATGAATACATGGAAATCAATATTAGCATAGAAATATCCACGTTTGCGGCTTAAATGTACGCAAAACTGTATTTTTTTGGTTCAAATTCAATAATTTTGTAAAATCGACTTGTAAGGATGGGCGTGGCCGAAAACTTTGTTTGAACCAAATGTAGAACTTAATATTTTCTACATAACATATTAAGTAAGTAATATTGAATAAATTACATTTGAAAGATTACACTTTCAACCGATGCCACGCCCACTAGGGGCGGTCTGCGGGCTTTATTTTTATTTTTTATGACTTGTAAGCATTAGAAGAAGCTAAATAATATATTTCAGCTTTTCACGACGTTTTACGGTCTTGAAAGCATCGGAGGTTGTTGCACATTTAGACCGATTGTGGGCGTGTCTGTCGGCGGATTTGAAAAATGTCGACACTTGTATTGCTTCAGATGACAGAGAGCTTACGTACAAAATTTCAGCTTCTTAGCTCGAAATTTAAGGCCTAAGAATTGGTGACATACGGACAGACTCGGACAAGTCGGTCTCGATCATATGTCCTTAAGATCTTGGGCGTCTATCGTCATTATTTCTCTATGATACATTTTCGACTGTATCAAACTTAATATACTCCATTCCTGTGGAATGGGGTATAAAAATTGTTGACTTGGCGCCGGTTATAACCCCAAGAACACAATTGGATTAAATGCAAAACAGCTTTTTCGACAAAAATAAAAAGGGCAAAAAAAAAATTGTACTTTTTAAATTGCTCATTTAAAAAAAAAGTGCAAGACTTCGTCTGTAACGAACTTCTAAATACCCGACCCTATTCACCGTAACTTAAAATTTAAAAGTTTTTTGGCCTGATGAATACATTTGCTGTATGTCAATGATTTGTATTGGCCACGCCCCAGTTAATTCTAATTTTAATTTTTTTCGATTTATAATGAATATTCCGAAAAAATAGGTTTTTAAAGATCAGCATGTTGAAAGTGGTCGATAGTGTAGGGGTCAATTTTTTGTATAAATCAAGTCTTCTCGCGATTATTGCTCTGCACCAAAATTTGAATTCCTCCGCTTGTATTACTTGACCAAAAGGCATTTTAAAATAAAATGTAAATTAGAGGTAGTCTCACATTGAAGTCCATTGTGGGCGTGGCTGTAGACCGATTTTATCAGTTTTCATACTTTGTTTGTCTTATTTCACTGTATTACAAACTTTGCACTAAAATTAATATACCCTGGGCCACGTATAAAAAAATTAATAATACGTATGAAAGGAATAAAAGAGGAACTTGTAGGGGCCAACATTTATAATAAAGTCATTGCAACTTCTAGCGATATATATATGCAACTTAATAAAAAATCAACAACTCCCTTGAAGCTTGAACAACTACATTTTAAATAAGGGAAGTACGTCCAAAATGACATATATGGGAAAAATGACATACCGGCCATAACTTGAAATGTGGTACACTTAAGACACTAGATGTTATTATACTAGGTTACTTGGATGATATTTGAAAACCTGTCAAAATTACATCTTACTTGACAGCCTTTATTCGACGCCAAAAATCAAAAACTGTTTTTAGTACCAAACATATTATTTTCGCCTGATACTCTTTTTTTCGCTTTGGTTTGTTTCTTGTAGTTTTTCCTTAATATTATGTAAGAAAATTTTTCTCTTTCAATTGCTCTAATCCTCGGAGTTTTGCGAATAGAGTAAATCATGTCACTTATGTGTCACCGATATTTTGGTCCTGAATTAAGTGCCAGAAAGCCAAAACTTATAGGGGCTAAAGAAGGTACAAAGATTAGCTTGCTTAGGTATCACAGGTGCATTAAAATCCACACCTCAAACAGGTCTGGAAACAATGCTGCACCTCCAACCTCTTTTCACAAAAAATCTGGCGGAAAAGGCAGCTCTCAGACTAAGGGAGAACAACATTTGGAAATCACAAAGTCTAGGACACTCGAACATACGGAACATCTTAAATCAAAATGGGTCTGTAACCCGTACGGATTATAAGAAACCTCAATTTGACTTCGATAAAAGATTAAAAGTCATTATACCAAGAAGGCAAGACTGGGTAGAGACTAATGTTGACATCAAAGGTATAGCTATCTATACCGATGGTTCGAAAACATAGCATGGAAGAGGTTTTGGAGTCTTCTCGGAAACACTGCAAATCAACCAGTGATATCGACTAAAAGGCTACTGCAGTGTTTTTGAAGCTGAGATTTATGCGGTGAGGAGAGCTGCACAGACCATTCAATCTATGGATCCTCCAGCTGATAGTCAAGCAGCACTTAAAGTCCTGGACTCCAACATCGTATACTCTAAGTGTGTCAAGGACTGCCTCATGGCATTAAAGGAAATAAGCCTCCACACAGTTCTACCCTGCTGGGTTCCTGGGCACGTTTGCGTGGCCGGAAATGAAATCGCGGACGAACTGGCCAGGAAAGGTTCTGATATACGATGGCTGACCGACGGGTTTATCTCCCTTTCAACACAGCCAAATGTCTTATAGATCAATACACGATCAAACTAGCCGGTGAACATTGGGAACAGTCTAAAAATTGTATCATAACTCACCGCTTATGGCCAGTACTCGACCTTAAACGAACAACGACCCTTCTATCTCTCAGTAGAAATTTTATAAGAACACTCGTTGGTGTAGTCACGGGACACTGCACTATTGGTGTCATGGCTACACGAATGGAAATCTTTGCCAACGACTTCCGCAGAAGCTGTAGGGATGAAGAAGAAATAGAGTCCATAGAACACTTTCTCTGCCATTGCCCAGCTCCCCAAGAACGACGACTAACCTTTATATACCCGACCCAGGGTATATTAAGCTTGATGTATAGTTTGTAACGCAGTGAAATAATCACCGTAGACCCCTAAGACCTTTTAGGGGTCTACGGTGATTATATGAATGGGACCGACAGGAGAATCGATTAAGCCATGTCCGTCCGTCCGTCCGTCCGTCCGTCCGTCCGTCCATATGTAAACAACTTTAAGGCCTTAAATTTTAAGGCAGAGAGCTGAAATTTTGTGGGTTGGTTGGAAGTCCAGTCATTCAGATAAAGTTTGAAAATAAGCTGAATCCCCCCACAGACACGCCCACTACAGGCCTGTATGTGCGACCATCTCTAATTTAAAAAATACATTTTGCAAATTTTACCTATGTTACAATGGCGCTAGCGCATTCATTTTTGGTACGTAACATCGCCTTTTAATTGTCTTTAAGGTAGCCAAAAAATTTTAGCTTTTTCATTGGTCACGCCCACTTTTTAAGGGATTTTAGCTTAAAATGACTGTTTTTCAATAAATATATATGAAATTTGACAAAAAATTGTTTGACAAAAGCTGTAGATATTAGCATTTTCTAACATTTATGTATGTATTGTATGTGCCTTCGCCCACTTTTGTGGGCGTGGCTTAAAAAAAAAGTGATTTTTTTTAGTAAAAAAGGCGGAGTTTTAGTCCGAAATGATGACGAGACCAAAGATATGTTCTACGAGCTCCTGGACAAAACTTATGAGCAGTGCCCTAGCTACGACATTAAAATTGTCCTAGGCGATTTTAATGCCAAGCTAGGAAGGGAGGGCATCTTTGGTCGTACTGTCGGAAAGTATAGCCTGCACGACACGACCTCCGATAACGGATTCAGGCTGATCGACTTTGCTGCGGGGCGACACGTTGTGGTAGCTAGTACACAGTTCCCGCATCTCAATATCCACAAAGGGACATGGAGATCTCCCGATCAATCAACCGTCAACCAGATTGACCATATTGCGATCGACGCAAGGCACTCCTTCAGTATCATGGATGTCCGAACTTTCCGAGGGGCCAACATTGACTCGGATCACTACCTTGTTGTAGCCAAGGTACGGCTGCGGATATCCCGACCAGCGCCAAGTAATGGAAATACTGTGAGGAAGTTTGACGTCGGCCGACAATCGCAAGAGATCGCCAGGTCCTTCTCCAACCGAGTCTCTCAAAACCTTCTACGAAGTCCTATACAACCAGCATCAAGTATTGATAGCCAGTGGCAACATTGCCAAAATGCCATCAGAGACGCCGCCTCACACGGCGACCACAAAGAAACCCCTGGTTTGACGATGAATGCCGGCAAGCACATGCAGCTAAACAGGAAGCATACAAAGCGGCGCTGCACAGAAGGACTAGAACTTCTCGCGAGCTCTACGAGCAGAGGAGGAGAGAGGAGCACCGGCTTCTCCGAAGGAAAAAGAGAGAGCACGAGAAGCGCGCGGTTGAAGAGATAGAGAGATGTTACAACAGGAATGAGGTTAGAAAGTTTTACCAAAGGATCAAAAGGTCCTGCCAAGGGTATAAACTTCGAACTGAAGCCTGTAAGGACCATCAAGGGAACATCGTTGTAGAATCGCAGTCAGTGCTGAGGATTTGGAAAGACCACTTCTGCAGACTGTATAACGGCGAGGAAGAACCAAATACCGCTGTCAGGCAGAACGAACCATTCAACCCGGGCGAAGACGTTACCGACGAAGCATACGAACGATACCGCCCACCCGACCTGGAGGAGGTGAAAGTAGCTGTGTCTAAGCTCAAGTGCAACAAAGCAGCCGGAGCAGACGGCCTAGCTGCCGAACTTTTTAAATCCGCTGGCGATGAGCTGGTTAGGAGCATGCACCAGCTCATCTGCAAGATATGGTCGGAAGAAAGCATGCCCGACGAATGGAACCTCAGCATTGTTTGCCCGATCCTGAAGAAAGGAGACCCTCTGAGTTGTGCCAACTACAGAGGCATAAGTCTTCTTAACATCGCATACAAGATCTTTTCTGCTGTACTGTGTGAACGCCTGAAGCCGTTTGTCAACAATCTGATAGGCACATATCAGTGTGGCTTTAGGCCAGGAAAGTCCACCATCAATCAAATATTCACACTGCGGCAGATTTTGGAGAAAACCCAGGAATTCTAAATCGATACACACCACCTCTTCATCGATTTCAAGGCCGCGTATGACAGCATCTATAGAGACGAGCTGTATAGCGCAATGTCTAGTTTTGGCATCCCTGCCAAACTCGTCAGTCTGTGCAGGATGACGATGGAAAACTCACGCTGTTCCGTCAAGGTCGGCAAAGACCTCACCGACCCCTTTCATTTCAAAAAAGGATTTAGACAAAGCGACGTGCTGTCATGCGACTTCCTTAACATCATACTTGAGAGAATTGTGCAGAACTCTCGCGCCAACACCAGAGGTACAATCTTTCAAAAGTCCGTTCAACTACTCGCATACGCAGACGACATTGACATAATCGGTAGAACAAAGCGTGATGTCAGTGAAGCCTTCGTGAGTATTGGGACGGAAGCGGCGAATATGGGTTTAGCAGTCAATGAGGGCAAAACCAAGTATATGCTGTCATCAAGAAAAGACACCCAACACCGACGTCTTGGACAAAACATCACCATCGACAGCTATAACTTTAAGGTAGTTAGGGACTTTGTCTACCTGGGTTCCGCTATCAATTCAGACAATGACACCAGCGCTGAAATCAAACGAAGGATAACTCTTGCCAATCGCTGTTTCTTTGGGCTAAGAAGGCAATTGAGTAGCAAAGGCCTCTCTCGAGCAACTAAAGTGTCCATGTATAAGACCCTCATCATCCCAGTCCTGCTGTACGGTGCAGAAGCATGGACCCTGTCAAAGGCGGATGAAAACACTTTAGGCTGCTTCGAGAGGAAAATTCTTCGGACGATTTACGGTCCCGTCTGCATAGACGGAGAGTGGAGGAGGAGATATAACATCGAACTGTACGGGCTGTACAGCGATACCGACCTAGCCAAAAGAGTCAAAACACAACGTCTACGATGGCTGGGTCATCTAGAGCGGATGGACACCAACGCCCCGGCCCGGAAAATCTTCGAATCCACACCGCAGGGACGACGCGGTAGAGGAGCACCGAGACTCAGGTGGCGCACGCAAGTGGAAGGGGACCTCAGCCAACTTCGCGTGCGAAACTGGAGACGGCTAGCTAGAGACAGAGCTGGCTGGCGAAGCTTGTTGGCTGAGGCCCAGGTCCACCCCGGACTGTAGCGCCACCTTAAGTAAGTAAGTAAGTTTTAGTCCGAAATGTATGCAACCACCTAGTATAAAGCATTCAACAGTTATATTTTTATACCCCGCCCACTTTTTGGAAGCGTGGCAGTTTTTTTTTTGGTATGGTCGATTATTTTGCAATCCGTCGTAGATGGATTGAAGCTTTTGCATACCCACTGTTGCACTTTCCCACTTGTTAGGAGTCAGGTTCTTTGATAGCCTGGACGACCTGGCAGGAATATCACTACTAGACATAAAAAGATTTATTTAAAGATCGGGCTGGTTCAGTTAGCAAGACTTATGTCCAACCATATTCGTCTACCTTAAAAGGGTAATCACAATGGGCTAATCTGGCCACCGAGTGAACTTGCACTAATTGCAAACAACCCTTTCCAACCTATCCTAACCTATAGAGGTTTTAAAGCTCGTATAAGAGCCTTAAAATTTTTCAAATCGACTCACATGAAGCCTTAGTATGTGAATATCTACTCGTACTGTTTTTGTTTTTTTTTTATACCCCATCCCATAGGATAGGAGGTTCTATTAAGTTTGATTCATATACATCATCCCATAGGATAGCAGTATTAAGTTCTTCACATAGTTTGTAACACGAAGCAGTACAAGTGTTAAAAGTTTTGAAACATGCCCACAGATAAGCCCATAATCGGTGTATAAATGTACTACTACCTCCGATTCTTTCAAAACTGTGGCTAACATTTAACTGTTAGCAGTTCTTGTTAATTGTGTTAATTGTCTGTTTAATATAAAATAAAAAATAAAATCGCTAAAATAAAATAGCGATTTTTCAAATACATTTTATTATCTGTATTATTATATAGAAAACAGTTCTACATTTTGGTTACAAAAAATTCTGAGCCATGCCCACAGTTGGAAGCCAAATTGAAGAAAAAGCTTAAATTTTCCAGAAAAACCCGATTTTCACTGGCTTTATATAAGGTGAACCAGGCTTCATTCTAAATTTCGTTCATTCAAAGTTTTTAGTCACATTTCTTTCAAGGGGTCGATTTTACGAAAAGATTGAATTTGAGCCAAAAAATTACATTTTTGCGTACAACTTGGAAATATCTATGTTAATATTATTAGTTAATAATAAGTGCAGTTAGACTACGCCCCTTTTCCAAGTTTTCACTTACTACAAAGCGTTAAAAAATGGATGGGGTGTTCAACGGTACGTTTAACTGACTGTATCATTTGCGTACACACTGTAGCACATACTCACTGGTTTCTATTGTCTAACAGCCAATTATTGTAAAGTTTACCTCTTACTAAAGGCCATTTAGAGCATTGACGCAATAGACAAATGTAAAAAGTGATTTTTTGAGTAAGAAAGAGCCAAAAAGCCAAAAAATTTTAGGTCATCTTGTATGTGAAGAATGCAGCACACACAGCATTCATGGTTGAGAGGTTGGCCCTGGTTGACCTCGAGCTGTTGCGCCACTTATTAGTTTGATATACCCATCCCATTGGATAGGTAGGTTCGATTCATAGTAACATAGAGAAATAATCATCGTAGACTTCCGAGAACCTCCGAGAAAGGCCATATGATCGAAACCGAATTGTAAGTCGAATGAGCCATGTCCATCTGTCGGTAGTTTTTGGGCCTTGAATTTTGAGCTAAGAACTTGAAACTTGGTATCTCTTCGTTCTAGGTCCCGATGCAGTGCAAGTGCTATACCCACTTTACTTTTTAACATAATCAAGTGGGTAGACAATGGCTTACGCCATTCGAAAAATACCGAATAAACACACATATTATAGTCTAAGAGTTGATAAACATTTTTTTACTGATTTCAACAACTTTCTAACCTTCATAAGTTTGCTGTCCTGAGTGAGAAAATCGCAAAAATCACATTCTGCCGCCTGGTACCCGGGACCTCTGGGGGATGCAACGACCAGAAGTTGCATTTCGCTCAGAACAACAAATTTATGAAGGTTAGAAAGTTGTTGAAATCATTAAAAAAAAATGTTCATCAGCTCTCCGACTTTTATCTTCAGTAGAGCAGCTTAAACATTCCTTTGTAAGGTTCAATCAACACTAACTTCAAATCTCCAAAGCATACCAGGATGTTGCCTCTGACACAGAGGCTGCCTGATCTTTTAAACTATAAAAAAGCGAATGTTTTTAAAACCAACATTTTTGAGAGTGTTCACTTTATAAAAGAAGTATAGCTTTCGCTTTGAGTTTAAAACCACTTGAATTTACAGTCTACCTTAACTACCTAAAGCCATAACATTTTCAACCATCAAACGAAATGAAACAGAAGCCAAATTGATGAACCGAAAACAAGTCTTCAATCAACCCATCAGAACATCGGTTAAGTGAGCTGCTTAAATTTTAAAATTAAATTTCGAAAGGAAAATTCAATATTCACCAACGTTAAAATTAATTAGGTACACGTTCATGCTCTTCAAGGCACTTAATTTCCTAAGTGCTGTCTTACTTAACATGTCTGTCATCGATCAAAACGAAGCTGAATACTTGAATACTTGCAACATACATGTATGTATTTGTATATATTTGAAAATATGTTGCTAGGTATGTGTAAATCTTACGACATAATACTTGAACAATGTTTGTCCATCCTTTAGTTGATTCCATGATGAAACGTTTTCCAAAGTGTTCGTTGCTCGCTCTACAGCACATTACAAGAGCGCAATTTTGTTGAAAGTTTTCGCATTCGAGATACACGACTGCTCTGTCTTCCGTGACCTAGATTCGTCAATTTACCAATCGCAAGCAATCAAGTGTGGACAACTTAAAAGTTTCCTTCTACTCGTGTCGTGTGTCTAGTATAGATTCACTTGAAACTTGAAGATTCCACACTCCTCCGTTTGCCACTATCCTCTGCCTTTGACAAATTGTTCCACACAACAGGAATCACTCTTCCCTAAAGCGCTTTCATCGAAAGCAGAAAGGAAAAAAAAACTTCAAAATTACAAGTGCCTCGTGCCCCAGACACAAAAGGAGAACCTCTCAATAACCGAACGGCCAGGGGATTGCACCAACTTTTTTGCCAAGAAAAAAGAAAAATGAAAAATTACAAAACCAGGATAGGATATCCTCTGACAATTTGGCACTGTTCAGTGCAGAATTTAGTTTTTGCTCTTTCTCTTTGAGTGTCATCACTTGGAGCTTCCGTTCAGCAACATGTTTTCCACTGCATCACCAATAAGCCATTTCAAAGTGCTCCTTGTAATGCCCTCGGGCAATTCTGTAATCGAGTGAAATATCTGTGAAACGTATTTCAACTTTCCAAACGGTTACAGACAAAATCATTTTGAATAAGTACTGGGATTTGCAGTTGAATCCGAAAAGATGAAAATAATCCCCTGCAAATGTCACCCGTTAAAAACTACGGAAGCAAGTTATAAAATCATTCGAAAACGGGGGCGCGTAGGGTAGGTTGAAATTACTTTTTACGGAATCTTGAGCTTTTCTAATTGCTTTATAAGGACATAATGGCAGTTAAAAGAGAGAAACAAACAACGTTAAGTAGTTTCGGTAATAACTTTATACACTTTGGAATTCATTTAGTTGATGGGATTTTTGTGTGTCATTTCCCCTCGATGGTGAAGTTAATTTCTTTAATTTTTTTTTTCGTTGGTTTCGCTTCAGGGGTAGAATTCCATTTGTAAAGATTCTATCTTAAAATGTGCGCTATTTTAAAATGTCATTAAGAAAAAAAAAATTATATTTACTTAAGTTCCTTCTCGGGGGAGTCGGAGTGCTTTCGTAAGTTTAACTTGTGCACAGGACTCTGCTGGGAATGCATTCGTTTTTCTTCGTCGGAGTAGTACCTACCTACACTTCTTTGTGTACTTCGAAAAGTTATTTTAAATTTTATTTGAATGAAAGCATTCAGGATGTTTGTTGGGATTCAGTTGAAATTGGATTTGTGCTGATAATAAAATATGTAGATAAGGGCTTGTTGTGTAATCCCGAACGGAAGTGTCTTACTTCGCATTTAAATTTATTCTATTCAAAGATTATTGGCATTAAGTGAATGAAAGATGGTAGTTTGTAGTAGATTTGCAGATGTCGGATATGTATCTGAGGTTTAAGGGACGCGTTCAAGTACTACCAGCTACAGCCTGAGGTCTGCTTTAGGGTTCTTAAACGATTTTGTAATGGGCAAAGTCACGATTTATAGGATTTGCATATTTAATGAGAAAATTCCATATTCGGTGATAGGCATATACAGCTGGCGAGGATTTTGAAATTGTCTGCATAACTGATTTTTACACAAGAATATCATTCTTTTGATTGTGAATGTCGTAAGATGTAAGGGGTTGAAAAGGGTTTACTTTACATATTGTAACTTCAAATGGGTTATTTTTAACTGGGGTGCGCTGGATTGATATATTGGTGTAGAAAGTATCTTAACTTAAAATTTGCTCAAGGGGTTAAACGGTTTTTTTTTGTATTCGTATCTGCTTTGATGCTTATATTATTTCGCCAACATCCGTAAAAAAATTCTTGGGCGATTTTAAGACGGTTTAGAGGGACGAACATACCTACACATACACTTTTGGTTACCTTTTCGAACATTCTACATAGTAATGTTTTGGCTATCTTTCTGTTCACAGTTATGATAGCGAATGCCTGCTTTTTTAAAAATGCCGTTTGTGAACATCGCTATCTTAAACTTTAAAATCCTTTATAAGGTTTAAACCTATAAAGTTTAGCACTTAACCTACTTAAGGTAAAACTGCGAGAAATACCTTAATAAAATCATCGGTCTTATTTAGACAGAGAATAAATCGGTCATCGATAGCTTAATTGGTTAAAGTCGTGCCAGCAAAAGGTACATTAGGAAAAAAGCAGGACCGTAGGTAACCGGTAAAAACGTGTTTTTCCTTGGTCATTTTGTCCCTTGTGTTTCGACTCCAATCTTATATCCAATCTACACGACTTATCGCCAGAATAGAGGGGCTCAAATTGTACGGTACGCTGTTCAGTGTTGCACTAGTTTAATGCTAAGGTGTACTTGATTTGCAATTTAAAGTCATAGGTTTTGCGCGTCGTCAATATTCCGTTGATTTATTGGTGCTTGCTTTCAGGAGTCACTCTCCTACATTATAAGCGAGTAATTAAAAAAAATAAATAAATAGAGTGGCGCAACAGCTCGAGGTGAACCAGGGCCAACTTCTCAACAATGTATGCTGGTGTGTTAATTTCTACTACATACAAAGGGTCCTACAATTTTTTGCCGAATCCGAACGGCACTTTGAGAAGTTTTTCAAGACAAATGATACTCTCGGAGGGCTTGTCAGACCCTCGCGGAGGTGGGGACCGTGAAAAAGAACAAGCCTTTTTTTTCAGGTGACGATGGCAGGATTCGAACCCAGGCCTCCGGCGTAGTAAGCACACACACTAACCACCACGCCACGGCACCCAACGAAGCGAGTAATTAACCTTTCAAAATAAAACATCTAGTATAAGATCAAGAAGTGTGAAACTTGATAAGGTTTAAAAAAACAGTTTAAAAAAATTCATACTATTTTAATCCTATGCTATTAGTCTATTAGTCCACAGCACATTATGAAAGTGCTTATATAAGCAAAAAAGTTGCTTGTCATTGGAAAGGTCTTTTTCACGCGATGTCAAATTGCAGTCTGGCAACATTCTCTTTCACCCTTTGCAAGTAGTGTTAGCTTAAGAATGGTACCTTTGATAGCGAGGGGGTAACAACCTCAAAATTGACTTCAAATAAAGAACGCATTGCTTCCCTCTCCCGGCGTCTGGTAGATGGAGACCTGCTTTGGAAATGTTTCTTATTTTGAGTCTAATTTGAAGTGGTTTGATTTTCCATAATTCTTTAGTTAACATTGACATCAGAATGGCACTCTTATTATCGAGTCTTATTCAACTCAGTGTGCACCTAAACTTTCAGGTTCGTATCCACCAAATGGCGCTGAAACGCCAAAAAAGCTAACTTTATATACATAAAAGAGGGAAGGTTGGACTAAAAAGGTCTGAAACCTATATATTTGCAATCAAGACAATGCCTTCTTTGTTATCAAGACAAGGCCTTACTCAAAATTGCCGCTCAGAGGAGGAGAAACGCCCAGGAGACTCGTTCGCCGAAGTTCATCAACAATGCTCAGGGACAGCTTCTTGTGGATGACGACAAAATTCTTCACAGGTGGCGGCAGTATTGCGAGGGACTTTTGAACGAACAGTTTCCCAGGCACCACTTTCCAGAAGAAACTACTCCTAACCGAAATGAAGTACCAGACATCACAGTCGACGAGGTTGGGCCACATCAGATACTCTCAGAGTTCTGGAAGAAAATAGGAGACAGCGGGTCCGGATGACTCACGACCTTCACCTCCAAACTAATAAGAGGGGATTCAATGCCTTATCAGTGGAGGGAAAGCTATCTCCTTCCTTTGCTTAAAGGAAGAGGTGATACACGAAGCAGTGACAATTACCGTTCTACCAAGCTGATCTCTCACACAATGAATTTTGACGGACCCGAAAGTACATTAGTTACTCTTCGCTGACGATGGGGATAAGTGAAGATCATACATCCCTGGAGCGAGCACTTGATATATGGGTGGATGTTTTAAAGAGGAATGGGTATCGTTAGCCAAAAGAAGACAGAGTACCTGTGCTGCCCATTCTCTGACCCACCCGAACCAATTCCAGACATTAAATTGAATGGAAAGGTGCTTCCCAAGTGTGAAAAGTTCAAGTAGCTACCTGGGATCTATGATCAAGAGCAAAGCAAACTGTGATGACGACATCAATCATCGCGTAAGCGTAGGGTGAATAAAGTGGCGAGAAAACTCCGCCATCTTCTGTGACCAAAAAATGCCCCCTAAGCTGAAAGCACAATGTTGGACAGCGTATAAGAAATATGAGAGCAAAATAACGGCAGCTGAGATGAAGATGCTTCGCATGACAGCAGGAGTTACAAAGCGAGATAGAATAAGAAGTGCGAAGATCCGAGGAAGCCTCCATGTAAAACAACCTATCTCCAGAAAAATGGTGCCCGACCGGCTCAGTTGGTATTGCCACGTACAAAGAAGAAATCCTACGAACCCCGTCAAAAAGGCAATGTCAATTAACATTCCAGCGCAATCGCGAAGGATAGGAAGGCCTAAACAATCATGGATCAGACAAATGCAACGACAAGAGCGTTTATTTGGCCTCAGTGATGAAGAGATCCAAAACCGGGTGGCCTGCCGGTATATTCTGAGGTCACAAATCGGCGTACTCCACAAGCGGACCATTAGGAATACAGTAGAGTGGGAATTACTTTGCAATTTTTAAAGTTGTGTTACTAACCACTCCGAAAATATTCTCTGGGCTCTCGATCTATATGCTTACTTTCCGGGATACAAAAACTTAGCCTAGACCAAGGGCTTAAACATGGGATACGAAAGTCATGTGATATTTTGCCTTTTTATACCCGACCGAGGGTATATTAATTTTAATGCATAGTTTGTAACACAGTGAAATAATCACCGTAGACCCCTAAAACCTTTTAGAGATATGATCGAGACCGACAGGTGAGTCGGTTAAGCCATGTCCGCCCGTCTATCTGTCGGTCCGTGTGCGTGAAGTTTTTAGGTCTTTAAAATTGAGCTAGGACGCTCAAACTTGGACTATATCTTGGTTCTTATTTTGTACAGACAAAGAGTGAAAATTTGTTAAATCCGCCTTTTCCAAAATGCCTTTTGGTCAAGTTAGACAAGTAGTAGGAACTCAAGTTTTAGTACAGAGCAACGATGGCCTGAAAAATTTTGACCGCCGACAATATCGACCATGCCCACTTTTACCGTGTTAGATCTTTAAAAACCCGATTTCTCGGAAAGTTTACTCCAAATTGAAAAAAAAAATTATATAACAAATATTCAAGATATTACTATTTGCTAGGTTTGTTCCATAGAAAGCTTTGAGCTCCGCCCACTTTTAAGGGGCGTGCTTAGGAAAAAACGGGTTTTCTGCAATAATTTTCGGTTTCAACGCATTTTGTCATGATTCTAACGAAATTACAATCAATTGATTTTAATTTTTAGCCCAGACCCACTTTTGGGGGCGTGGCCATTTGTATAGGCCACGCCCCCACAAATACAAATAATATATGAAATCGGGACAAAAAAATTTAAGATTTGGTGTTACACGGTATCTAGGGTCGGGTATTATAGAAGTTTGTCACAGACGAACACTTACTCACTTGTTTACATTATAAACGGGTGTGACTATATTAGTCATTTGTCTATCGTGATGACTTAAGCTTGGTATCAGGTAGCGAAAGTACTATAATTCAAGATGAACGATAATAATATACATTTATTTGAAAATATTTTTATATTGGCACCTCATGACGTACATATGTGTAACATTGACTGTACAGACTGAGCACTGCGTCTTAAATTGAGCCTTTTACGACTTTTTCCAAACTTGATAAGTTTAGCTATCACTAAAAAGAATGTCCTAAGCTGCTGGTATCCCTCTGGTTGTCGCCTCATAAGGCGGATAACGAAACATCCAGGATCGCGTGTCTCAAAGTGGGACGGCTCTCTCGTCGGTGAGTATTAGGCGTGTTACGTTCGGCAGAATAATAAGCATTCTGTTCTCAACATGAAAAAATTGTTGTCAATATTAAAATATCTACCGAAACTCGTTATTGAAAAATCTGCCGGTCACATTTCGCCGGTAACATTTTTACAGCTGTTCTTAATGCAGTTATCACAAACATGCTTCAGTTTCGCCTTTGTCTGATGGTTACGAGTTCAACCATTCGTTTACAATTTTCCTATTAAAAAAGATGCAGTTACAGCTATCGCTCAACAGATGTGAAAACTAAACTTCACGATTGGAAAAGTCAGTATGCGACACCAAGCGATCAAATTAGGCCTTATGTTAAGATCTATAGTTGTCAACACATCTGTGCGACAAGTTATCAAATGTTGATTTGCTTTCGATTACCTAATAAATTTCCATTTTTAGTTTTAGATGTCAAAATGTATTGGTCTTCATCTTCACATATTCCAAATTTGACCGCCAGAGCCCTTAAGCCTTTAATCGTCAATTGCGCTGAGGTTAAAATTTTTTAGTGTTGCCAGATTTCTTTTATGAAACGTGATTACATAGCAGATTCAAAGCTGGTGTGTCATAAGGAAACGATGACAAATTTTAAGCATGAACGAAAGACTATAAGACTACGCCATGTGATATTGTTGTGACCTAACTTATTACAGACCTGAAAATCTGAAAATCTAACGTCACCGGATTAGATTGTCACTTCATATGCGAGCAAAAAAAAATCTGTCTCCTTACAAAACAATCTGCTCTGGCCAATCACAGATCGCGAATCTGTTGTACCTCCAAACCGATGGCGAGGTGCGTAGTAGGCGTAATTTTTTTTCTCAAGATGGCATTATTTTATGTTTAGTGTTTTGTGACTTTGAGGCATGTTGGTCATTCTATTATTACACTGCCTTGCCTAGTGCTAGACGAAGAGCAGCAGCAGAAATTAATCGTTTTTTTCGAAACAAAAACTCTACAGATTAATTTTACTATTTTATTTATAGTCTTTTATGTGAGATTAGCCAATAGAGGAAAAGACCTAACCACGAACGCGAACTCTATGTCCTTTACCAAAAAGTGAATACCGTTGAAGAAAGCTAAAACACAAAGAGTTTTGTTTTTAAGGCTGCGAGTATATGGTTCTCACTTCACACGAAAATTGATAATGGAAAGCCATATCTACATAAATTATATTTATAACATAGAAAAAGCAAAAGTGATTGCTATCCTACCAATATAAGTTTTTTTTCGATTTTATCATCTGCTGTAGCTTATTTTCCCCAACTTACTTACTTAAGGTGGCGCTACAGTCCGGGGTGGACCTGGGCCTCAGCCAACAAGCTTCGCCAGCCAGCTCTGTCTCTAGCTAGCCGTCTCCAGTTTCGCACGCGAAGTTGGCTGAGGTCCCCTTCCACTTGCATGCGCCACCTGAGTCTCGGTGCTCCTCTACCGCGCCGTCCCTGCGGTGTGGATTCAAAGATTTTCCGGTCCGGGGCGTTGATGTCCATCCGCTCTAGATGACCCAGCCATCGTAGACGTTGTGTTTTGACTCCTTTGGCTAGGTCGGTATCGCTGTACAGCCCGTACAGTTCGATGTTATATCTCCTCCTCCACTCTCCGTCTATGCAGACGGGACCGTAAATCGTCCGAAGAATTTTTCTCTCGAAGCAGCCTAAAGTGTTTTCATCCGCCTTTGACAGGGTCCATGCTTCTGCACCGTAAAGCAGGACTGGGATGATGAGGGTCTTATTTTCCCCAAGCTTCATTTAAAACTCATCTAATTTAAAATGCATACAAGTTTTTAAAAGCTGTTCACACTAATTTCATCTTTTGGGCTGCGATCATTATTAATCCTTCTTTCTTTTTGCTGTGCGAAATGAAAGGGTAGCAATGTGATGAAACCGCTTTCTTATGCGTTTGCTTATCAAGTTGTTTCTTTTTATAAAATAGGATGTTTCGATTGACACAACCTACTAACAGCTGTTTCCCGCTGAAAATCTTGACAGCAAGTCAGCATCATACCGCGGAACGAAATAAGTCGTTTTCAGCTTAAATAACTTTGAGCATTTTTGAAAACTTATTTCCATAGTAAGTGCTGGGAAGCCCAAACAGTACTTTATTTGAAAAGTAGTTTTGGCGGAAATGAAGCACCAAACGCGCCTTGAAGCACTCCTGGATTGTGGTATAATGTACAAATTACACTATTCTACCTTCACTAGCTCTAGTATTCTGAAACACAAGGAGAACGTCCATCAGTGTTTTACATTTCACTCGTTCAAAAGTAAAGAAATTGTTAAAAACGTATTTATGATGAAAAGAATTCGTGTTTCAACCACACCACGACGAGTTCTGTGCACTTGAAAAGGCTGTTACTTTTGTGGAGTACCACCTTTTGTTTAAATCTTCAATTTATATTTTTTCACCTCATCACCATTCATGGCAAATGAACACCTCAGCACAACAACTTCCAACCCATATAACCTTTATGTATAATTCATTTGATGCTATATAAAACGCTTAACCGCCCTTTTAATTTTTAATTTCTCCTACAGCAATCCTGAGTACCCTCTGTAAAGAATTCCTCCATGTTAATGTCTCTGCCATTCTTTATATGATGAACAATGAGCAATTCGGCCATAGTACAGCATCGGCGCAGTATTTTCTACAATTGGCCGGGTACTTGGGCATTCCAGTCATCTCGTGGAATGCGGACAATTCCGGCCTTGAA
Source organism: Neoascia interrupta (assembly GCA_947623515.1). Lineage (NCBI taxonomy): Eukaryota > Metazoa > Arthropoda > Insecta > Diptera > Syrphidae > Neoascia > Neoascia interrupta. The sequence goes on from OX392463.1 coordinate 25,859,685, forward strand.
CGACGTGCCTCCCAATCGACACTTCAACTTCAGCTGGCTCCAAGCATAGAACACCAAAGTGCGGCCATGTTGAGCATTCTCGAACGTTACAAGTGGCATCAATTCTCGGTGGTCACCTCTCAAATAGCAGGGCACGATGATTTCGTTCAAGCTGTACGAGAACGTGTCGCCGAGATGCAGGAACATTTCAAATTTACAATTCTAAATTCAATTGTTGTTACACGCACCAGTGACCTTGTGGAGTTGGTCAACAGCGAAGCCAGAGTAATGCTCCTCTATGCCACTCAAGGTGAGGCCATCAATATCCTTAGACAGGCTGAAGAGTTGAAGTTAACGGGAGAGAATTACGTATGGGTGGTTAGTCAGTCGGTAATTGAAAAGAAGGATGCACATCCTCAATTTCCTGTCGGTATGTTGGGAGTGCATTTTGACACTAGCAGTGGAGCGTTGATGAATGAGATTTCAAACGCGATTAAGATCTATGGCTATGGAGTGGAAGCATACTTGACAGATCCGGCAAACGCTGGGCGAAAGTTGACAACACAATCGCTGTCGTGCGAGGACGAGGGTCGTGGTCGATGGGACAATGGAGAAATGTAAGTAAACAAGATGAAAACTGACGATTACAATGATGATGATGATGATGATAATGATGATGTTGAGACGGTGAAGATGCTGGTGGGCGTTGTCACAGGCTGGGTGGTAAAAGAATTTTGGGGTTAAACTTTCTTTTTTCTTTCTTTTACTTTATAGATTCTTTAGGTATCTGCGCAATGTATCGATTGAGGGTGACCTAAATAAGCCAAACATAGAGTTTACAGCCGATGGTGATCTAAAGTCTGCGGAATTGAAAATTATGAACCTCCGTCCAAGTGCGAATAGCAAGAACTTAGTATGGGAAGAGGTAAGTGACAAACCATTGACTATATGGTTAAGCAAAATTCGTGATTTATGGGAACCTGTTCTTATGGTAACATTATATCGTTGCTTAAATAATATTTGAATGTGTCAAAAAGGGAAGATATATCGTCGAAGGGATCATTTATCTTAATAATTTTCGTGTCAGCGCTTTTTTAAGTGGATAATTTATGCTTAGATGTGGAACTTGTGTATCCTTTTCTTCTTTTTTTTTGTTAAAGTACGTGACTTGATTTCTTGCGGCTATTTGCAAACAATGGCACGAGCGTAAAAAAATATTAAATTAAATTAATATATTAAATAATTATCCCCCTTACCTCATTTAAAATGACATAATGCTATAAGGCCCATACCACTGCGCGAAGTGGTAAGACGTGCGACAAGGGATTTTCTTGCTTCATTGCAGCTTTTGTTTCCAACAAAACAAAGAAAGCTTACTATTCACTCATTTACCTACATTAATTACTTTTCACGCGGATATCCTTGAAAACTGGATGCCAGGTTTTTCCCATTGTAGTGTTTGAACCAAGTTTTCTAGTGCATACTAAAAAAGCCATTTTTATATGTCTTCCAAATTTTTCTAATTCATCAATACATACTTGTATCTTTATCGCAGTTAATTCGGTGACTTCTGCATTGATGCAAATAAGGTGACGTACATCATCGTATATTTTATTCTTTCTTTCTTTTTTTATTCTTTTCTTTTCTTGTTTTCGCCTACTTTTTAGAATTACAACAACAACGCTGAGAAAGCTTCTACTTAAACATTTTAGTATGGAGACATCAAGGGGGAAAATATTTATGTATTTCTTCCGCGATTTTGTTATTTAAAATTATTAAAATATTTTTTTGATTATTTCTTTTCATAATTCATCCATTCATTCATTTTTTTATTAAATTACCAAAAGCATTTTTTTGTTTTCTAAACCCTACATATAAAAATTATAGTAATTAATTAGTGCTAATTTTTGTAATAGTGACAAGATCTATTTTGTGGTGATTTCACATTTCTAGTTTTCTTGTAGTCGGTCATTAAATCACCCAAAAATTTTGGGTGTTGTGCATTTTTTCGGTTTCGGGCAATTTACTCTTAGCCGCCGGACACTCAGCCGCTTTACCGTAGAACCACAGTGATGTAGCTGTGGCGGTAGTAGTAGCGGTAGTAAGAGCTGTCAAAAGTTAAAACACATGTATTTAGTGTATTGCGCACACAATGTGTGTCTGTGGCGGTAGCGCGTAGCTGTGGCGGTAGTAAGAATTGGCCAACTTTTAACTTTCGTAGCGCTACACGGTTGACAGCGCTACACGGTGGACAGTTTAATACAAGTAAAGTAAACAATGGAGGAAAAGGACGTCGAAAAGTTTATTGAGATGGTTAAATCTAAAGAAATTTTATGGAATTTGTGTCATCCGTTGTACAAAAATATTAAATCTAGCTTAAATTAACTCAGAGTATCGGCCATTGTTTATAAACGAGGTTTTTGTTCGACATAGCTACATTATTGTATTCAATTTTTTTCCGTACTACGCTACCTGGCTCCGCGGCTGTACTACGTACTACTGCTTCATACTACCGCTACGGGCATTGTGGTCCTACGGTTATGCAAAACAATACAATATTTTTTTTAAATTTATTCAGAAAGAGTGAGTTAAAAACGATATTTTAAATATTTTTCAACGAAAAAGTAGAATGCCTTAGTTAAGTTTTATAGCTATTTTGCTTAAAATATTGTGGATACAACAGAATGTTAAGACAGTGTTTTAAGCAAAACCTAATTTTTATAACAGGCCCAGGGCACCTATATTAATTTGAATGCATAGTTTGTAACGCAGTGAAATAATCACCGTAGACCCCTAAGACCTTTCAGAGTTATGATCGAGACCGCCAGGTGAATTGATTTAGCCATATCCGTCCGTCCGTCCGTCCGTCCGACCGTCTGTATGTGTGAAGGTTTTATGTCTTCAAAATCTAGCAAGAGAGCTGAAACTTCATGCACGGCTTGGTTCTTCTATGGCACAGACAAAGTGAGAAAATTGGGAACATCCGCTAATGGCCACGCCTACTATGGGCAAAAATTGGACCGCCCACACCATTGACGCCATGCCCTCTTTTAACATGTTAGATTTTTAAAAACCCAATTTCGCAAAAAATTTACTCAAAATCATAAAAAAAATGAAAAATTTGAAACATATGACTATTTGCTAAGTTTGTTTTATACAAAGTTTTTACCTCCATCCACTTTCAGGAAAGAACTTTTTTCAGAAATAAATTTTGCTTTCCACGCTTTTACTCATGATTCTTACAAAATAACAATCAATTGATTTGGGGGACAAACAGACAAACAGACATATTCTAAGCTAAAAACAAAACTTGATTCCTATGTTAAGCAGAAGAACATAAATAAATATGTATCATCATTTTCGGTGACCGCTTATACTTAGAAGGGTCGTGGAGCGAGGGTGTTTTTATATTGATTCCATTTTTCAATAGTTATTTACGTTTATGTGTAATTTTTGTTCGTTTTCCGAAAAGCGAACTTTGTTCGGCATCCCGGACAGTAGACGTCGAACTGTTTAAAAGTGTATGTTCTTGGGGACTAGACGTCAAACACGGAAACGTCAAAGTTTGAACAACTCCATGAAATGGTGCTTGTAGTTTTGATTCTGAGTTCACGGCCGGAACCAAATATTACTCATTTTCAAAAAAGGAACTGTCAGCCGAGTGTCATAAAAAAATGTTTTTTTTTTTTACGATCAATCGAAAAGGGCATAAATGTTTGTTTCAATTTACTAATTTCTTAATTTTTCAAGATAAGTCTCCTAAGTTGTTTGCAATTTTTTACTAGCATAAAGCATCGTGCAGTGTGATTGTGATTTTTCTGAGTGCCCTTGAATGCCAACCTGTCTAAACTGTCTAAATCTAAAGAAATAGTAGCATTATTGACAGATAAAAGTGCCAACTCAGGCATTCACCGTAAGCAAATGATTCAGGCTTTTAAGCAAATGACAGCATTTTTTAGGTAAGACCAACAATAATGATTGAATGCCTCTCGCAAAATAAAACCCCTGTGCATTTCGATTGAGTGCCGCGACAGAAAATACTGTGTTTTTGCATAAAAATAAGTGCGTCTTCAAAATGAAAGGAAATAATAAATAAACAAGGGAAAAAAGGATCTTTGATGTTGGGACCGGAATGTACGGTGTTTTCAGTATTGCTGCAGCCATGTATGGTATTTTAGAGCAACTGCTTCGCTTGCCAGTACATAATTTTTGTGACATGTACCACTAATATTGGCATGCAGTCTAATATTATTTGACGAACGAGTTGGAGAGTGACAAGCTCGTCCATAAGCTTTCTGCTTGCACTAAATATGCTAAGATGTCATATAACCAAAACTTAGTTTAAGTCTACGAAATTTCATTCTAAAGTGAATTACTTAAACTATTAGAGATCCTTTTTAGATTTTTGAACAGACGCTCAAAACACACTAAATGTGATACTCAAACAGATCCCCCTTTCCTTGAGTAGTCTTGGCTGTATATTGCTGGAAAAAACACAAAGGTTAAATCAAATACCGTTGACCATAGTTAACGTCACCAAAGAATAACTTTTTTTGTTGATTTTCAAATCAATATCTTCTATTTTTTGCCGAAACCTTAAGAATGTCAAAAATGCCATAGGAGGAGAGCCGAACTCAAGTGGTGAACGGTATTGAATTGATAATTCCAAGTCTTAGGTTTTAACCGTTATACTTTCGACTGAATCGTTCTAGCGAATGTCCATGTTTAGTCCATCCAACACGACGACACATTTTAATCAATTTAATTCAGCTAAAAAGTACACATTTTGAAAAGTAAAGCGTATCGGCGCATTCAACTCTTACTCCTTTTTAAATGTGACCTTTACATCACATTCAATTCGACAAGAATTCAAAAGTCCGACATTTTGTTTTACAATTTAGCCAATGCGTTTTGCAATAAATCTTACAACGTTTCCTCCTAGATTGGAGTGTGGAAATCATGGGAAACACAAAAATTGGACATCCGTGACATCGCGTGGCCTGGCAACTCACATGCCCCACCACAGGGTGTTCCTGAGAAATTTCATCTCAAAATAACGTTCTTAGAGGAAGCGCCTTACATCAATCTCTCGCCGGCAGATCCGGTCAGTGGTAAATGCTTAATGGATCGAGGTGTTCTTTGCCGGGTAGCCGCTGATCATGAAATGGCCGCCGACGTGGACATAGGCCAAGCCCATCGCAATGAATCGTTCTATCAGTGCTGCAGTGGGTTTTGTATAGATTTACTGGAAAAATTCGCCGAAGAATTAGGTTTCACGTATGAGTTAGTGCGGGTAGAAGACGGCAAATGGGGCACTTTGGAGAATGGCAAATGGAATGGACTTATTGCGGATTTGGTCAACCGGAAGACAGATATGGTGCTGACCTCTCTTATGATTAATACTGAGAGAGAAGCTGTGGTGGATTTCAGTGAGCCATTTATGGAAACTGGTATGGCGATTGTAGTGGCCAAAAGGACTGGCATTATCTCACCCACAGCTTTCTTGGAGCCCTTCGATACAGCCTCATGGATGTTGGTAAGTTGTTGCACTTTCAATCTCAGTCGTAATCTTATCCAACTCTTGCTATTTCCTATCAAGGTTGGAATAGTAGCTATTCAAGCGGCAGCATTTATGATATTTCTGTTCGAATGGCTATCGCCAAGTGGTTTTGATATGAAACTGTCTCTACAAACCGGCTCAGTGATTCCCTATAGGTTCTCGTTGTTTCGAACATACTGGCTTGTGTGGGCGGTTCTTTTTCAAGCGGCTGTACACGTAGATTCTCCAAGGGGTTTCACTTCGCGTTTCATGACCAATGTTTGGGCCTTATTTGCTGTAGTATTTTTGGCTATCTACACTGCCAACTTGGCTGCCTTCATGATAACAAGGTAAGGGTAGTTGCTACACTAACCCGAATCTCCTTTCATGATATATCATTTAGAGAGGAGTTCCATGAGTTTACTGGATTGCATGATTCCCGGCTTAGATACCCGTACTCCCACAAACCGTCGTTCAAATTTGGCACAATTCCCTATAGTCATACAGATTCTACAATCAAAAAGTATTTTAAGGACATGCACTACTACATGAAAGAGTGAGTACAAAAATAAGGCTTCAATCTAAGCATATCAACTGTATCCTGGCTTTTTAGATATAGCAAGACAAGTGTGGCAGATGGAGTAGCATCAGTACTCAACGGAAACCTTGATTGCTTTATCTACGATGGCACTGTTTTAGATTATCTAGTGGCGCAGGATGAAGACTGTCGACTGCTGACAGTGGGAAGTTGGTATGCAATGACCGGTAAGACAAATATGCATTCCTTGAAAATGGCAATCACTGATGCTTTATTTCGTTTTTATCCAGGCTATGGTCTAGCGTTCAGTCGCAATTCGAAATATGTGCAAATGTTCAACAAGCGCCTCTTGGAATTTCGCGCCAATGGTGACTTGGAACGCTTGCGACGTTATTGGATGACTGGTAGCTGCAGGCCGGGTAAACAGGAACACAAGTCATCAGATCCTCTGGCCCTGGAGCAATTCTTGTCCGCCTTTCTTCTACTGATGGCTGGTATATTGCTGGCTGCCTTACTTTTGCTGCTAGAGCATGTGTACTTTAAGTATTTCCGTAAGCGTTTGGCGAAATCCGATAGAGGGGGTTGTTGCGCTCTAATTTCGCTCTCGATGGGCAAATCTTTGACCTTCCGCGGTGCGGTATTTGAAGCGACGGAAATTCTTAAAAAACATCGCTGTAACGACCCTATTTGTGATACACACTTGTGGAAGGTCAAGCACGAGCTGGATATGGCCAGACTGAGAGTCAGGCAATTGGAGAAGGCCATGGATAAGCATGGCATCAAACCACCACAGTTGAGGTAAGTTTAAGCACTTTGCGTAAATAAGTTTGTCGATTTTATGAAGAAGAATTTTTAGGCTGGCGTCATCGTCAGATTTACTCAACCATTATCACATGAAGGAACGTCCACCACTGTTGGGAAATTTAAGCCTAGGAGGCAGTGCTCAAGACTTATACAGGTGGTAAGTTTGTTTCTTATTGGTGTCGTTGCTTGCAATGGAATGTGCATGTTGAGTTCTTCAAATTTTTACCAAGAATGTAAAGCAAATTGTAACGTGCTTTCCTTATAAAAGGTTGTTGTCCTGCCGTGACCCTATTTTGTTGGAGTATTCTTGCGTGTTAAAACCACACGTTTTTGCAAACTCAGCGCATGACCCATGATTTGTCGTGCGATTTTTGCAAATTTTGAAGACAGTGAATCTTTAGGCACTGAATTTCAACTAATGCGATTCGATCACATTCTGTGAAGCTCAGTGGAGTGTTTGTTTTATTTAACGTTGACACAATCTATCTTCGATCTGACTTTTAAAATAATAAATTGCAATGCTGTACCATTAGCTCGTTGTTATGCCTACCACGTTTCCACCATACACTAATCTACGATTAGATGAATCTTCAACAAATCATCCTATCTTAAGATTACGCATAAAAATTTTGGCCTTTTCGGTTGGTCGTCCGGGAGCGTCCGGGAGACTCCTGGACTCTGCTGAAACTGTTTTCTTGGTCTCGTTTGACAGTTCCTCTTCTGGATAGAAATTTACAATCATACATGTGTCAATGTCAAGTTGGATAAATGTCATTTGTCTCCTGTAGAATAGCTTTTGCTTCACAAACACAACGCTAGACAAACTTCAAAATCAATAAAAACGTGTTTGGCTATTCGAAGATAAACCCTAAACCCTAAAACAGGTACAGAAACAGAATCTCATACATTAGCAACTGAAACCTAATTTCGCTGAATGCTTTTTGCGTTGCTAATGTATTAAATTCTGTTTCTGTTCCTTGTGATTACGCGGCTTAATCCGGGAGAAGAACGCTCTGATCGGGGATCGCCAACCGAAAAGGCCATAAGTCTACTCAACGTGAGAATAAAGTCAAAGCTGTTTATCTATTTTATTCACCTTTTTCACGCATATTTCACCCAGTTTTTGCTTGCAGAACGGAAACAGACTGCGACTAAGGATCCTTAAAAATTGGATTCTATTGGGATTTTATTTTGAACTCGGATTTTCTCGTTCATAAGTCTTAGTTCACTCCTCTCAAAATAAACCGAAAATAAACCGAAACAACCAAAATATGACGGATCTGTCAGAAATAAATGTCTTATTGGGATTAAGAAAACTATTTTTTATTTCACTGTGCGGAACTGTCAATGTCACAGTTAACCGAAATAGCCTAAGTCTGACCGACCTGTCAAAAGTGTATGTCCTACTGGGATTCAGAAATGGATTTTTTTTTTCGCTGCGCGGAAATGTCAACGCACTTGAGAGCCAATTCACAGCAAGGCTCGCATTATGAAAATATTTTGTGTGTCCTTGCCTCAGCCTTGTTTATTGTAACTTTTCAAATGTTCGCCTGTTAAACAAATTTAAAAAAAAATTGTCGAAGAAAGTATGAAACCAAGTCTGAGCAGTTTAGACGACCCAACCTAAGACACAAAGTTCATAAAGACAAGTTTAACATGATCTACATTCTAGTGGCATGATCTTCCTTATGTTTTTTCAACTGTAATTTTACCACTTAAACTAGTAAGATGTCTTGCTTGAAACCCCATACCCTACAAACTTAAAATCTCGTAGCTCCTTACTAAATTGCATGGTGTGAATATACTCTTATAATAGTTTTTAAATAAAAATACGCTGCCAAATAAGTAAGTACTAAAATTATAAAGCAATTTTAAACTTTGTATTACAAAAAAACATTCAACTGCTAAATATTAGAATAAAACTTTTTGACTAACCAAACTTTTCAGGTCTTATAAAACAGAAATTGCTGAAATGGAAACAGTCCTTTAAGACATTAGCATCCGGGTCCTAGTTCAATTTTGACATTTTAAAAACCGAAACTAAACAATTAAGAAAAGAAATATATATATATATTTAAATAGCAATAAGTTAACAAAAAAAAACAGACAAAGCAACATTTATAAATAAAACAAAGATGAAAATTAACTTAATGAATTAGTAACAACAAAATCAAAATAGTTTAGAATCATATAAAACGAAGTTGCGCAACATAATAAAAAAAAAATATTTTAACTAAATTTCAGAATCACTATGCAATACCGAAGAACACACAAAATTTTTTATTTATACGTAAGTAACGAGATCACTCAAACAAAGTGATTCAATTCCAATTCTAAATAACTAATATACCTACAAAAAAAAAAAAAAAAAAAAAAAACAGTACAGAAAACTCCAAATAGAATCTTTGAACTTCCTGGCATCAGATTTATTTAAATTAAAATAGAAAAAAAAACAGTACTTATACACACTTTTGAACTTAACCAGTTATTTAAAGAGAAGTCTTGTAAATTGAAAAACTTACGAGAAATATTGTTAAGTAAATTGTTAAATTTTTTATAAAAAAAAAATTAAACCAAAAACTGAAAACAAAACTAGAAGTAAATACCACCAAGATTTTCCCACAAGTCTCTATAAGAAGATAATAAGTTTCAAAATACTTTTTGATTGTACTTTTTTTTTAGAGCTCCTGCGGTCTTTCTTGTGTATAAAAAATTAATAAAATATTGCATTATTTTTCTGAAAAATTTTATATTAGAAATTTTAAAAAATCTTTGACTATTTCTTCTCTATAAAAGATCAAAAATTTGACCTAGTTTGAATAAGTATAGCTTAACAGCAAGTCGTAAGATTTTTTTTGCTGTCAAATAATTTTCCTATTGATAAAAATGAAGTCAGTTACGTTCTGTCAATCTGACATATTCGTGTCTGTGAACACCGACTTATGTAAAATTTAAAATTCCAGGCGTATGGAATACATTTTTCCATGATTTAAAAATGCAAATATTTTCAAAATTTAGAGACGCCAAAGTTAGAGCCAAAATTCAATTGTTTGGGAACGTTTGTAAAGGTGATTTAACGACTATTCAGTGGCTTCATATTATTTTAAGCAATTGAAATAAAAGTCGGTACTTAAGAATTTATTTTGGTAACAACCATTTGAAGTTTTTAATCTGAATCATGCTATTGCTGAAGACATAGTGTAGCGAGGTAATTTATCTTTAAAACATTAAGAAGTTTTTTTTTGTCATTTTGTGTTTTTTCTTGTGTCTTTTCTCGAGTATCTCACCCAGGACTGGCTTCCAATGTTTAATGTCAATCAGTTTACAATAAAATCCAACTATGTTTACCTGAACTGAGTAGTAATGATGTCCTTTGTGCAGCAGAACATTGCGAATGTTGAACAGGCCTCAACGGCCTTCTTCGTCATAACAATCCCAGTTTAAAACCAAAGTACGTCAACGTCTCCCCTGTATTTCCTTTCGGTCTAATACCTGGAGTTGATCAAAATTGGGTTTTTTCTCAGCCTTTCCTGCTTCCTGCATTCCTATTTTAGGTAATGTCGCCTCCTCAAAATTTACCAAAGACATAGCTTAACAAGGATGATAAATCCAAAAATCCGGCTGATCATGTAGAATTATGCTTATATTTCAGAAAAGGATCAGACAAACACAAAAGACCGTAGAAATATCTTACTCCAACAATACAAAGCAAAAATATATATTTTTCTCTGCTTTCGCAAAAAAAAACTATAAAGCGTTACAAGAGCAGCAAAGAAACAAAGCCAACATAAATTTAAATATTTAAAACAAAATATACTAAATATGTGTGTAGTGTTAAATATATATATCTAAATCTCACTAAGATAAATAATGACAAAGAAAAAAAAACCAAAACAAAAAAATCATCCTACATTAAAGATGAACAAATAATATTTAGAATTTAAAAAAAAATAAAATGTAACAAATAAATGGAAACAATTAAACAAAAAGTGTTAAATGTTAAATGTTACGTTGGTATTTGTGTCCTCTATCTCCCTCATCGATATCGATTGGTATATTAAATCCCCTCAACCAAAAAGTAGAAAAACAATATATTTCTTCCTAAGTTGCTGAATTTTCATTGATTTTTTATTTAAAATAATAAATTAATGCCACGAAAGTTAAACATTTGAAAAGAAGAAAAATACACGCTTATTAAGACAACAAGGATAGTATTTATTTTATAGATGAAGGATTTTTTATAATTTCTGCGCGCAATAGTGCATGAAAATATAAGTTTTTGTTAAAAAAAAAAGAAAACATTGTAGTTAAAAATAAATTATTTTTGAAATTTACTGTAGGTAAAATTTTATTTTTTAAAACAAATATATACATATATTTATTGTAAATGTAAAATTCTAAATAAAAACTCATTGATTTAAAAACAAACACTAAAAAACATAACAGAGAAAATAAATTCCAAAGATTGCTTTAAGTTAAAACAAGAAAAAAAAAATTGTTTGAGCATATTGAAATAAAAACAAAAGCAAAAAAACACTGCCTAATGAACTAAAACAACAAAAAACAACATCAACCATAAGCAAAAAAAAGCAACAATGAACTAAATAAAAAATAAACATAAACATATAAAATAAACTTAATGAAAATATAAAGAAACAACAAAATTTTTGACACAAAAACAAATGAAGCGTGAAGTGGAATTGTTTGAGTACTAAAGTTAACATGTAGTAATTTTTTGGTTTTTGTTCCCTTTTTGATAAATGTGTAAATAGTTTGTTGGAAAAAAAAAGATAAATTATAAAATTATAAGATATAAATATATATTTAAAAGTATTTAATATAAATGAATAAATATAATTAAAAACCAAAACTAGTCATTTTCAAAGATGGTAATAATAAAACTAAACTTTAAAGAAAATAAAATGGAAATATATGAAAAAAATAAATTATTTTTATGAAAAATGTTGGTTTATTTAAAAGTAAATTTATTTAAATGCTTTTTTTCGAAAGTATACACAATGAAACAACAACAAAACAAAAAAAAAACCAAAAACATAGTGAAATTGAAAATGAAAATGGTGTTTGTTAAACTATTGTGAAGGCACAGACGGCAGTAACAATGCAATAAATGTATACTTAAACAGTGTTTAGTGTGTATTGAATTTTTCGTTTTTCCCAGGTTCTTTCTCCACATGAATGGAGACACTGTACGCTGTAATTCAGAGAGTGGTATTTTTTGACGTCAGTTACCTACCCATACCCGGTAATTTTCAATTATTTTTACAAAGTTAGGAATTACGTTCTTTAACACAATTTATCATAATTGACAAAAACCACGCGGAAAATAACTGCTCAAGTGATGAGAATGTGTATGCTAGCAGCAGGAAATCGTGCGGTTATTTGTCGCAACCGCGATTTATGCCGTTGAGCTTTTCTGCTGTACTGTGTCAACACCCGAAGCCGATTGTCAACAATCAGATAGGCACATATCAATGTGGCTTTAGGCTAGGAAAGTCCACCATCGATCGAATATTCACACTGCGGCATTCTTGGAGAAAACTCAGGAATCCCAAATCGATACACACCACCTGTTCATCGATTTCAAGACCGCATATGACAGCGTCTATAGAGACGAGCTATATCGCGAATTGTCTAGTTTTGGCATCCCTGCTAAACTCGTCAGTCTGTGTTGGATGAAGATAGAAGATTCACGCTGTTCCGTCAAGGTCGGTAAAGAACTCATCGACCCCTTTGATGTCATAAAAGGATTTAGATAAGGATTTGACGCGCTTTCATGTGACTTTTTTAACATCATACTTGAGAGAATTGTGCAGAACTGCGCCAACATCAGAGGCACAATCTTTCGAAAGCTCGTTCAATTACTCGCATACGCACACGACATTGACATAGTCGGAAGAACAAAGCGTGATGTCAGTGAAGCCTTCGTGAGTGTTGGGACGCAAATGGCGAATATGGGCCTAGCAGTCAACGAGGACAAAACCAAGTATAAGTTAAACTAAATCTAATTTTTTTATTATTAAGGGACGGGGACCTCATCTAACCTCGCGTGCGAAACTGGAGATGGTTAGCTAGAGACAGATCTGGCTGGCGAAGCTTGTTGGCTTAATCCCAGGTCCACCCTGGACTGTAGCGACACCTTAAGTAAGTACGTAAGACAAAAGTGATTATTTTTGAGGTATTAATTGCAAAATATTCTGTCATCAATTTTTTATCATTTTGTTATACCTTTTCCAGGGTTTAATAATTTTTATGCATAGTTTGCAGCACAGTAACATAATTAGGAGGTATGATCGGGAACGACAGGTGAATCGAATAAACAAAAATTCATCTACCCGTCCGTCTCTTCGCATTTGTCAAGCTTAAAAGCCTGCCTTCATAATGTCTTAACGTCACGCGAGTGGAAGGAACAGAAAACGAAGCAGAAGGTGAATTTCGCACTTTTGTACTGAAACGACAAGGAAAATCAACCTTCGATAGCCCGTTCCACATTTGAGATGTTCTGATTAAGAAAGAATCCACAAAACAGAGTGGTGACTGATGGTGACGCAATCAAATATGCAATTGCATCTTTTGACATTTTCAAGTCACCTGGTTCAGATGCAATCCACCCACTTATGCTGAAACAAGGTTTAAGTCAGCAATTGCCTATGCTGAAAAAAATATTTACTGCAAGCCTCGCCTTGGCTTACATTCCCACCGTTTGGCGCATGGCTAAAGTCGTATTTATACCAAAACCTGGTAAGTCTGACTATAGCCTAGCCAAAAGTTTTAGACCCATAAGTCTATCTTCCTTCCTGCTGAAAAGCTTGGAGAGACTGGTTGAGCTGCGCGTACGCAAGGTTCGATTGCTCTTCGATTGCATCCTCTTTCTGAGATGCAACACGCTTATCAGCGCGGAAAATCCTGCGAAACTGCGCTTCAGAACCTTGTTGGTACGATTGAATGTGCTCTCGACCAGAAGGAGTACGTGCTGGACGTTGTCGTCGATGCTGAGGGTGCTTTTGTTAACGCGACGTTTGATAGCATGTGCAACTCAGCCAGACAACACAGTGTAGATGAAACATTAGTTCAATGGATTAGGGCAATGCTAATGAACAGGACGCTGAAAACTGAAGCAGATTGTGGCAAGTGCATCATAACTGGGGTAAACAGGGGCTGTCCGCAAGGTGGGGTTCTGTCTCCTCTTTTATGGTGCATGGTGATAGACTCTCTCCTATCGGCTCTCAACCTTCCTGGAATCTAGATACAAGCCTACGCGGATGATGTCGCCGTTCTTTCTGTCGGCTCAAACCTAGGGACTGTGTGCTCTCAGGCGCAGAGATCCCTAGATTTGATCGATGATTGGTGCACTAGGAATGGGCTTTCAGTGAATCCTCTTAGAACTACGGTTGTTCTCTTTACGAGAAGGAAGAATGTCACTAGTCTGACTCAACTCGTGCTTTAAGGTGTCACTATCCCGATATCCGATGAAGTCAAATATTTGGGAGTAATCCTTGATAGAAAACTTCTTCGGATGGCTCCAAAACCGGACAGAGGTCTGGTGCTGGAGTCCCACCACCAGCTGTGGAAAGCGAGAACATTAGACTCCACTACCCCTAACTCCACCCCCTAAAAAAGGTAAATATGCGTCTGTCTTCCAAGCGGAGGTTTTCGCTATCCTAATGGATATGCGCTATGTTGTGACTAACAAGTGGAGGGCGAGAAGCATATGCCTTTGTAGTGTCAGCCAAGCCACTCTAAATGCGTTGCTCAACCCTCTTGCCTTGTCCAAGATAGTGCTCGAACTCAAGTATTCGTTGAACTTAGTCCGAAGGCTAAATGCAGTGAATCTTATTTGGGTTCCAGGTCATGCTGGTGTCCAGGGGAATGAGATCTCTGATGAGCTTGTCAGACTAGGCTCAGAAGAGGTTTTCTCAGGACCCGAACCTGCTTTAGGCCTACCTGTATATGTTGTTACGTCTGCCGTTGATACTTGGGTTTCTCGTGAGCACAGGGCTCACAGGGCTCGTTGGCGTGACTCCGATCGGTGCAGACTAAAAGACTACGCCCGGACATCTGCGAGGGATCAGCGTCATTTCTTCTATCTCTTAGGAGAATCGATTGCAGACTCCTTGTAGTTGTCCTGCCTTTGCTCGCATCAGGTGGCGAATCTTTGGGGCTGACGTGGTAGGTGCCGAACACCTAAGCTTATCATAACTGAAGCTCCTTCTCGTTTTTCTTCGAAAGACGGGTAAATTAAATACATTAAAGTAAGGTGTCTGCGTGGTAGTACAATGGACCAGTAGTTGTATCTGAGTGCTCCATCGGATAGTAACAACTTCCGACAAAAAAAAGAAGAAATTCGTGAACTTCCAATGATCAGTAAAATATTAAAAGTCAATTTAAAGAAAAGTCTTAAAATGATTTCTATATTTTTGTTAGGGTAAGAATTCTCATAAGCTTGACTTTGATACCAATAAGAGTCTGTTAGCTCTTGTTTGCTCTATTGTCTAAAAACAAAATTTTACCGATAGCTATGACTTGGCCCTTATAAAGAAGAATTATTTGGAATCAAATCCTGCAGTTTGTCAAAGACCGAAAACTCTAATTTGATGAAATTCTTAAAGCTCAATTTTATCATGAGTTCTACTTAGGTTGGTGATGATATCGATGGCGGCATAATAAATTAGAGTAAAAGTTTTCTTCAAATAATTGATGCTTTTTAGAAGTAGTCCTCTACAATATGGAGGCTTGGAATTAGTTATGTGGAGGGGTAGGTGGTATTTGCAGAAGTCTGAAAAGCTGCGACGCCATTGTGAATAAAAAGTAGAGGATGTTTTTTTTTAAACTTCGAATATATTTTTATGGCACTAAAGAAATTAAAAATGAAAAAAACTTTTTTAAACAGAATTAGATGATCCTTTGCCATGAAACAGCGTTGACCTCTTTTAATAAGTTCAAATTATTGATAAGTACGCTTGCAATAACGACATCCCCTTTCAAATCAATAACCTCCAATTATATTGATATGAGATGCTTTTATAACTAGATATAGCTGCCTACTTCAACATCGTAAAGGTAATAGCGCATAACATTGAAAAAATGTTCCACATACGCCCCCCTGAGCCGCATTCAAATAATGAAGAAGCATGAAGAGCTTTCAAATAGGAAAACCAAGACACTTTAAGATTTGCACAAACTTTCCTCTCACTTTCATCTTGTATCGGCAATTAGGTAATAACATGCAACAAACTGCAAAGTAAACAAATAATCCACACAAAGAACAACGAAAAAACCCAAAACAACTTTGAGCACGAAAAATGGATATAAAACAAAATCCATTCGAATGCTAATATGGCTTACAATTTACGACTTGTACGAGCCCAACAAATTAAGCTTGAGAGAGAGAGTGTAAGCGCCGCCTAAAGCTTCCATGCCAATATGTTGTCGTTTTTCTGTGAACACCTCTAAAGAAACCAAAAACAAAATATGTTAACTATGCTATACATCTCGCGGCACTGCAATCCGCCAAGGTAACCAAACGCCTCTGAACCTCGTTTCCATTCAGTTTGCAGATTCAAGTCGTTACGATTATACAAGCGCATTTTCGTGGTCGTGGTACGGATTTAAATGAATTAAGTTTTGACTAAGAATTGCAAAAAAAAAACATGAATAACGTCTATTCAACCTTCGTCCTTGTGCTCCTTGTGGGTGCTGCATTGGCCACACCAATGCTCTACAAGAAAAACAATCATGACAAATACGAGCCAGGTGTGTGTGTGTGTTTAGTTATAGTTTTTTTGTGAAAGTGCAAGCCTTGAATATTTAAAAATTCCTACAGATTTGGTGCCTGTTTCGTCGACGGTAATTCCCTTAACGGTATACGAAGTCAGCTACGGCTTGGGTGGCAAGCCTAGTGAGGAGTATAAGATGGCCTACTTGAAGAAGTTACGCAAGAAGGTTAAGCACACCGACGAGGAGGAGGATCCTGATACACTCATTACGAGTAAGCCATTCCGAATGAGTTAGTATAAAATAAGTGTAATCGTTTGTGAATTGTTGCCATTGCAGTTAAAAAGAAGTACCATGACCAAAATAAAGCTAAAGTCAAGGGAATCTAGATGAAATCGAGATTGATGAACTTACGACGCTAGATGGAGAATTTTTTTTAACGTTCAAATTATTTGTTTTGTTTCTATTTTAAAATAATAAATAATTGTTGGACCTGATTGTGGGAGTGTTTCTGTTCAAATTTTAGCGTTTTCTGTAAAAGGTGGTCATTTATGGTTATAACGGATTAGTCACTTAAATCTGCGGGGGCTACATCTAAGATGATCTAAGCTGAGATCTGTGTCTTGTTGTCATCATCAGCTTAAACTGAATTTTGGAAAAGTTCATTGTCATTGTGACTTTCATAAAAGGGAATACATCATTCAACAGAAAAAGTATCATAAATTGGTCTGTTTTAAAAACATTTCAGGAGATTCTTCAGCAACAAGATTTGCAACCAACGATATCTCTTATTTTTGGACCGTAAATATTTAAAGAAAACTTAATGACGGGGGTTCTTATTCTGAAGAACAGGCTTATAAAAAGCCATGGCGTGCTAAGCCTAATCTATACAATAAAAATGGAGCCGAATACCACAAGCTGTTCAAGCTACCCACTTGTGAACCCCACTCTTAGCCGGTTAATGTGTTTTTGTCCGCTCATTTACAGCAAATAAGGCTAATCTAACAACTATAAAAACAAAATATAAACATACAAGCAAAAAAACACTGTATATGACTACCATATTGTCTCTAACTGTAATGATCAAGTTTTCTTAGACTGAAGGTTGTCGATGGCGACCAGAAAAGCGGGAAATATGGTTCCATTTCGTTGACTCGAAGAAACTGAAAGTTCGTACTTGCAACTTGCGATTTTTATTGTGTATCTGTTCTGTATAAAGCACACGAAGTCAAAGAGTGCTTCTGTGCAAAGTCACTGGCGGTTGCGCAATTTATTCCATCTGGTTCGGCGTTTCAGGTAAGCGTGAGAGCTGACTGACATGACTTGAGGGTGTGCTTGCTTGCTGAAACTCAAGAATGTGCAGTGAATTGAGGGTGGAGATGGAGGTAATTTTGATTTCGTGAGGTTTCATGAGACCATTGCTTAATCTGGTCTTGTATAGTGTTTGATGGAGACATCGTTGTTTTTGTAGATACATATTTCTTGTTTTAATTTTTTGTTCGGATCTTTTTTTTTACAGAATTATTTGTAAAGTCATAGACTACGGGGATAGAATTCGTTTTATTTAAACAAGATTTGTACCATATGAGCATTTAAATGCTGTGAGCAATCAGCAGCGAGAAAAATCCGCTCTAGCCGAGCATGTCTTAGACCATCCCAATGAACACCATTGGATCAGATTTGACCAGGCTAAGATACTGGCTCGGGAGTCGCATTACATCCCACGGCTTGTTCGTGAAGCGATTGAGATAAAACGCCACAAAAATTTCAATCGCGACGACAGCTTCAAATTGTCGCGAACATGGGATCCAATAATCGGCTCATCACCGTCGATTGCGAATTGGCTAACCAGGCCCCAGCGACACAGTGAGCACTGCTCTCAGCCACCTGATGCACAACAACGAGAGAACGAGATAGCATTACCGCCTACGCACCGCTACATTTTGCGTAGTGCTAATCGCCATAAGCATTTTTAGGCAGTTTCCCGGTGACCACGCTTAATGTAACTTAAGCGAAACGTTCGGGGTGAGTACGGTTTGCACTCATACTTTATTTTTAACGCGGTATATCCCAAAACCTTTAAAATTAAATTAAGATTTGAACCTTTTCGCAATTCCTGGTCTGGGAGAGTTATATCGGTTTTTATGTGAATTACCTGCTTTATCCCCACCGTTTTGGTTAGATATTTTGTCATGAGCGTTATCTTCAATGATATCTGTGCGAAGCCTTAGGTATTACGTCACAATGAATCGATCGGCTATGGTCAGCTGATGAATGAAATACTTAACTTTTCCAAGCTTAATTGCAGTGTTGTTGAAAGCCCTGCACAAGGATGTAAGGCTGGAATCATGGCTAAGGGTCTAATCATAGCTATCATCGGATAGCATCATTGGAACAAATCAGTGGAACAATGTCTTCGGTTTTCTGACAAGTCATTCATAGCAATCATTGAAAATTTCTGTCAGTGGCAACAAACAACTACAGGCGTTTGAGGTTGGAGTTGATCAGTGAAAGGAAAACTGACAGATGTGAATAGAAAGAGAATGGAATTCTTTTCCGTGGAACGATTTTGTCGCAAAAACACAAATCAAAATCAGCTGTTCCTTGAAATCGATTTCTGCAGTGAAATAGTAAAAGCGAGTTTACACAAAAGTTTTAACGCAATTTATGCATTTTTGTTACGGAAAAAAATTCTTTAACTCATAAGCTTCATTTTGATACCAATAACAGCCAACATTGTTTGCTCAAACGTCTAAAAACATGAAAAAAAGTTTTCAATGATTCAATCCGATGATAGCTATGATTAGACCCTAAGCCAGGGTGATCAAGGGATCAACATCTAACGAGCTCATTCAAGTGCCAAGAGTTGTGGTATATTATATATACGCCTTCTACGAGCAAACCTGGTGCTGCTAGCATAAAATACTTTTTTCAATTTAACATTAACCAGAATCCAAAGGTCCAGTTCTGAAATTTGCGACCACGCCAGACTTGAGGGTTATTTAGGACAAGAAACTCAGTTGGATATAAAAAAAAACAGAACTAAGAAAATAGGATTAACTCAGTTCTTATAGCTCTCTAGCAGGACCCAACTCTTCTTAAACTATGTCTCCACCGGCAATTAGAAGAGGATATCCCAAAAATCAAAGAGGATAGCCCAAAGAGAAAATCCCAAAGTGGCTCCACCGGACATAATATAGGATTTCTGTCATTTGGCTCTCAAAAGAAAATGGCTATGTCATTTTCCTGAAACGAAAAACGATTTCCGCTGTAAAAATTACAATAGAAAGCGTACTTGGACAAACCTGTCGCACAGGGACAGTTTCGGTTTCCTTTTTTGAGTCTTTTACTTTTGCAAAGGTGCAGAAAATTGGTTTGTGAATAGGGTGAACGGGGTTTATGAGAGGATTCATGCGAGAGAATTTAAATTTGTATGGTAAATCGCGTGATTTGAAGAGGATTTAATAGAAATTTATATTAATCGCGG
Source organism: Neoascia interrupta (assembly GCA_947623515.1). Lineage (NCBI taxonomy): Eukaryota > Metazoa > Arthropoda > Insecta > Diptera > Syrphidae > Neoascia > Neoascia interrupta. Next base: position 25,879,764 of record OX392463.1, read on the forward strand.
GTGGGGGGCCGTGGCGTAGTGGTTAGTGTGTGCGCTTACTACGCCGAAGGTCTGGGTTCGAATCCTGTCATCGTCACCTGAAAAAAAAGACTTTTTCTTTTTCACGGTCCCCACCTCCGCGAGGGTCTGATAAGCCCTCCGAAAGTATCATTTGTCTCGAAAAACTTCTCTAAGTGCCGTTCTAAAATTTTAGGTCCTCTTGTATGTGAAGAAATTAAACCACACAGCATACATTGATGAATAGTTGGCCCTGGCTTACCTCGAGCTGTTGCGCCACTCTATTTATTTATTTAATTATATTAATCGCGGACTAGTGCGCGGGGAGGACATGGTATAACCGAAGGGTTAAAGGAGTAAGGTCAGCTAGAAAAATTTACCCAGAAGGATATGAAAAAAAAAATTTAGAACGGTACAATTGACTTGGGCATTTCAAAACGGTTCTGAGGTACTGTAGTGCATTTCAAGCAAAAGCGAAGTACACTATTAAGATCTTCAATTGACTCAACAGCCAAGTTGCAACAAATTGTTTTATTCGATGGAGCTTGCCACCAATATGAACCCCGAAAATGCTGATTCAACTCGAGCTTTTCAGTTAAATCAGCTGATTGTCAAAAACTCGGTGAAACCCGGCAATTTATAACGCTGCAAAAGTGCGCCACGGTGCTTCCATTGAATACAGTACAAAGTACGCTTGGTTGTTGTCGTTGCTTCATCGAACGTAGAACTACGAAAAAAAAAATGCTCTGTAGTGTCATAACATAAGTCGCACTAGGGCTTTCACCAAATTAACCTTGGGTGGTGTTATGATTCAGAGATGGCAGAAACGTTCGATTTTTTGATTTCTTACGTTTTTCACGTCTGCTACATAAATGAAGTAGTTAATGTAGTTAAATGTAGTTATAGTAGTTAAACGTAGAAGACGTAGCAATTAGAGGTCAAAATGACGTTTGCAATGTCAACGCAACCACCGAATTGTCAATTCAAATTGCCATTTGTCTTTTATTAAATTTCGAGCTGATTGATTTTGCTCATACGCTACACATTCGGCTCTTTTCACGACCTTCAGTGTTTTCACCCCGTTATTATTCTTTAATTCTTTTGGAAATTTAACATTTTGACGTGTAACAAATGTAGGTAGTTAATGAAACAATTCAGAGGCGTAGTTTACCCAATTAACTATGCTTAGTTAATCGAGTAGATTACCTGGCGTATTCTACTTTGCCATCTCTGGTTATGATTCATAAGGGATGTCACAAATCACAAAAATTCGTTTGCGTAAACTGTGTTCATCACAATTTTCTTGTGACAGCTCTCGATCAATCACCGTCAAAATCAGCTGATCCCCAGTTTTCAAACTTTCTGGTTAGTTGTTTTTTTTTACCTACACTTAGGTTGACCTTCTGCATGCACGAATACAAATAGGAGTTCCTACATCACAAGACTAAATAAAGCAACGATTCGGAACAACGTTTTTGTGATCACCTGACGGATTATTTTGTTTGATCTCATTGACTGTCGCAAAATGTGAAAATCCCAGATCACCTTAGCCTATTCTACACCTGATAATTCAAAGCAATGGAGTGGATCTGAATTAGATTTCTGTCGAGTGCAACATATTCCTTTTTTGGGTTCCAGCAAATGAAGCTAGCTAGAGAAAGTTGTGGAACCGCCTAGCTTACTTACTTACTTTAGGTGGCACTAATACTATGTCTCCACCGACAATTAAAAGAAAATTGGCGGGAGATGATTAAAAATAAATCCTAAAGTGGCTCCATCGGACAAATATAGGATTAATTGAACTCGAAAAATTTGTTTCTGTCATTTTAGCTATCAAAAGAGAGTGGCGATGTCATTTCCCAGGAGCGAAAAACGATTTCCTCAGCAAAAGTCACAATAGAAAACGTACTTGCGACAAATCTGTCGCACAGGGACAGTTTAAGTTTCCTTTTTTGATTCTCAAACTGTTACAAAGGTGCAGAAAATAGGTTTTCGAATGAATGGGATTTATGAGAGGATTTATTTTTAATCGTTTGCCGAGATTATTTAAATTTGTATGGTAAATCGCGTGATTTGTAGGAGATTTAATAAAGATTTATATTAATCGAGGATTAGTGCTCGGTGGAGACATGGTATAAAGTCCAGCGTGAGCCTGAGCCTTAAGTCCAAAACCCAATGTTGCGTTGCTGTGTGCGTTCGATGACAAGTAGAGTAAATACAACGCATATGGGGGAAAACGAAATGTTTTTTTGCATAAGCGGACGATCAGCTTGTTATAGGGATGTCAAGAATAGACAATGCCCTATACAGATCGTGCCTATAGATGCTGTCGATTTATCATCGATTTATGATTCCTGGCTTTTTTCCAGGATCTGTCGCAGAGTGACAGTGAATATTTGACGATTTCCTGGCCTAATAGTATGTCTCCACCGGTTATAAGACTGCGAATAGCGGGAGGCGATCAAAAGTAATGACCAAAATGGTTCCAGCGGATATTGTATGAGATTAATTTGAGACGATACCACTCATTTTCTGTCATTTTGGCTCTCAAAAGAGAGTGTCGATGTCATTTTCAGGAGAAAAAATTGATTTTCGTTGTTAAAATCCCAATAGAAATCGTATTTGAGATCGGAGATATGTCATACAGCACGATTCCAGTTTCCTGCTTCGATTCTCAAATTGTAACATTACAGAGTTTTGCGAAAAGGGTTGAAAATGGTTTGTAAAAAGAGTGAATAAGATTTATGAAGGGATTAATTTGTAATCACTGCCGAGACGATTTCAATGAGTATGGAAAATCTCGAGCTTACGGAAAATTAGTTGAGGATATATGTTAATCAAGGATTAGTGTCCGGTGGAGACATAAAGCATGATTACATTAAAAGCCTGTGTCAAAACTCCTGGCATTTCCTTTGATTTTGAGGTAGTCATGCAGCATGACAGCATTAATGCCAGTAAAAGTGAAAGAAAAAAATGGCTAAGGCGTACAGTATAATCTAACCTTGAAAAATCTACTCCTAGAAAAACACATGATGGCTCGAGTCGACCTCTTATAACTCAACGAAACAGGAAACAGATAGTCAGCGAGATGAGAGATTTTACGGATGACAACATCAACAACATCTTCGGGAGGTTGTGGTCTGCACTAATAGTAAACAAACAGGTGAAGTGTCAAAACTCGGGAATTTTTGTTGATTTTACAGAATTCTTCTCCATCGTTTTTGTTAATAATTGCACGTTACCATGGATGACGACGACTTCGATGACTCAATCGATGGTGCGCTTGCAAGCATCGACATACCATCGCTACCAAAAATTCCAAAAGTTCAAGTTACGTCCAGCAATGCCACCACCTCTGCGGCTTCATCGTCCAATGCGACCACAAGTCATGAAGGCGCCGAAAAGCCCAAAGCAACTGGACCAGCCAATGTCCATTGCATTCAAGTGCACCCAAAGCAAAAAGGAAATCCCGTTCTCAAGTCTATTCTCAATTGTCCCTATGAATTTAGAGACATTATTCCCGATTACGTGGTTGGCAAAACATCGTGCGTCCTCTACCTATCGCTCAAGTATCACATTTTGAATCCGGAATACATTTGTCAACGGTTGAAGGAGCTGGGCAAGGCATATGCCCTCAGGATACTTTTGGTTCAAGTGGATTCCGCAGTAAGTACCTGTGCGAGGTCGTTACGGTTTTGGCAAAATTTCATGAAAACTTCTAGGAGCCCCACAACGCCTTAAAGAGTCTGACCAGAATCAGTCTGCTGGCGGATCTCACCCTTATGCTGGCATGGAATGCCGACGAGGCTGGCAAAATAATCGAAACATACAAAATGTTCGAGAACCGACCGCCCGACTTGATAATGGAGCGGGTGGACTCTAATCCGCACCAGAAGGTGAGTCCAAAAGCGACAGGAGTTTGACGATTCTAAAAAAAAACTTTCTAGCTTGTCACTGCTTTGACGAACATCAAGCCAGTAAATAAGACGGATGCAGTGTCCCTGCTGCAGAATTTTGGTAATCTCGAGAACATCATCAACGCCAGCGAAGATCGACTTTCTCTTGTTACGGGGCTGGGTCCCAGGAAGGCAAAGAAACTGTACAAAACGCTCCACGAGCCATTTATGAGCAAGTAACTCCAAGTTACTTGTGTTTACAAATATAAATCCTTTATTATTTACACCAGTCCTTGACGTAATTGCTCAACAAACTTCCAAATCTTTATGTTTCCGTCGTCGCTACACGACAGCAGTTGTCCCGGGGTTGATGGGTTCCATTTCACGCAGTTAACATCTTGCAAGTGAGCCTTGTCCACCGAGGTCACCAGTGAAAATGTCGGTTCGTTCTTTGCAGAGCCCTCGTCCTCCTTGAAAATTCTTATAGAATTGTCCCCACAGGCCGTGGCTATTAGCCCAGTTTGGTGACACCACGTAATGTCGTAAACGGCACGCGTGTGTTCACCTGAAATCGTACAGACACACTTCCACACCGTCTCGTTGTCCGGGGTGGGAATGCCCTCTTCATTGCCTGGCGGGTATGACTGCCAGATTTTCACTGTTTTGTCGTCAGAGCACGAGGCAAGCCGCTTTCCAGTTTCATCGAACGCAATACTCCAGACGGTGGACGTGTGCGACACCAGTGTGGCTGTACACTCCCAGTCGCTGTCCAATGTGTCTTCTTTGTAGAGTTTGATGGTGTTGTCATAGCTGGCCGAAGCTAGAATTTCTTCAAAGGGATGCCAAACAACCTTCTTAACATCCTGCGCGTGCGAGTTCATAACGGCCGCACACTCGAATTCGTCGTCTCCTGCAACCTCCCAAATCCAGACAGATTTGTCGCGGCTGCACGTTGCGAGAAGAGAACCCGATTTGGACCAGCTGACACTCTTAACTTCGTTCTCGTGTCCTTCCAAAGTTGCGTTGCACTCGAATTCCCCTAGGATTGAAAACAATAGTCTAAACGTCCAACTGATACTCTTTTCCTTTACTCACCTGATGCCTTGCTCCAAATAGCCGTTGTGGCATCAAAGCTTGCAGAAGCAAGAAACTGTCCGCAGGGAGACCACGAAATTTCGCGAATCGTCCGGCGATGTCCATCGGAGAGGATGGTTTTTGTTTTCCAATTGTTGCCACTTAGCGCCCAGATGCGTATAGTTTTGTCCTCACCGCACGAAGCAAAGGCATTACCTTTGTGATGCCAGTCTACGCCCCAAATGCGACCCTTATGCCCCTGGAGAGTGTGCTCCTCGATTAGTTTTCCCATTTTCTTTCTACAGGATTCCAAGAACGTCGTCTTTTATTTGTTATCAGTTTCTTGACTTTTCGTTGTCGCACTTTGTTCGTCGCTGACTTTTTAGCTGTCAAAAAACGTGGCCGATTCACAATAGATTAAGTTTAATTGTACTTAAAAATTCGTTAATGGCGTATTTATTTATTTCCTTCTGAGTTTCTGACCAAGCAGAATTCAAGTTATTAAAATTAAAATAATGTTTTCCAATGTTTTTTCCTCTTTTTCTGTGTAAAATGACAGTTGCCTCGCGTCTTTGCTGTCCATTCTCATCTTTGCTAGTCCACTCTATAAGAATAAGCAACGGCTAGAAAATAAAAAGCAACTAGCTGTTGAAAAATTTAAGACTTCACATATTTTTTAGCTACTAGCTGTGCATAAACTAAAAGCTTCCTTAGTGAAAAGGAAGCTTTTAGTTTTACCGTTTTCACACCGAGCCCAGAATCTAGATTCTGAGCAATTCGATTTCAAAATCGAATTGAGGCTTTCACATTGCAAAAATTATGTAGATTTCGTTGACGTTTCGAATAATTCAACACATGCCGTACAATTTGTCACAGTTGTCACAAGTTAAATGGCTTCGAATAAGTAAAAAAAAACTATTGTAATAACACAACAAACACTGGAATATATTAAAAAATCATTTCACTACTCAATTGTATAAAAAAAATGAAAATATTTCTAGAGCGGCATTCACAAAGCAATCTGTATTCATTCAAATATGTTCGAATATATTCTATTTATCATCGTTCAGAGGTGGAATGTAAAATAATTTTTCCACGTTTAATAGGATCAAGATTGAAATGTTTATCTCTTAAGGAACATCTTGAAAAAAACATTTAGCTTCTTCATAATAAATTTTTGATTTATTTTACTTTCTTATTCCTCGGCCGGTATTAAAAAACTCTTTTATCAGCACGACTTGCAAGTTGCAACAATTGCAAATAAAAATTATATCTCTCTATTGTGAACCAGTAAAATCCTCACACCAGCTCTGACCATTAATGTCAAAGGGCAAACAAAAAAATTTGTTTACGTGCATTAATTGTCTTATCACTCCTAGTTTTATTTGACGATCGAAAAAATGCAATAATTCCCATTTTAACCGATAAAACACAACAATGAACGGCTTAATAGCATTCAATAGCTCCAACGATGTTGTATTCAAGAAATTCAACAATGAACTTAAAGAGAAAATACGCGAAATCGCCGAAAAGCAGGGACTCGTCGACGCAGACACTCCCATCGATTCGAACATTATACTCCAGATATTTTCACCCTTGGTGAGCTCCCAGCGGATTATGTTTTGTCAATTCGACAACACCTACAGCAGTATACAATGCGATGAGGATTTGAATTTCACGTTTGGCGATTTCCTTGGCTTTTCCTTCATCAAAATCGGACAGGTTCCTATCGAAGTGATGCGCAGAAACTGTGACGTTGCCATCTCGTTGGCGCGGCACCTGTACGGAGCGAATTTCTTTGCCGCCGATAAGGCCCAAGAGGAGCTGTTCGATAATTTGATCGATGTGTACGAGGAGTTGGCTAGAGTTGATCAGGGAATGCATGTCGAAGCGATGCCGCAGTTGATGATAAACACTGAGATTAAGAACTCAATACGAAGGACTTTGGAAGTGGCGACCGAGAAGTTAAAGGAGGTTGGTTCGAACCGCTCGCATGCGCTGCTATTTGTAAGCAACAAGTTTGTTAGTTCGTTCTCCTCGCGCACGGCACAAGGGCTTAGTGCGTCAGACGTTCTGTTTCTGTCACTATTGGGCAGGACGCTGCGGAAGCATAAAAAGACCCGCCAGCTCAATCGATCTGTGGCAGTGTTTCTGGAAGGAGATCATTCGAGTGCTGTATCTGGATGCATACCTTGCATTGCGCACTGCTCGGAGTTGGAGAAGGGAGTGATTGTCATCTTTGTAGTGGAGTACTGCAACCTGCAAGTCGCCAGCAGCATCTATGACACATTCTTCGTCCTCCATAAGATACTCAACGTGCAGGTACAAGGAGACACCGACGCAGTGAAGCCTTCCTTTGACAACCTAGAGATCTACGTGAAGCAAACCTTGGACGCTCTCAAGAAGGCCAAGTTCCGCGGTGACGAAATCGAGTCTAGCCACAAGAAGTTCGCATCCAAGTGGGAGAACGTCAAGAAAATGTTTGGCGAGTACTTTAAGAACTACGACAAGGAGATAGCCATTCGCATAGAATCAAACATCCCACCATTCCTCGAGGATCTCAAATCGCTCTTCACCTGCACCTGCTGCGATAGCAGTCAAATTGCCTTGGAGCAGATTCCCGACGTTGCCTCCTTCGTGGAGGGAAAGCTCTTGGAATTTTCCGAGTTTCTCAGCGTAAAGGCCGAACGAAACCTTACCATCGAGTCGTACTTGGAGGAGTTTCCCGGCTTGGTGCACTTTGTCTACATCAACCGCACCAAGGGGACCATGATTGCTCCCGATCTCACCAAGGAGGAGAAGATGATCCCCGTCATTCCGCGCATTTGGTCAATGGTGGAGTTTGTCCGCTCCTACCTGCAAAAAGGCCACACAACTGTGATGTGGAAGGACAAAACTTTCAACTACTCCTACTTCCTCTGGTTCGAGGACCAAAACTCCAGCGCCATGAAGCCCATCGACCTGCAGAGCCATTTCTACAACCACTCGGCGGTGAAACCTCAACACGCACCGGGCCTCCTGGCCTCAGATTTCTACCACCAGTTCACCGAGATTGGTTTCCCCAAGACCTCCCCCGGGAAGATCAAGTGCTACGAGATTTTCTGCATGCACCTGGGTTTGGTGACGACCACCTGCGCAATCGAGCACTGCCGACGATTGGTGGCCACCATCACGGACGTCGTGGGCGAGGGGGGAGGCTCGGACATCGGGTAAAGTGCAATCTACATTCCAGAATGTAGCCACGTAAGCGTATCATATTTTCTAGTCCCCAGTTTAAATAAATGTCAGTGAAAACAATTGGTTTTGGGTGCTGTTCCTCCTCAGCTTGTATTCGTTTTCAAATCGATCACTAGCACATGGTTTTTGGCGTCTTTTATCCGCCACCAGCGGCCGAGGCGGTGCTCCTGGCCGATCCCGGCAATCAGTTTAAGGCCGTCTTGGGTAAACACTAGGCTGTTGACGAAGCCAACCACAGGAATTTCATGGATTTGTGTCAGCTTGCGGCCGTTGTCGCTCATCTGCCAGAGTCGAATGAAGCCGTCACAGGAACCTGGTGAGGAAGAGGAATCTGTTTAGAGCCGGGGTTATTTTATGGGTTGGTTTTGCCTACCTGAAGCAATCAAGTCGGTATTCACAACGACGGCAAGCGCCGAGATCCAGTTCGCGTCGCCGTTCGGCTGCATTCCGTGAACTGTGGTCTGCGTCACCAGCGATTTCTTCTTAAGAGCACTCCAAAGGCAGAGGGATCTAAGAATGCTCCGATTGTTATACTCATAGCGGAGGAAGAGGAACCATCTAGGCTACTCACCCGTCATCACCACAAGAGACAAAGTTCTCGGCGTTCAGGAACTTGACGTTCTCGATGCTACCTTGATGTCCGTTGTAGATCAGCTGGGACTCCTCTGTGATCTTCCATATCCGCAGGCTGCAATCGACTCCACCCGAAGTTATGGCCCTCTCCCTGGACAAGGCATCGATTCCCGTCACGGGTGCCTGATGGCCAAACCTGCAAAGAGAAAAACCGTTGATTTGTCTGAACAAGTACTGCTACTGACAACTGCTTACAAACTCTCCACATAACCCATCTCGTCCAGAGACCAAATCTTGACCGACCTGTCCCTGCTTCCAGAGTACAGCTCGTGTGTGTCTTTCCTAAACACCAGCGCGCTGACCACATCGCGGTGTCCCTTAAACGTTTTCAGATGTTTCAACTCCTGCGGACACCAAATCTGAATGTTGTTGCCGCCTTCAGCGAGAGCCAGGAACTTTCCATCTGTCGACAGGCACATGACAATCACATGCGACCGCCGCTTGATACCCCGGTCTGGGTCTTCCGTATGCGGTTGGACGTCAAACGATCCCACCGGTCGCAATGTGTCCAAATCCCACTTGACTACATACTGTGTCTTGGCGCCGGTAAACAGGCATTTGCCATCGGTGGATAAGGCCAATGAAGCAACGGGAAGCTTCTGTTTCTTGTGCTTCAGCACTGTTTCTTTGCTGAAACCCACAATGGATGCAGCGATTTGTCGTCTCAACCTTCCCACACTGTCCAGGTATTCGTCCTGCAGGCGGTGTGACACATGGTCGAAGACCTCCTTATCCTCGGCACGGTTCTTCTCTTCTTTTTCGATTTCTTCGAGGTATTTCTTGGCCAAGCGAAGTCGCTTGTCCTGTGCTGTTTCTGGTATCTCCTCATCACTAACGTAGTTTGCCGCTCCACCGCCGGCCTCGCCGTCACCACTGTCGAAAGCATCGTCGCTGTCGATTTCTTCGTCGTCTTTCGAGTGTGAAGGCTTTTTCGATTGCTTGGTGGATTTGGAAGTCTTGGGTGCTTCGTGCTGGAAACAAATCAATGAGATAAGGAGCAGTGTGAGGGTCTCGAGTTTACCTTCCGTTTCTTTGATGTTTTGGGTTTATTTTTAAGGAAAAACGAAGACATTTTCTAGGGAATTTTAAATATTTAATTGAACGCGCTGATTGTAGACCCGTACACGTGAGAGGCAGTTTACTTTGTTTTGACATTTCTCCATAACCTTTTTTTGACAGTTTAAGTGGTGCGATCACAATGAGAACGAAACTTTAATAGTGAGCCTATGTGAATTGGCTTAAGAATTTTAACCTCCCTCTTAGCAAGGCAAACCAAATGCGCTACGAAAAGAATTAAACTTTCAATAGCAGTCAATAGAGCGAACTCTGTTGAAGGTTGAAGTTTACTAAAGCCGAGTTGTCACAAGCAACTTAAAACAGAAACAGAATTCCATACATTAACAACTGAAACCTAAATTCGCTGAATGCTTTTTGCGTTGCTAATATATGAAATTCTGTTTCTGTTTCTGTTTCTTTAATGTATGAAATTCTGTGTCTGTTCCTGTTTCTGTTCCTTTTGATTGCGCGGCTAAAGACAAGGCTTAAACAGCTATTACAGACGAGCAAATCTGACAGCAAAAGGCGTTTCGGAATTAATATTCCATCTTCAGCCGCTGGAGTTGGCCCACTACCGCATGTCGCGCGGAGATTTAGCAAATTGTCATAATTGCTATTTTATTTAATGTTATAGGTATGTTGCGTTCAAAACATTTTAATCAATATAATATATAAACTTACTTTTTTCACTTCCCAAAAATACCATGTCTGCACCGGGCACTAATCCGCGATTAATATAATTCTTTAATAAATCCTTCAAAAATCACGCGATTTACCATGCAAATTTAAATCCTCTCGGCAAGCGATTAAAAATAAAACTTCTCATAAATCCCATTCACCCTTTTCACAAACCTATTTTCTGCATCTTTGTTACAGTTTGAGATTCATAAAGGAAAGTGAAACTGTCCCTGTACTACAGATCTGTCACAAAAATGTTTTCTATTTAATATTTTACAACGGAAATATGTTTCGCTCCTAGGAAATGACATCGCCACTCTCTTTTGAGCGTCAAAATGTCAGAAAAAGAATGCCCGTGTCAAATTAATCCTATTTTGGCCGGTGGAATCATTTTGCGATCTATTTTAAATCGTCTCCTGTTAGTCCTCTTTTTATTGCCGGTGGAGACATAGTACAACATACACAGACAATAATTTTACGCACAACCATCTCCTTTTTATACCCTAAATAGACTCGTCGCCGATGCTGAATATGCTTATTCATCTGTCAAAGTCAAAGCTACGTACGGCCGAGGTTGGGTAGTGCTGTGAAGATACCTTCCTATTCCTAAAATTTCCAACCAATCACAAGTTTAATTTGTAGCAGCTTGTACCCGCGCCTTGACCTTGTTTCGGGAACTAGCCCATAATTTTTTCATAACCATAAAATACTTCCCAACCTAACCATAAGAGGGTCGGAACGGCAGTTGCTTTACTATTGCTTCATCTTAGTCAAACCTTCGGGCTAATTCAGTATGACGCCTTGCAACTTTCTTGAAAAAGACCTCTAACTGACGAATAAACATAGTTTATAAGAAAAGAAAACACAATTTTCAATAGCTTAAAACATTTACTTGGACAAAAATAATGCATTCCGTCCGCATTGACTTGTATTTTTACAACAAATGCAAAGAGATAATTATGCCTAAATAAATACAGTACACATTAAAAAATAGTAATATATACATGTTATACATGTTTGTTTTATTAGTAACTAACATTCTTTTATACATATATATATTTTTTATAATATTTGTTCTATGCTAAAGTATACATTATGAAGGTACATACTCGAAAATGTGTTTTTATTTACATTTAAACTTTACACATATAAATATTTTGAGAGCATAAATTAACAAAAAAATAAAATAAATAACATTGAAGTTATTTTATTTAATACTTGAGCAATATTAATTTCATTTCCAAGAAAAAATATTAACATAAAAAATGCATACCTTTGTCATCAAATGCGATGCCGAAAAGTTTCCACTCAAAAATTTTTGCTTAAAGTATTCTTTGATTCTATTTTTTTGGATCTTAATCACAGACTTTTTTGTAATTTATTTAATATTTAAAATGCAATGAACATACGTTATAAACTAACTAGAATATGTGGCTTTGAAACCATTAGTAAGGAAACCATACAAATGTGGGTTGAGAAAAGGTCACGATTTCAATTTCGGTCAAAATGTGCTAACTGACGATTTAGATTCCACTTGTTCAGATTTTGAATAAATCGATTATGCTGTCGTCAAATAATCAGTCCAAAGTTGTTCAAAACCAAAGAGCACAAGTACCTCTCGGCCTTCTTCTGTCATTGATTTTACTCACAATATATAAACGCATGGTAAAGGCTTGCACAGAAGTACTAGATTCTTATTTAACTAGCTTAAACAGCAGCGTTCCAACACAAGTAAGGCTCTTTTGAAAACCTATTAAATTGAGTAAATTTTTATACAGAGAAATTCATACGGTTGATAGAGCAGAGGCTTTGCCTCGACCTAAATACCCCGATGATCTACAAAAAAAACACGAGATAGTAGATATCTCCATGACCTTTTGCATTCTTTTGATTGGGAAACCGAACTGGTTTAAAATCTAAATAAAATCAACTAAGACAAAATTATGCTATGGAATTGCGCTCTTAAAGCGATGCGAATGTTTTGAGTATTCTCAAGCACAAACAATTCTAGCCCTTAACTGTCAGAAGCTGTGCGCTGTCTAACCACATTTCCGCCACCATTTGACGTGCAACTACTCTCTTGGCTGGGCATTCGTTGATCCTGATTACCAGCACCGAATATGTGAATAAAACTGGAATGCTTTGCAGGCGGAAAGATAAAGTTGCTCATGGCCTTTAACGGACTAAATCTCTCACCAAAACTAGGGCTATTGTTGTTGTTACTGCTACTTAAATTATTTATACTATTATTACTGTTTGACGATGCAAGCTCTGTGTCCCCGGTGCAACTACAAGACCGAGTTATTCTACACTTTGCGCGGGTTCCAACCAAACCGACCGAAAGTCGAGGCGACTTCCGAAATTTCGGCTTATGGCCGGGCGACAATGGATTCGTGTCGTTCTCTATCACAAATATGGTCGACGAGTGTCTGCTGTCCGTGTTCATGGTCAGGGGCGGGCAGTTCTCGTGTCCTGCATTGGAGGGGCTAAAGCTGACTGTGGTCTCACTAGATGCCGGTATAAGATGGCTCTTAGGAATCTCGTAATCACTGAATGACGAGTCGGTCAGAGCCCTCTGTGCTAATTTGTACTTTTCATTGAAAGAGTCATCGTCTGAACGAAGTCGATCGCGAATCGAACAGGCAGTGGTTGCTTGGCGATCGCTTTGCTCGACACTCAGGAAGACATCATCGTAGTCCAGATCATCTGGACTGGATGAGTAGTTGCGGTTGTCGTAAGAGTATGGACTGTCGCGTCCGTCCATGGACGACGATGGGTGTTTTGCTGTATCTTCTTCTTTCTCGGCAGCGCTAGATGCTTCCATTATGTTCCATATGTCGCGATCAATGTCGGCGGTGGCGGATGCTACAGCCGCAACTGTCTGGTGTATTCCAGCGAGGCTGTTCGTAATCGAAGGCGGGCTGCGAGGAATAGGTTGGGTGGGCATATCGGTCTTGAGACTTTGCTGTTGTTGCTGGCGAAGCCAGATTGGAGAATCTAAGGAAAAGATCATCAACATTTTAATCACAAAACTGCTCAATTTAAGCTCCAAAAACTTACCGATATAAATTCTCGCCTGCAATGAAGCCCGCTTGTTATCGATCGAATGCAGCCGATGCTGGCTGGCGAGAGAGAACCTATGCGCGACCTCCATTTGCTGATCTACTTCCACACCGATCACCTTCAAAATAAGAGTCTTTAGGGCGGCCCTAAAGTCCTTCAGATGATAGGCATACAAAACTGGATTGACAGCCGAGTTCAAGTGCGACAAAATGATGCAAAAGAACGTCACCTTTGGATGAACGAAGCAATCGGGGCAAAATGCCTTGATGCAGTTGATCGTGTACAAGGGAATCCAGCAGATCATGAAGAAGAGCACAATTATGGAGAGGTTTTGTGTGGCTTTGACATCTCGTTTTCGGGCTGCGCCCAAAACTCGAAGCATAGTACCTCCGTGGCACATTCGACCGGGATGAGTTTGAATCTGTGCCGTCGAGGATCTTCTGCTGTTGTCGCCAACTGGGTTCATGGTCACAATTTGTCGCACCTAGAAGTTGGTTGAGATTTTAGTCTAGCTTCAAACCATTTTTTCCAGAACCACAAACCTGTTTTATGATGACTCGATAGATGTGGGCGTAAAATGCGAGCAAAAGAAGTGCAGGCGTTATTATCGTCGCAAAGTAAAGGAACACCAGATAGTCGTAGTCCATAACTTTGACAAATAGACAAGCTTCATTGTGACCGACATCGGCATGCCATCCAAAGAGCGGCAGTAAGCCAACTATTATCCCTGCGACCCAACACATCGAAATGATTCCTGAAAATAGAGATAGTAATACGGTAAGCTATACGGGAGTCAAAAAATATTATCAAAGAGCCAAAGACAAAACTCTAGAATCTAGAAAAAACCGTCGTTGCGGTGTTTCCACAGAGGTTAAGAAATAACTAGGTATTTTTTTTTAAAGGATATACGTTCCTGCCTGTCATTTTGGTTAATGTTGGTTAAGTTGTTCTTTTTGATATAAGCTTTCTTAACATCAATTTGACCCATTTTGAGCGGGACATTTCCCTAACTATCCTATAGACGTCAGATACTCTTCCTCTTCCGCGCTTTAAGTTAATTAATTTCGAAAACGTGTCATCATCAGCAGTTGGCAAGTACATAAATTGCAACTACTCCTTTATGAGTCGCTCCCCGTCTGCAGCACTTAAGATCACGCAAAAGACAATAAACGGCAACGCTAATCATTCACTCAAGCTAGCCCACATGCAACGACGTCAGCCACACCCCCTAAGCTTCATGCTTATTCATAGTGTCATATACTGCGGAGTGTGTGCATAGAGGCAAAATGACAAATGTACAATTTATGGTGCACAAAAGCGATGACATGAACACCAACAATGGATACATCCTCCGAACAATTAAGTTATCCTCGTGGAGAGGGCATCAATTCCAAAAACTTTGACGGTGTGTAAGTGCGTAAGGCTTGAGCAACTGATGAGCAGCCATAATGTCCTTGCGCGTAAAAAATGTAAAAATAGACCGCGTTTCTCGTCGCCGACGACGTTTACGTCAGAGCAGGGGTAAAGTTCTAGAAAGGAGGCTTGTCTACTTGACGTAGTTGGTTTTGTAGAGAATTTTTATTTACTTGTCAATGTGCCTTTGACATAGGAGCAACACACTATATCCTTGCAATAGGAATAGGATATACGCACACATATGAATGAGAAGATTACTTGAATGGTTTCATATCGCGCTATAAATAAACCAGTGAAGGGGGTATTTTAGTAATTGGTATCGAAAATTGGAGCATTTCATGAGTGTTTACTTTGTCGGTTCATATACAAAGTGGCTAATTGTCGATAGACCAACTTAATTCGTGTGCTGCAGTTTGTGTAAGGATATTAGAAAAGCTATGTTTAACTTTAAGGCCTTGTTGTAAGGTTCTTTATAGGAGTGTTTAAAAACATATAATTTTTTTCAAGAAGAAATTTGCAGGAGCAGAAAGGGCGATTTTTCCTGCTCTTGGAATCTGGGGGAAACTGGGAAAAGGAACTCTTGATTTTTCATCTTGAATGAAGAGCGTATAAGCTCAAGACCTCAGACACTCAGAACAAAAACAAAAGTCTCCATGTGGATCGTTTCGTCGTCAACATATAAGCAATGCTGGGTGATAATGTGCTTAATCACGGGACGAATAAAACAAGGAGGAGGACAATGTGATGTACCTACCTACCAACTAAATGTTATATTTTCACATTTGTTGGTGGTGAAAGGATAGACATTTGTGGATTCAAGAGGATACAAGATAAAAAAAGGTTTTCTAAACCAACTTCTGTCTATCAATCGGAGTTTGGGTTGCAATCCCTTCGGAAGGATGCTTTCCTCGTATGCGAGAAATGGGCGATGAGTGTTTTCGCATAAGGTACTTCTCCTTGTAACAGTCGTGCCATCAGGGTGACTTCCCGACCACGCCAAGAAAACAGTTGATTATTGTCATCCAAGAAACGCGGTGCAATGGGCTGGGCTAAGGGCTGCTAGCGACAACAAAAGCAAAGATTATATAGATGTGGCCCCGTCGTGGGAGGGAGAGTCTAGATTCGCCAAATGAAAGACATGTCTACTTACTGAGCTCTTGGACAAATGGCATGATAAACGCTTGATGACAATGACAATCAAGACTGTCCTAGGCGATTTAAATGCCAAGCTAGGAAGGGCGACTATCTTTGGTCTAACTCGCTATATCTTACTTCGGTGGATTCAGGCTTTCAGACTGATCGACTTTGCTGTAGCACTACACGTTTTGGTAGTTGGTAAACGGTTCCCGCGTCATGGTCCGAACCTTGTGAGGGGCCGAACATTACTTCGGATTATTACTGCGCATATCCCAACCCAACACAAAGAAACGGAAGTACTGTGAGTAAGGAAATAACGCTAACGTCGTCGGAAGGTTAAAACCGCAAGAACTCAACCTTCTAGGAAGTCCTAATCCATCATCATCAAGTGCGGATAGCAAGGGGCAACGTTCCAAACGCCATCCGAAATGCCACACCTCTGATGTGCTGGAAATCCCTAGTATGACGAATCACGCCCCCAAAAGAAGGCGATAACATAAAGTATGTTTTCGAAGATTGATTGATTGCTTAAAATCATACACGTGGATTTCAAAGAAAAAAATTAAAATTCAGCTTATCACAACGATGACAGCTGACTGTCAGAAGAAATGTTATTAATATTGTGGAAAGTTTTTAAAAGGTTGAGTTCTAAAAGCTGAAAAAGCCATTTCCTGACCATTCTTTGCTATTGGATTTATTATTTTGCATTGATCTTTTGGAAATTTTAATAAGAATCTCCAAGTCAAGGAAGAAAAGTGTGTAACAGATAAGAAGAAAAGTCATGTTTACCCTTAAATTTTCGTTTCTGGTCAGGGTTTTCGAATAAATTTCGTCAGGTGAATCATTGCAACCAAGTTTTTACATTCTTTGCGCCGAGAAACAGTAGTAAGTAATTTTCTAGAAGTAGATACTGAACCTGCAAATGGACATAGACGGGTACAAAGTTTTTTTTAAATTCTTTGTCAGACCAACTGGTCTATCGACCTTCGCCCATCGATAAAGAAACGAAGATTAAGATGCTGATAACATGATGATATAGAAACTTCGGCAAACGATCTATAATTTTGGGGAGAAAAGGAAAAACGAGGAAAATATTTGAGGCTTTGTGGAGGCTGTGTGGTGTAAGCCACTGCTTACCTATTTGACCTAACATACTTCTCAATTGTGAATACAAAAACTAGGAAGAGAAATAATTTCAACAAGCAAGTGGTAATTATTAACATTTCAAAGGTACAACGATGATTTTACAATATTTTATTGACCATAGTCTCCTCACTAAAAACATTGTGTTTTTGTTGAATTATTTTTCCAGTTTAGGACAAACAAATTTTGTTTTTTGCCTTAACCTGGCTTGAGATCACGATCCCTCTAATAATGCTTGGCAACCCCCCAGGGGGTCGCGACCCACAGATTGAAAAACACTGGTATACACAATTGAAGCGAGAAATCGCGACGATTATTTGGCTGCAAAGCGACAGGACCTAACATTGTTTGTCAAATTTGTCCGTTGCTTATGTACGGTTTATCCTTCACAACAAGTAGGATAACTTAAAAAATTGTCTATTGAATCTTGTCTCACAGCTTAAAACTGCGAATTTAAAATAAGTGTCAACCTAGGCGAGGGTTTTTGAATTTTTCGAAATAGCCGGAGGGCGTGCGAGACGGCAATACCGCTGGCATTGTGCAAAGATCACCCAACTTCACTAATTGAAATTCATTTGATAACTAGTCAGGGACTCTCGCTGCCGAACTTTTAAAATCTGCTGCCGATGATCTGCCTCAGCATTGTGAAGACCCTCAATGACCATGAATTGCGCCAACTATAGAGACACCAGTCTTCTCAACATCGCATATAAGATCTTTCCTGCTGTCCTAAGCCTTAAGCTTACTCGCGTATGCAGATGTCATTGACACTAAAAGAAAATTACAGCGTGATTTCAGCTGATCCATCATGAGTATTGGGGCGAAGGTGGTTAAGCTGTCAATGAAAGCAGTCAAAGTAATGCTGTCATCAGTGTACATTACATTCGAGTATAAAAAGCGATTCGAACATGTTTGCCTCATCAAATGCTGTCATCAGATACCCAACACTTATGTATTGGACAATACCTTTCAGCTATACCGGTGAGGTAGTTAGGGACTCTGTCCGAGGATCTGGGTTTCTCAAAAAATACAGACAGTCAAACGAAGGTTAGCTCTTGCCAATCGCTGATCCTCCAAGAACGCAAAGCTCTGTCTTGAAAAACTCAGTTGTCAATTTTAGACCCTCATCATCCATAGTCCATGTTAACGGTGCGGAATATTTAACCCTTTCAAAGGCAGATGAAAACGCTTGAGGCATCATCGAGTTGAAATCCATTGACTGGTTTTTGGTCCCGTTGGCGTAAACGGAGAGTGGAGGAGGAGATCAAGCATCTAACGAAAATTCGAAAAGCCGGTTTAAGGCGATGCGTTTTCGAGTTCGTTTTCTGCAGCCTAAAAATGGCCAGCTTTTTATGCCACATGATAATGGAATACAGAATTTTAAAAGTCTAAAATAGTTCTCGCTTGGATAATTAAATACATTTTAGGAGAATTTAGTTCTCCGGTAAAATTAATGGACGAACAGAAATCTAAAATATCCTTCACTCCGCAACGTCATTTCAAAAGCAATTATTGACACTCAACGATGACAAAAAAACCCCAAGTTTTATTCATACAAAACTTTGCACATAATAACATGCAAAAACGCGCAAAATGTAGGCAAAAGCTTTTTTTTTTTGTTTGTTCGCCGATGACAGCAGCCACTTTTGTAATCCCAACCAAACAAAGGCATAACGTCGCACATTTTCACTCTATTCAAACGGAGAACGAAAAATAAAAAAAACTTTTTTCAATTTATTCAAAAAGTCCTTCCATTTACCATTAATAGTAAACAGAAATTTATTTGAAGAACAAAAACAATAAAATGCATAACACCGCACTCACCAATAGCTGTCTTCGTCCTTACATTCCTCGAATAGGCCATGGGATAGAGTATCGCCCAGTATCTGTCCACAGATACGGCCACCAAACAGAATATCGATATCGTACAAAGTACCACAAGCAGGGACACTGTGAACAGGCAGGCTTGAAGGTTCCTCGGTATACCCACCGAGGCCAGGACCGCGAATGGCACGCCGAACGAACCGACTAGAAAATCCGCCAACGCCAGCGAGAATATGTAATAGTTCGTTCGTCTACGCAATTTCCGTTCGCGTTTGAACACAATCATCACCATGAGGTTGCCGACTATGGCGAATATCGCCACAAGGATTTCGAACACCGCATATGGAATGTTTAGCTCTGTGGAGACCTCTTCGTCCTCTAAGCCGGGCGAGGTGCGTGGTGTCGGTTGGTATGGTCCGAACGGCAGATTCAGGAGGTTCTCCGTGCGATTTGAGTAGAGCTTAAAATCGGTGTAAGAGTAAAATAAGTTATCGGTCATCGCGGGATTTTGTTGACACGCTTTTATTTGGCACTTTTAATCGAATGAATGAATAATTGTTATCCTGTTGCGAAATATGGAGGGGGAAGTGTTTGTTCGTCCACTTGACGCTATCGAATTCGTAATTGGTTCTATTTTAATTAAAACTTGTCGCAGTTGGAAAGCTTATTTTTTTTTTTTGCGATTTTAATTCAATTATCCTTTGAGGGTGTCTCTATAGATCCTATGGCAAACGCAGTTTATTTTCGTTCTCTCTGGCAGCGAAGATTCATCAAACTTGTCGCTTCTTCTTCGCTATCAAGCTGCCTGACGTGTATAAAGCCTTGACAGGGGGTATCCGTGGGTAATTCAAGCACGCGTTCACTCAGATCTTATTTTCACGTATAATTCTTTGCAGGATAATTGACTAGTAATTTTCTCATCGGACGCAATACTGGATTTGCATAGATGCACAGCTTAACGGTGGTGTTGGGGGCGTAGGACATCGTCGGAATGTAAATGAAACCACCGTATGAATCCATTCGATAATTTCAATTAAAATTGTGCTCTGTTGAAATTATCCTTTTGTGTGGATGTCCCGAACACTGCACATAATTGGGGAAGTTCCCCAATTCGGAATCGATTTGTATCTGAAACGAGAAATAATGGATAAGGTGAGGTTATTGAATTGAACACAAATTTAATTGGGAATATTCCAATTTAATTAAATAATATACACAAAAGGCAGAACATGATGTTAATAAGTGATAATTAATGGTCTGCTTGTTGTAATGATATGCGGAATCAGATACAACAGCTTTTAGCCTTTGTACGGATTGTTAAATCAAGATAAGTTGGAACCTTAAAATCCAGTTCGGTCTTTTGAGATTAAGGAAGGCCTTAAAAGACTTGTGTGAGTATTATTATTACATGAAGAGGGGTATGATGCACTGCGATTTCTTATTTTATGGGCCTCTAGGAATAGTGCATGGTTTATTAAGTTTTTCACTTCCGTTGAGATTACTTCGGGTACCTACTGTTTTGACGGTTATGTACTCTTTCGTCTTGGCGGAAGAAAACAGTCTTAGAGTTCTTGCTCCTATCCAGATTATTTTATAAATCTGAAGGTGAGAGTTGACTCTGAAGTATTTTCTCAACTAATTACTTGTACTTGCCCAGTATTTTTAGGTCCAATGTCCAAAGCTATGTAATGTGACACACAGGATCCTAGCAGAAAAAATCGCTAGCCTCGTCTTCAAATGTAAACTTAGTCAAACGTAAACTTAGATGATCCTTAAATTCAAATTGCTCTGATTAGTTAGTACCTAACATGCCCAGGTAAGCAGATACCTACAAGAGATCTATGTTGTTCGCCCAAGAGCGGCTTGACAGGCTGCAATTAGGGCTATATCCTAGCTTGTTCAAGTTCTGCCAAGATCGATTTTGGTACTTCTACCTAGACCAGATTTTCCTAGACATGGCGCAAACGTTCAACCCTCTTCATTGGGGTCTTGCCTTTCACCTTTCACTGCCCTTTTATCTCCCCTAGCAGAATGTTGTCCCTTGCGGTACGTGAGGCGTAAAGAACTGTGTCAGCGCATATCCACTCTTGTTTTCTTAAATGTCAATATGTCCTGGATAAAACCCAGAAAAATGTGACCCTGAAATGTTCACCCAAGCTTGTTCCAAAATTTCGCACCAGTTTGGAGGATAAAGCAGCCAAATCAATAGCTTCGATGGCGCCTTGGTTATCTATAAAGATAGCAATGTCTTATCTGTGCCATTTATGGGTGGGTGCAGTTTCGCAAATTTACAAAGCCTCTGAACCACAGGCAGACCAGTTTCAGTTCCTTGTTATGGAGCGTCTTCCTGGGTGCGGTCAGGTTCTTTGTCCACGCAATAGCTCCATATGAGATGCATTGTAACGTTGTCGCATTTATTTAATTTTATTTCTCTGACCTTAAACCAAGATCTGTTAATCCCGTAACAAAACGAATCTGGAGTTAACTCAGCGAGCTGTTTTTCAGTGCAGAGTTAACTCCGTCAACAAAGTTGTCAAAATCTTCGACTCTCGAAATTATTGACTCTCCCAGCTCTCACTTCGCGTAGAAAAACACAGGAAAAGAAGTTCGAGTTATTCTCAAATGTAATTTTTCAAAGCAACGCACAAGTCAACTGACATTCCACGTAGAAAGAACATTTAAAGAAGTTCATACTGTTTTCCAGAGATGATCCCAGATTAACTCACTAAATTTGGTGATTTAAGCCGAGATTAACCCCAGATCTTAGTTCACTAAAAAACTCATTTCTGGGGTTAATCTCAGTTCAACTCGGAAAGTCGGATAATCTCGCACTGAAAAACCGGCCCTAAGAGATATTAATGGGACCGACAGGAGAATCAATTTAGCCATGTCCGTCCATCCGTATGTAAACAACTTTAAGGTCTTAAATTTTAAGCTAGATAGAATAATTGCCGACCATAATTAAAAACAAGTAATTAAGTGCAAGAGTTCGTTTGTAACGAACTTCTAAATACCCGACTCTCTTTCCCCATTAACACCAAATTTAAAATTTTTTGGTCTGTTTCATATACTGAATGTCAATTATTTGTGTTGGCCACGCCCCTAAATAAGGGCGTAGGCTGAAAATTTAAATCAACTTACTCTAACTTCGTTGGAAACACGAGAAAATGGGTTAAAAGCGAATATTTATGCTTAAAAAAAACAGTTTTTTCCAAAAAAGAAACGCCCCCTAAAAGTGGGCGGAGCTCAACGCTTTGTATGCAACAAACTTAGCAAATGGTAATATCTTTAATATTTGTCATATAATTTTTTTTCAATTTGAAATGAATTTCCCGAGAAATCAGGTTTCCAAAGATTTGTGATGTGAAAAGTGGGCATGGTCAATGGAGTGGGCGGTCCAATTTTCGCCTTATTAAAGGCTTCTGGTTGATATTGCTCTCCACCAAAATTTGAGTTCATATGTTTTGTCTATCTTGACCAAAAGGTATTTTGAAATAAAATGTAAATTTGAGGTCGTCTGACATTCACGCCAATTGTGGGCGTGGCTCTGGACGGATTTTCTCAATTTTCATATTTTGTGTGTACAAAATGAGTTTCAGCTTCCTAGCTCAATTTTAAAGAGCTCAAAACTGCATACATACGGACAGACGGACGGACGGACAGACGGACGGATGGACAGACGGACATAGCTTAATCGACTTACCTGTCGGTCTCGATCATATCTCTAAAAGGTCTAAGGGGTCTACGGTGATTATATCACTGTATTACAAACTATGCATTAATATTAATATACTCTCGGTCGTGTATAAAAATATTTATCCAAATTTTTGCTATGGTACAATAATGCTAGCGCACTAATTTTTGGTACGTAACATTGCCTTATATAATTGTCTATGAGGCAGCAGAAAAAGTTTGGTCTTTTCATTGACCACGCCCCCTTTTTTAAGAAATTTTACCCTAAAATGACTGTTTTTCAATAAATATATATGAAATTTGACTAAAAATTATGTGTCCAGAGTTGTAGATATTTCTAACTTTTTTGCATATATGGTATATGCCTCCGCCCACTTTTGCCGGCATGGAGTTAAAAAAAGTAATTTTTTGAGTTAAAAAGGCGGAGTTTTAGGCCGAAATGTATGCTGCCACCTGGTATAAAGCATTTAGCAGTTATATTTTTATATCCCGCCCACTTTTTGGAGGCTTGGCGGTTTTCTTTTTTGCTAGTTTATTTTATTTTGGAATCCGTCACATACGGACTGAAGTTCTTACAAGCACTTTCCCACTTGTTTTTTTTTTTTTAACGCGAAAAGGACACGCATCTAATATTTGACATTGCAGTTCGCTTAAATTCCTATCACTTTAAGCAAGACTTTAATAAAAAAAAATCTTTTATAAATCACAAAAAACTTCAGGAAAAATGAAACGCCAAGATGCAAACATAATCACTTTATGAAAGCAAAAATATAAAATCATATCTAGCATATAACATCATTCTCGAATCCGGACCTAACGAGCTGTCGTTTAAGTCTTGCTTGGCTACAGCATATGCGATGTGACAATAGAAATATGCAACCACTAAGTGTCACACTCGCAAACATTATAGTGTCGATGCGGTGACCATTTTTGGGTAAAAAGATGCGACTTTTTGGGAAAAGAAAAAAAAGTTTTAAAACTTTTCTTGCAATCGAAATGAAACTGGAAGGTGGGTTTTTGTGATATAGTGAGCCGCATGCACACGTAATGATTTTCATGCCACGCTTTTTCACGACTTCCAAAGTCTCAAAAACTTAATACCCGAGAATAAATCCATGAACAACGGAGTAATATACATACTTTGAGACCATTACCGGATTCTTCAATTATTCGTAGTTCAAGACCAGCGAATTGTCTTCGCATACAATATTGAATTTTGATTTATGTTATCGAATTTAATCGAGGTTCCACATGGCAAAAGTTTATTCAACTAATTCGAAACTAAAATTGTTATTCCAATTCTAACTTCATCTAAATGCTTGCGAACAAGCATATCTGCCCCGTCTCGATCTGCATTTGCGGAGCACGTACCAATTTAAATGCGTAAATAACCGTCTTTGCAGTTACAGTAGTTTTCAATTACTCATAATGATTATGCTCAAGTATGACCATAAATGTAATTGAATGATGACAGTGTCGACGATGACAATAGCTTACAAATTTTCGCATTCGGTGTGGTTCAGTGAATAAATTTTTTATGGCGTACCTAGTACTTCTATTTTTGTTTGCGAATTGTCATAAAATTTTAAGATATTTTTTTTTTCGGTTCGTTTCGTTTCGATAGCTTCGCAACGTTTGAATAAATAAGAAATGGATAGCGTATGTATGTAGGTACCCGCTCTGTGGCTTTTGGTATTGATATCTTATTGGGACGATAGAATTATGACATTTATCGAAGATTTGTGAAATTTTCGAGCGTAAGACAAACTGATGTGACCGCTTTGTTTCTTGATGAGACTCTAAGCACAGTCTGCATTGGAATGGTGTTTTAAACTTTTCTGTTTTCGTTGTCATCCGTTGGGTGTGCTTTTTTACTGTTGAAAGTAGAATTTGCTTTTTAAGAAAAAATGTCAAGCTTGAAGCCATACACTGAGCGGTGCATCGGTTTTTATTAAATGTTTGTGTCATTCAAGTCTTACCTGCAGCGTTCAAAAGACCCTTACCTTAAAGAGAGTCTTATTTTTTTCTGCGGGAAGAAGATACTCGTGCATGTGGTCTGGCAGTCTCATGACTCAGTTAAATACCCAATCGAGTTTGCCACATAATTTCGAATACTTTGAAATAATGGTGTAAGACTCTCAAAACCTGATGTTCGATCGAGACCAAATTGTAGATCGAATAAGCGATATCCGTTCGTCCATCCGTCTGCCAGTATGTCACATGTTTTTGGGATTTAACCACTGAATCGCCCACTTTGTTTATAAGGGCAAGTTTTAAAAATAGTTTTCCACTATTTGAGCACCAAGCGAAAATGAAATAAAAAAGACAATAGACCGACATGTAGACATGCTGTAGTTTAAAACTTGAAACACGTTTATAATGGGCGGGTTATAATCAGCTTAGACGAATCGTCGGATAACCCATTTCCCAATTGACCCCCATCAAGCTCCAAATCGCAAAATGTTAAAAATGACAATATCCATCAGTAAAAACCTCAGATGAGGTTTGCATATCCTAAGTAGTCACATTTTTATACCCGACCAAGGGTATATTGATTTTAATGCATAGTTTGTAACACAGTGAAATAATCACCGTACTCCTTTAAGACCTTTTAAAGACATGATGAAACGATTAAGCCATATCCGTCCGTCCATCCGTCTGTATGTGTGTAGGTTTTAGGTCTTCAAGAGAGCTGAAACTTGGAACACGGCTGGGTTTTTCGTTGCACAGACAAAGTGTGAAAATTGGCTCAATCCGTCAACGGCCACGCCCACTACTGGCTTCAGTGTGAGATTCACATTTTCACATTTTTTTCAAAATGGCTTTTGGTCAAGTTAGACAAGGCACATTAACTTAAATTTTGGTACTCAACAATATTGGCGCAAGACCTTTTACAACGCAAAAATTTGGACCGCCCACAATATCGACCATGCCCACTTTTAGCATGTTAGATCTTTAAAAACCCGATTTCTCAGAAAGTTGACTGCAAATCGAAAAAAAAAATTTATGACAAATATTAGAGATATTTCAACTTGCTAAGTTTGCTCCATACAAAGTTTTGAGCTCCGCCCACTTTTAAGAGCGTTTTTAGGAAAAAACTGTTTTTTTCTGAAATTATTTTCGCTTTTGTCGTATTTTTTCATGATTCTAATGATATTACAATTAATTGATTTTAATTTTAAGCCCATGCCCACTTTTGGAGGCGTGGCCTTTACAAATAATATATGAATTCGGCCCAATAAACTTTAAGATTTTTCGTTACATGGTATATAGGGTCGGGTATATAGAAGTTTGTCACAGACAAACTCTTGCACTTATTCACTTGTTATATTAAAAATTAGGTTTTTATTCAAGTACGCCCCCAAAAGTGGGCGTGGTGAAATTTTTTCCATTAAGTTGAAAGAACCTATACAGAAATATGTTACATATTAGCAAGATTTTCTTGATTATCAAATTTAAGCGCCCTACGACAATTTTGATTTTTCATGCTTATAAGTAAAGTGGGCGTGTCAGTTGGCGGATTTTAAAATTTTTTGCACTTGTACTGCAAAAGGTAGACCCTTGGAGTCTGGTTATACTACTTTAGGTAAACCAGACTCCATTCCAAATTTTGTTGAAATTTTGACGATATTTTTGGCCACGCACATTCTTAGAGATTGATTTCATGAAACTTTTGAGTTTCAACCAAAAAATTACATCCATGTGCCCTAGGTACTTTTTTTTAAAGGTGCTAGTTATGGCATGCTTGCTTTAAAAAAAAAAATTACAAGTGATGACTTTCGTAAATATTTAACAAAAGCAAGCAGTTTTCATGAACGTCCTTGTCTATAGCTAGCCGTGCCTAGCTTTGCATGCGAAGTTTGCCTTTATGCATACCGCTTTTAACGTTCCTTTGGTATACGCTACCTGAGCGGTGCTCCTTTGTGGTGGACTCGAAGACTTTCTGGGTCGATTGTATTCTGATTCTTCTGGCTAGATCTTTATCGATGTAGAGCCCAAAAACGAAAAGGGGTCAAAAAATCATTCATCATTTTTACATACCCGTGCTGTATATCGGGTCTTATATGTAAGTAGAAACCTCACTTGCTCGAGAGAGAGCTTTGCTATTCTCGATTGCCTTCTTCACCCAAAGCTACAGCGATCGGCAAAAGTCAGTTTTCGTTTGATCTCAGAAACTGGTCATTGCCACCATTAGGTCCATGTTTTATCGAAAGGACAGGTAGACAGACAGTACATACACCCCCAGTGAAGCCCACAACGAATATTAAAAGGATGTGATTTGACACAATTTAATCGGAGACCCCTATACTATAGGAGGAAACTAAGTTCAGCCTCCTGCAAGTTTTGCAGGAGCTTACGAAAGATCCGAGTTCAAGAAAGTCAAGAAAAAAGCTCAAGAAAGTCTTGTTCAAATCAACAAAAGGTGTGCAAGGTTTAGCACTAGGCTTGGCACATTTCAAGGTCCCAAGTCGACAACAGTATTCTGTTGTTTGATGCTTCGTCACCAGTTTGCATCACAGGAATACTGTCTTGCACAATGCAGCCCAAGCATCGGAATTCGTTTTTCAAATACACGTCATAGATTTCGTCGAGATCACGTATTTCTGTGACTGTTTTCTTTGCATAAAGACCTGCTTATTTGCAGAAGCAGAATAAAATGTTTGTCCAGCAATAAAACTGTTCCAAGTTCGTGTCAAGTATGTGTCCACATGAGCACTGCAAAGTCACTTGAGAAGAAAAGTGACCATATCCTGTAGAGCAACATCATTCCGTATAAACTGACTCAGATTTGGTACACCTGCAATAAACGCAAAGTCGATTGCTCAAGCTTTAGCTTTAAGACCCTCTTCTATGGGGTTTCTGGTCCGTAAGTGGGCGCCTCCGCAGGTGGAAGGAAAACGCTCACTAGATATGGTGGGTAGTTGTATAAAAAATATTAAGAACGGACCAAAGCCAGCCAAAAAAACTAAAAATCGGATCTCCGGCCCCAAAATTAGCGGCTTTCTCTTCGGCGTCTATCATACGGGCTAGGGTAGGCCGAATGTTAAACACCTCTTCCTCTTCCAATATGAAAATAGAATTGACAGCATTCAGATGCATGTCAGACTTTTCTATTCAGTACTGTGGCTTTATCATTGTTTTTCTCCGTAGAGGCATAACACTTGCGTGGGTAAGCATTGGTGTTTCTGGCAGACCTTTTATGTTCCGTAATGGCTCAACAGTATATTTGTATTGGATCGGGAGCTCTTTTCCTTGTTTTTTCTCTAATTTTTTCGACTCGCGCAGTGCTATCATGTGAAGGGTAGTCATATCATCTTAATTGAACATATTTAAAAAAAGACTGCAATACACCTTTGCTAATCGAATAGGTATACTAATCTTCTATAATAATGACAACCTATACTATTCTATACTTGACAACCCAGGTCTTGTGAATATCCACACTCATGTCTGTGCAATTGTGAAATGCGGGACGCCAAATGAGAAGTGTTTGCACCAAGTCATGCTTTTTGTGCCAAAACCTCTCCACTTAACGATGAGATGACAGGTACGTAACGAGTAGCTTTCCCACTGCCTGATTGGTCGTGTCTTGATCGGGTTCAAAACGGTTAAATACGAAGCAGGACGTTTAGAGCGGCTGAAGGTTTTTCAGAATAGGTAAATAGCTCCATTAAGTACCAGGATCAGCATTTATCTGAGCATTTATCTCTTGATTATAGATAGGGAGGGTATAAGGCCTTTGCTACTTAACTGCCAGAGTTACATTCGACTAAAGGACAACTCGATAACAGATGATGAAAAAAAAGCCCCTTACGCCGAGACAGAAGCGCCTGGATTAAGGTAATTTAAAGTCATTCCGTCCTTCTGGTATCAGACGCTATCTAACGGGTGATTTTTTAGCTGGTTTGGTTTTGGCAACACTGGTTTTGACAGCTGACGTGTGTTAAGTACCTTGTGTCACTGTCAAACAGCTTCAGTTTGGTTTGCAATTTAACCATGGATCGTCTTACAAATGAACAACGCTTGCAAATTATTGAATTTTACTATCAAAATTCGTGCTCGGTTCGAAATGTTCATCGCGCGCTGCTTCCATTTTATGGTCGGCATTCTCGACCTTCTGAGCAGTCTATTCGGAAGATTGTGACCAAATTTCGCACCAAATTTACTTTGTTGGACATTAAACCACCAACACGTTTACGTACTGTGCGTAGTGAAGAAAATATTGCGGCCGTATCAGCTAGTGTGACAGAAGACCGCGAAAAGCCAACATCCATGCATTCATTCGTGAGATACCGGCCGATATGTGTGAAAGAGTATGCCAAAATTGGACTCAGCGGATGGGCTACCTGAGACGCAGCCGCGGTCAACATTTGCATGAAATTATCTTTAAACATTAAATTGCAAGGTTCAAACTATCGATTCAAATAAATATTTCATTAATTTTTTCGAATTTTTTGTGTTTTTTTTTTTTTAAAAAGTTCTCAACCTCTTAAAAAATAACCTGTTAGTACTCGCACAGCTGGTGTTCCTGCACTTTGTGTAAACCTAAACACTTATCCTCCGGCTACAAACCTAGTACCAAGTTCGTACTAAGAGTGATTACTTCTGATAGCATGGTTCAAGCATAAGACTACTTTGTCTTCTTGTTTGACAGGAATAAAAGAGAGAGAGAGGGAGAACGGCGATTTTCCGAAAAATCGAAACCCCTCGAGACATTCACACTGACATCTGACAGCCAGCGTTTTGTTTGACGTTTGTGCATCAGTTATGACACTAACCTGTAATATGCGAAGTTCGGGGGTTCTTCGCAGACCAAGCTTATTAATATTTTTATAAATTATTTTTAGTAATGCCTAGAATAAATTTTTATGCCTTTTAGTCCTTGGTATCAAGTAACTAACAAAACAACGTTTCTACGTGCATCAGTTGAAAAGCGAAAGTGTAAGTACTTGAAACGAGAATATAATTAATATTGGTGATTAACTTTTATTGCTATGATTATAGCTTTAATATCCGTTAGAGTATACAAAGCTTTGCTGCACTGTAGCTAAACTTTCCCGGAGTAAAAAGTTAAGTACTCACGTAGCGTAAATTTGCATTCTGTCGCATGCACAACGAAACATATAGACGACAGCTGGCTAGATAAGTCCGTACATTAATTATTTCCCTGCCACAAAGTGTTTTTGTGTAAAATTCTCTCAGGGTCTTATATTAATCCTTTGCCATTCACGTACGTAGACATGTTTGTAGGTGTACATGTACTAAACAGGAATGCATTTTCCCTGGTAAAGAGTATCTATTGTTTTACACATTTCCTTCAACTGTCTGTGTAAATCTACCACAACATTTCAAAGAGGAGTGTTCGGAAACTTTTCTAATAAGTCTCCATTGTTGCTTGGCCCTAAATGTAGTTCAACTTTCATCAAGCATACACAAGAAATTAATTATTCGAAATTAAATGGTTAAATTAAACAAAAACAACAATCGAGTCCTTGCATCGTATTTTATTTTAATTCGACTTATATGTTCATTAAATGGATTTACTCATAGTAAACAGTTTGCAGAGCGTGCTCTTTTGGAGCACAAAAATTATGCGGTTCTGGGGTGAAATTTTCACAATTAGTGAAATTTGATGAAATTGGTTGGTACGCTGATCCCTTTTTTCTACAGTGAATCTTCTACCCAAGTCCTTTAAAGAGTTTGTTTACTCTCATAAATTTGGCAAGAAATTGCGTCCCCTTGTCGCTACAGGAATTAAGTGAATACACCAAACCAACTGCGTAATTTTTTGGCAGCCTGAGTTTTGTCAACTTCTGACCAAAAAGTGTCGGCAATAAATGCCCTTTCATCCTTTTGCACTTTCATCCTTAAAGTCAAAGTTTATACCGCACAAGCGACAAAAAACACGACCTGATGAAATTCCATTACGAAATGCTATCTTACCGAACATAAATCAGAATCCTTGTTGCTACTATCGTCATCGACTTGTGACCTCGATAGCAACTAGTGTCAATTGCTTTCGTCTCCATAATACATACAGCCACACACTCAGCCTCAAACGGCTTGGAAAAGAGAATTTCGCATTGCAAAGGGATACAAATTTTATTATCCTTAATGATGCGTGAAAAGGATACAATTACAGCACTACCATAAGTCGTCTCATGTGGTTGACGTTTTTGTGCTACAATCCCGACCTAGTCGTTTCACTTTTGCGTATTTTCGTAGTAAATACGACCGCTAAATTTGGTGTCCGATTTCGTAATTATCCTTTCGAATCCCTTCCGACAGGATATTTTAATTGTGATTTAGGATAATGGGCAAGTTCACACGAAATTAGTTTGTCGTTCAGTTGAAAATCTCCAAGCAAAGTGTTATCCTGCGAAGATTTAATTTTTACTTAAATATGAGACACGTTTGTATTTATTGCGTGTCCTTAAATCAACCGCACACTATGAACTGGGTTTCGTTCTGCCGACGCATGGAAGATAGTCAGTAAATCAGTGGACAATTTATGGTACGCAGTAAATGCCTGAGCATTGCTGTTGTGTTTTCTGTCTTTTAATGACCGCTTTTGTCGGTTCGATTTTTATGGGTTTGTACTTTTGACCGGTACTTTGTTGAAGATCCTTGGTACTTTTGTTGTAACTTATAATTATGCTCAGGTGTAGCCTCCCTAATGAGTTTGTTTGTGTCCATAAGCAATAGAGTTTCGTTTAGACTTTTCCACGAACTAACAATAACGAATGAAAGTGTGAAACTTTATCAAGGATAATGATAAAGTGATGGAAAAGTTTTTTCCCAAGGAAAGTTTGAATGATCCTATTTTTCGGTTGCCTGTTTGTGTGATGCTGGTGAAAGCTGGGAAGTGCTTATGTTGCAAAAAGGGACTGCAAAGTGGAATGAGATTAAAGGTGACAATTCTTCGAAATCCCTTATGGGTCGAGAGAGTTTTGGAACTGTTGTTCTTTGGGGATTAGAGACAATTGTTGGTTATCGATTTGAAAAAGATTCAAGGATAATTTTCCTTTTATATGTATAGGGAATAGCTTTACAATAAGCAAAGCTGGACAGTAAGTTGTCTCAACTATTTTCGTCAAGAAAGGATTATGGCATGGATTTTGTGGGATCATGGAATACAAACTCTGGGTTGTGGAGATAAGTGATAAGGACTTTGGCTTCCAGTGCTAATACTAATAGAGACATGTGGCTTGATGGTTACTGCATGAAATATTGTTTGGGTTTTTTACTGTATTTTTTTAGATAACAAAATTGAAGTTAATTGATACGGCTTTACCTTTGTCTGTGTTCTATCAAATAAAAGTCAAAAATTTCCTTTCTTACTAAGTTATGAAGCCCACAACTCCTTGTGCTAAAATTTCAATTATTGAATATCACCAAATAAGAATTTTTCTTATTCTTCAACGCTTCTAACCTTAAGACTTTTTAACTCCCTTTTATTAACATACGTGATGCATACGTGTCAAAATGACAAAGGCATCTATGTTCCAGGTAGCCGCCCATCCGTCTTGAGCACGGTTAAGTAAGCTCAGTTAAGTAAAAACTGAGGGAAGAATTTTCCGTGCACTCCCACAAATCACAGAATATAAGATTACGCCATTTTGAGAAAGAAACTAGTGGGAGGGTTGTCATATCTGAATTATAGATTGAATATTAGAATATTAGAATGCAATTAAATATGAGCACGCCCACATGGGGGCAGTTTCTGCTTTTTTTTTTGAAATGCCAATCACAATACACTTAAGCGAGGGTAACGCATACCAAATTTTAGCTTCCTACAACAACTTTGTGGGCGTGTCGGTGGACAGATTTTGAAAATTTTTACACTCGTAAACTTCGGGACCAAGAAAGAACAGATATTAAGCTCAAAATTTAAGGCCTAAAAACTACCGACTGTTAAAATCTATGAATCAAACTTAATCCTCCTTAAACCTTCTATTCTATGGAATGGGGTATAAAGGGTTCATACACACTGCAATCTAGTTATTGTAGTGGAATAAAAACAGATTCGTGATCTGTGATTGGTCAGCAGAGATTGTTCTGCAAGCGAGCTGACTTTTTTACACCCGAACAAATTGACAGTGAACTCCCATGTTGTCAGATTTACAGTTAGATCCTATCCAACAAATGTCATAGCATGCGTATGCCGTAATCTTTATATTCTTACATTGATGTTACACTCCGATGTTAGTTTCTGTCACCGCCTTTACAGAGACGTTAGTTTAGTTTCGTTAAGGGGCTGCCGGTAAGGCAGTTTGCTAGCGGGTTTGACGAATTGGATCTGACGAATTGACGAATTTACTCACGTTTCTAAAAAAATATCAGAGTATTGGTAAATTCATCATTTTCAGCTTCAGGCCAAAGCTTTTTCGTAAACGAAGTTGAATATCTAGTTATTTAGTAATCAATACTCTTGTGTGCCGCTTTCTTGTCGCAAGTACCGAACACATTCTTCGAAAATTATTGTATTTACCTGCTATATCGCAGTGTTGAAAAAATGTAAAATGAAATAGTCGCAGTAGATAGGTAGTAGTAGGTCTAAGAGTAGACCAACCATTACTTTCAAAGACAGGGCTTATCCAAATCTAAATATTACTTTCCACTGTTAAAGTTAAACAAACGGATCTGAGATAAAAATTCAATACTTTTACCGCTAGGAAGTCTTCAGTTTGAGTCTTTTTTAATGATTATTCAAACTGAGTAAATTTTTTCCCCCAAATCGGACAGGTGACATTGAAGTATACACTTCGATACTGCTTTACCTATAACGATAGACAGGGGGAGTGTTTTTGGATGTTTTTTAACTAAGAAAAACTCTGTGAAAAATTTGTTCTGAGTTTCAATTTTAAACTTTAATGTTTGTCATCAATTGCGTCCATTTTCAATCAAACATTTTATTGACAGTAAAATTAGCAAATGTCTGGAGAGGTCCCTTCAAAATCCACCAAATAATGTCGGATAAAGAAGACAGCTATAGACACGTTCCTTTATCAAGTTTATGGACACATTCGTTAATCATAAAAGTTCCTCCTACGGATTTGTTTTACCATTCTCTTTCCCATTATTTTTTTGTTGAGATCCAGCAATAAAAATAAAAGAATCAAATAAACAAACGAAAAATCCTTGCCGCACACTGTGGCGTATACGCAATAAAATTAGAAAATAAATTCTATTTAAATCTAAAAAAAAACACGACTGGATTTGGAGGCATTCCTTCAGATTTTTTTTTTTTTTGTATTGAGATTCCTGGAAAAGTGTGAAATGTAATTTCAGCCATCATCAATGAAAAACCAGTGCTTGGGTGTCAAATAATTGCTGTGAGGAATGCCAGTCAATTTGATGTGAAGTGGGTACAGACGCACTTTTTTGTGTTGTTATAGTGTCGAAAAAAAATCTAATTTCACACAAAAAAGTTTTATTAGCAATTGCGACTCTCGGTTATAATTTACTTATTTCTAAGACAAAAACTATTGAAACGAAATAAGGAACTATTTCAGCCATGGTCCCCTGGTCCAACTATCTGTTTTTCTGTTATATTGGAGTTTATTAAAAATAAATGTAACATAAAGGGCAGTTTAGAGCCCGAAGAAGAAAAAAGAAATATTTTGAATCTTTATTTTGAATCGGTAGGAAGCATGATCGATTGTTAAAACAAAAACAAACGAAATATGTCCTTAATGTTGTTCCTAGAAAAGGGGACCTGAATAATTGGTACGAAATACCACAAAAACTTTATTATCTTATTATTATGTTTTTTTTTTAATTAGCTCGTGATTAAGGGGTTATGACTACCCTTATGCGTAGCACACCGCGAGCGGAAAAAATTTGTGCATGGAAAAGATAGATGAAAGTAATTCTCGATCCAACACAAACGCTGATGAGCCAAACATGAAAACTCTGCACAGAAACACCAAAGCTTACACCCGCAAGTGTTATGCCTTTACGCTTTACGGAGAAAAACAATAGTATAACCAGCAGAGTATTTCACAAAAACGTCTGCCAAGCATCTAATTGTTGTTCATTCCATTTGCATATTTGAAGAGAAAAAAATGCTAACCTGGAAAACAGATGCAAGTTTTGTTAAATTTTGTTAAATTAAGTTTAATTTAATTTAACTATAATATATTTTAATTCTAATTCAAATAACTTTATTTTTAACTTTAAATTTATGCTTTGTTTTCTAATTTTGCAATGTTTCCTTAAAAAAAAAATAAAAAAGGAAGTCAAGTATGAAGTCTTACTCGGAGCGGTCCGTCGTCTTTTTAAACACTGTAGGCTTAGTGTACAATTATTGCTTAGTTTGTATAAAATGTTGCATTTTATCGCCTTTTTGTTTTTATTTTCTTCTATTGTCAATTTCCAACTTTCATGGCATAATTTTATGAAAGCAACTAAATAGCTCATAAACGAAATTTGAAAGCTCATTTGCTTAGCGAATTATATAACATTTCGATTGCAATTTAAGGAACGTTTAAAGCTGCCATTGCAGTGTAGGCAATAAAGGGGACTTCTTTGAGTATTTGCCCGATTTTCGGTTTTAAAAGTATTATTAAAACAATTATTTCATTAAATTAAAGGTAGGTACCGTTTTTTAAAGTCTAATATTTTTATTTAAGGCGAATTTCAAGTTTAGAAATTCAAATTTTTTCAAAACGCAGGGTGCAAAATAATATTTTTGAGTTTTTTTTTGGTTTAAACAGGTGAACAAAAATGACAAACAGGTTTCTTGTTTTAGAAATTTTAACACATTTTGGCTTGCTGCTTAAGTAATTTGTGCTTGCGTAAAATTTAGTTTATAAGATAGAAACCGATCAGAAGCTATGGACATTTTGTGTAACTGATTTGAAGCTCGACAACTATTTGATATTTTCGCTCCGCTTTTTATTTTTTTAAAACCCCGATAAATTTTCCATGTTTGAGATCTGTTTTCGAAACACAGATCGGTTTGAGATATTTTTTCGGTACATATTACTGTTACTGAGATATAGTTTAGGGGGACACGCATTTTTTTAGCTTTTTCCTGCATTGTTTAGAATTGAAATCCATAAAACGACTATTTGGAATCTGTTTTCGGATACTTTTATATTTTATTTTTGATTTTCAAATACTTTGCGCTAGTAATGGCTATTTGTTCCAGTAATATTGGCACAGGATTTTAAGACAAATGCAAGTAATAAATGCGGTTTTTTAATTTCTTTTATATATCATTTTACAAAAATTAACAAAGTTCAAGTTAGAAACGTAATTTTTGAAAAATATTTTGTAGTTCCGAAATCTCTTTAGATACTTTAAACACAAACCAAATTTCATTACGATTAGTATTAAAGTTAAGATACCAGAATATTTTGAAAAATGATCTTTGAAATGCCTTTATAGTTTTTGAACTAAATCTCAGAATTTGCTGATTATTCAAAGTTTTCTATAATTTTCCCGAAGATTTCAAACAAGTCTTGATTTGTGTGATTTTTCAAAATCATTTGGGCTTATACAGATACAGTCGTGGGGACAAAATATTTTCACGATTTCGTTTTTTGAAAAGTACCTAAGCCAATAAAGCCTCCGTTCTAAAACTGTTTAACAAAAATTTAATTTAACCCTTAGCTTAAGCTGTTGCGGTTGTTTTATGTTTATCCAATATCGGCTTTTTCAATAAAGTGGTTAAAAAGTTTTGACTTACTTTGTTTTGACTTTAATTTCTTATTTTTCAAAAAGTTTTCAATATATTGACGGTAAAAGCACGATTTAATTATGAGAATTCGAACTTTTTTTTTTCAGTGTATGTTCCAATTTGCTTTATTCTGCCGTAAAACTTTTCAAGAAAAACACATTTTTTATTTTTTACTATTATAAAAATTTGAACTGAAATTAAACCGTTATAGTCAGCTCCCATAGCACTGGAAAATACGTCACAGAAGACCTATTTTTAAATAAGTGGAAAAGGTAGCAAAACATGTAAGAAACAAAATGAAGATGGCAGACAAATGAATTTTTGTGCATTTGTGTTTTTTATGCATTTTTGAAAACACTAAAAATTAATAAAAAAAAATTACTTTATTAAGCGTTATAATTTTTTAAGGACTTTATAAATAACAGATTTCGACTCTCTGCGCCTCACTGCAGACGGATGGGGGTACGGACGGACAGACGGACAGACAATGGAGTGATACCCTAAGGGTTCCTTTTTCCATATTTCGACGAGGATAGAAAAGATAGAAAAGCGAGGATAGACCGCTAAAAATTGAAGGGCCCTCTTACAGTTATTCTTCCTTCTTGGACAAAATAATATCGCTTGTCTGACATATCTTTCGTTAAGCTTCGCTTAAGGACATCTTAGTTTGTCTTGATATACCTTTTATACATTTCTCATCCTTCCTAGAATCCTCTAAAAATTTATCTTGCATTATTTTCAGCAGGAATTTTTCAATTACAGTCAAGGCTGACCAAGATATTAATGAATGTCGCTCACAGGAACAAATTATTTTCTTACACATCTCATCCTGCTCCATTAACTGACAGTGAAAATAGAACGAAAACAACCACTTGGAACACAATGAGCAACTACTACCCCTAATTACTTAATGGCGCGAGAGATTCTAGCAGAAAAAAAAAAAAAAAAAACGAATCAAATTCATTCCTGTTGCAATCTTTGCATTTGCATTCAAATTATCAATGTTCTCCTGTTTGCTCAAACCAACAGTGAGAAAAAGGATCCATCTCTTGTGTGTGACCCGTCTGTGCCCTTTTGTGCGAATAAATTATCGCGGTTTTGACTTTCATTCATTTTTCGTTGTCTGCATGTTCAGTTGAGTGCGCCTCCTTGTCCTCCATTCGTTCTCTTTTATCTCATTAATTTATGCTGCCGCTCTCCAAGGACACTTGCATGGTAACAGATCGGTGGTGGACAACGACGTGTTGAAAATTCTTGAAAGTGGAATGTGAGTAAAATTTATGGTTCTGTGGCTTATGTTATCACTGAAGGGGCGGATCTCATACCTATTTAAATAAAAAAAAGGAAAAACTTCAAAGTTTATGATTTGCTTCGGCTCCTGGCAATGGCAGGGAATGCAAGAAAAAGATTGGATAGTTCATATTGGAGCTACGATACAGGAAGCGCAGATATCTTGAAGGATTTTTTTTCCAATGAAACCATGCACTTGTGGTAATCGAATGCTTCGTAGTTTCAAGTGGCACAAGGGTGCACTTGACTATGAGAATCTATGGGAAGCATAAGCGCCTAAGAAGGATCCAGTTTATTTCTTCTCTGCAGTTTATATATGAGCACAGTGAGAAGTCCTTGCAAACTTATTTCGACGTTGTTTTGAAGATTTGAACAGCATTTGGTATTCACAAATTGTGGTCTACGATAAATGGGTACCTTATGTGCTGTTAATTGATGTATTGGGCTGGCACTGCTTGGTGTATCTTCTTTCTCAAGCATGAATATAAAAAAGGCTTACCCAGCTTTTATTGCTGTCTTTAAAGGAATTTCAATTGCTCCATTCGTGAAGAAAATCGTTTCGTTTAATACACCCGTGAAGCCTATTACTTACAGGCCATAAAAACCAGTGAGTCAAATCAATTATCTTCATCTCATTACGAGGCAACCGATTTCAGCCGAGTCCCACATACTGGCGAACAAATAAAAATCAATTTCATCAAATCACATCCTCGTGGAGCTATAAGATTTAAGAAAATCGATAAC
Organism: Neoascia interrupta; assembly: GCA_947623515.1. Classification (NCBI taxonomy): domain Eukaryota; kingdom Metazoa; phylum Arthropoda; class Insecta; order Diptera; family Syrphidae; genus Neoascia; species Neoascia interrupta. Next base: position 25,918,332 of record OX392463.1, read on the forward strand.
ATCCAATGGCACGGCACGTTATAAGGACGAGACAGTATAAGGCAAACAAATTGCTAGCGAAATAAAATCTCATCATACATGGATCCAATATTAAATTTTCATCGTCCTTGCTTCATTTGATTGCTGAACATAATAACGTATGTACGTTTGTAACGTTTGCCAAGCCTTACGAAGAGTTGTTAGGATTTATATAGTTGTCGGTCCATCGACAAGCGATTTAACACAGGAGTCATTATTGATGAGTTTCTTTTTTTGGGGAGTGTATAAGTGATCAAATGGTACTCACGTGCTATTATTTTGAAAAATGAATACTCCTGCATAGTTAGTTACAGGAAGCAAAATAAGTTTCTTATACGCTTCCGGTAAGTTTTATTGGAGTCATCATTTTTATGCTGTCACAGGAAAAATAATTCGTTAGTTTCTTCTTTTATGATGGAAGGACATGAAAAATGTATTCTTAGTATCAATTTTTTTCGGTCAAAGGATTCCGGCTAAGGTGCCCAATCAGTATTTTCTCATGCATGCGAGTTAACCGAGACGTGTTCAGACGAGAAGGTTTATTTGTCGGGTTTTAAAATTATTTCTTTGGGCATTTTTACACCCTACCCAAGGTTAATTTTTTTAGTACTTAGGTATTTCAATAGACAGCGCATAAGAACTTTTAAAGACATCAAGACCGATAGGTGAATTTATTAAGCCACGTCTCTTCGCTCTTGTGCGTGAAGTTTCTTAAGTATCTAAAGTTGAGTTGTAGAACTGAAACTTAGTGTGCAGCTTGGTTCTTATTTTGTATATTGACAAAATGTCAAAATTGCAAAGACCCGCGCACAGCCCTGACAAAAAGTCTCAAACCAAAGGTAGCTTTAAATTTAAATTGTTTTCAAAAGTACGAGTCGCAGGAACTTGAACTTTGGCATAGCAATTGGAGGAGAATCGGGGCGCCCATATGCCAAACCCATTCCAATGTGCGAATTGCGTTACATAATTTTACTTTTATCCTCTTAATGCTCCATCAATCGCAGTAAATATCTTTGTCTTGCTGGTATTTTGTTGCGGTCAAAAATCGCGCAACAAAGAAGCTCTTTGTCCGTCCTTCTGGTCCCCTCCTTCCTATTCACTTTTTGGGCTTCCCCGTCTTTCTTTCCCACTTGCGTTCCCTCTTTTCTTCCATACAGGTTCCCTGGAGCAAGATGGACGGTCAGGACGCTCCCAACTTACTATACACGATTCCAAATGATGGACCCGATGACCCGTTAAACCACCATCAAAGCGTGTACACACTCAAATGTCAAAGTTGGGCTCTTTGTAACGCTAACAAGTAATGCGAGATGCCACCGAGAAAATGTTGTGAAGTACAATCACATGGTCGCTATTAACCCGAGATTTATATCCACCCAGATCGAAGATCATCGATGGCCGAGGGCCCATCTTGATTCTGATTATGTAAAGAATGGCTTACCATAGGTAGAATCCCCTCCCCCAAATCTGCGCGAAAGTCCACGAGGGTAAATTTAAATAAGTACATCGCGTGTTGATTATTGTGGTTCCTTTTTCGCTCTCCTTACTTAAATGTATAACACTATTCTCCTTCTGAGAATAGGGTTAAATGGTATGGATCACTGAATGCTCTCTTTTCGGTCCGGCTTGAATTCTACCCGAGAATTTGCAGTGGGGCGAATTGGTATGAATTTTTGTGTGAGAGGAATGCAGCTGGGGTTCAATAACGACAAGCATGCCCAGCAAAGAGCCGAGCGTGGCTTGAAACGCCGTGACCGATAATCACTGTACCGGAATGAGAGGATTGGATGAATGTGTGCGTGAATGAGTCATTGTTTGTTTGTAAAGAAGCCAAGCCAAGCTTGGGTGAATCACTTCTGGTTTACCTAGCAACTTTGGAGGAGGTTTAAGGAAAACAGAGCTGGAGGAAAAGAAATAATTTCGGAAAATAAGAACCCGAGGAACATAAATCGATAAAGCGAAAAGATCCAGGAGAAAGGACATTATAGGAGCGATAGAAAGGAGAAGAAAAAAGGAACAACAATGAGAAAAGGAAAAAAGCTAAGTAGAGTGTTTGGTGATTGCATTTTTGTTTTTTTGGAATAAAAACTAGTTCTACCTTGTTGACTTTCATTTCGGAAATCCCGGGAAACAGACGGGACGCGCGACCCTTTGAGTTTACCTGGTTTAAAAATACGGAACCCTATATAGTGAGCCATTCTATCTCTACGGCGATGCTTGAAATTGTTTATAACTTTGCTTTCGTTCGGCCATTTTCTTTTGTTTGCCTTGATTCTTTTGTTTATATTATCCTCTTCGCGTAGTTCTTATTATTCATCGGCCAAATCTTTTAGCTTAACTCTTTTTAATAAATCGCCCGCGTTCATCTATGAACGTTTATACCGACCCAAACAAAAGTTTTTACTTCTTTAGTTTGGACCTCTTATTTATTTTCAGCAACCCACAGTTTTTTTGTTTTACTTATAAAACAGCTGGCGCCCGTTTTACACTACGTACCGAAAAATCGTATAACAAATCATCTTGAATTAAATAGATCGAATCATCTTATCATACCCCCTTCGGGTAGGGGTTAGAATATACCCGAGGTAAGGCATGCCTGTCGTAAGAGGCGACTAAAATCCACCCTCCGTATGCCGAGCGCGTAGCGCATACAAACTATGCAATGGACAAAACAAAAGATTTTATTACCCCAGGTGGCAATCCAGTTTCACTGGCAAATCCACCCTCTTCGGAGGTAGGCTCTACGGATTCTGGGGAGAGCCATTTATTGCTTATAAATCCCTTTTTGAAAAAATCAAGGGTGCCTCGATCTCCACCAGCTGGATCGAAGGTCTCCGGGAAAGGAAGTCCGCCGGTTAATCAGGACTCAGCGAAAATTAAATGCTTTGAAGCGGAAAACAACGAACTCCGTGCTAAGCTTAATGAAATGGAACGTCTCTACCATGAGCTTAAAAGCGAAGTAGATTCCTTACGTAAAGAAAATGAAGCCTTAAGGAACCCCCGTGGTACTATAGTATGCGAGGAAACGCCGAAACGTCAATGTGAATACCAGACGGACGAGGAAGAACTTGCACGCGAAACGAATCCGGTCTTTAGGAAAAGGCTTACCAAGAAACGAAAGGTCGGTTCTTCACCCGAAGTAGAAACCGTGCAGCAAAAAGAAGAAACACCAGTCGTATCAAACAAAGCGACAGGAATACCCCAAGAAAAAAACCGCCGACCACCTGCAATAAATGTCGTTGGGATCGCGGACTACGGAAAGTTGCGAAACATCCTTAAAAATACGCTTGGGACGAAATATAACTTAACATCACTTCGAAACAACGTATGGAAAGTTAACGTCGATGACTCTGATGCCTATCGGTCACTGTCACAAAAGTTAAATTTAGAGAAAATCCAATGGTTTACTTATGAAAATCACCTCGAAAAGCCGTTGCGGGTTATAGCGAGGGGACTACACCCATCCTGTACCAAGGACGAAATAATACAAGACGTTCAAGCCCAAGGCTTTAAAATTCTTGACGCCGTGAACATAATAAAGAAAGAGAAGCAACGTACGGACGAAGGCAAAGATTCCGCTGTTGTCCGACGCGGCCTGCAAATTTTTATGCTTTCTTTTGATAGAACTGAAAATATTAACGAAATCTACAAAATTAAATCAATCCTTAACATCAAGGTAAAAATCGAGCCCAAGCGGAAGGGCAACAGGCTAGTTCCCCAATGTAAGCGATGCCAGGGTTTCCGACATACGCAAGCGTACTGCCAGAAAAAGCCGCGATGCGTAAAATGCGCCGGCGAACATCTCTCGACGGATTGCAATGTCAGCAGTCAGGCTCCCGCGGTTTGTGCCAATTGCAGGGGAAGTCACCCAGCGAGCTACCGAGGTTGCGAAATTGCCATTGAGTTGCAAAAACGACATGAAGCTCCGAAGAAAAATACTGAAAACAAGGGCCCAAGCCTAAAACCTCCTAAAGTAGATAAGCCAAAAACCCCTAAGTCGACAAGGGATAAGGGTTTGATTAAAGGCAAAATTCAAAACGCACAAGAAAACGTCGCTGGTCCTAGTTCCCACCGGAGTCAAAAGGGAGAACCCACACTTGTTGGTCCAAGATCGTACGCTCAAGTCGCGTCACGTGAAAGTAAGCCACAATCGGCCGCATCAGATTCGGTCTCTCAAATTCTAGGCATGATTTTAGAAAAGTTTGAACAACAGGCGAAACTTAATCAAGTAATATTCAACAAATTGAGCGAGCTCGAGTTTAAACCTCGAAAAACATTTAATAAAAAATCATGAATATGGGAAAGTCAATCAAAATAATTACATGGAATGCAAACGGCCTTTTGCAAAAAATTGACGAACTAGAAGTATTCCTACGGAAGAATAATGTAGACATATGCCTAATTTCGGAAACCCACTTTAAAAAGGGTTCAGCACGCAAAATAAAAGGTTACATTGACTATCACGCACATCATCCTTCAGAAAATTCGAGAGGTGGATCCTCTCTCTACATTAAAGACTGCATAAAGCACTCCAAAAACGAAGAAATAGAAATTGACTCTATGCAAATAACCTCAGTCTCAGTAAAATTAAGTCAAATAAATTACAACATCGCGACGAGCTATTTTCCTCCGCAGTATCGGCTGGCAGATGAAGATCTTGCTCTGCTCTTTGATTCACTTGGGTCAAACTTTATCATCGGCGGGGACTTTAACGCGAAAAATACTTTTTGGGGCTCACGGTGCAATTCAACAAGAGGCAGAGCCCTCTTTAAAGCAAGTACAAAACGCGGCGTGATCTTCTTATCGACGGGAAAGCCAACATATTGGCCAACCGACAGAAATAAAATACCTGATCTCGTCGACTTCTTTATCGTTAAGGGGGTACCTGGTTACCTTACGAACGTAGAAGAACGCTTTGATCTCTGTTCAGATCACTCGGCAGTTCTTTTGAAAATCGGCGGAAGCCTAGCGAAAAAGAAAAGAGCGCCTAGATTAACTAACAACAACACCGACTGGGACGGCTTTAGAAAATACTGCAAAGAAAACATAGCTTTAAATGTACCGCTCAAAACGCCACTTGAAATAGAAGACGAATTAGACAAACTCGTGAGAGTTATTCAGAGCGCTGCGTGGAATAACACTTCTTTTCGGAGGTCCGAATTATCGAACAGCGGAACAATATATCCGCGAGAAATAGAAGAGCTAATATGCGAAAAGAGGAGAGCGCGCAAGAGATGGCAACGTTCGCGAGCACCCCCGGATAAGACAATCTTGAACCACCTTTCTAACAAACTGAAGCACGAACTTCAAGATTTTAAAAGTCGTGAGACTACTGCTTACCTCGAAAGTTTGACTGCCGATAAAGGTTCGAACTACTCTCTTTGGAAAGCAGTCAAGTCCGTTAAGAAGCCTATAGCACATTCTGCGCCATTAAGAAAAGCCAACGGCGAATGGGCAAGAGAAGACAAAGAAAAAGCGGATTTATTTGCAGATTACCTAGAAGAAACATTCAAACCGTTTGACGGGGAACCGTTGGTCGAGGAGCTCAATCCTTATGCGGTACAAGATAATTATAGAATAAAAACCGTGTCATTGACTGAACTTCGTCAAACGATAAATAATCTGGAAAACAAGAAAGCCCCTGGCTACGACTTAATTACTAGCGAAATTCTAAAGGAGCTACCGAAAAAAGCTTTGGTCAAGCTACTCTATATCATTAACGCTTCCATGAGAGTTTTATACGTTCCAAGGCAATGGAAAGTGGCCGAGGTCATAATGGTTCCGAAACCAGGAAAATGCCCGAACGACAAAAAGTCATACAGACCTATTTCGCTACTGCCGATAATAGCTAAGGTGTTCGAGAAACTGTTGCTTAAAAGGTTGCAACCAATCATTGAAGAAAGACGATTGATTCCGGATCACCAATTCGGATTTAGAAAAAAACATTCAACAATCGACCAGGTCTATCGTATAACAAACGAAATCGAAAAAGCCCTGGAAGCGAAAAAGATATGTACTAGCGCTTTTCTCGACGTATCGCAAGCCTTCGACAAGGTATGGCACGAAGGCCTGAAGTACAAATTAAGGCTTTGCTTACCAGAAAAGCTCTATAGAATCTTAGAGTCTTACCTTAAAGACAGAATCTTTCGCGTAAGGTACGAAAATGAGTACTCGGAATTCAAAGAGATAAATGCCGGTGTCCCGCAAGGAAGCGTTCTCGGCCCAATATTATTTTTGCTCTATACAAGAGACATACCCCACGATGAGGGAACAATTTTAGCTACGTTCGCAGACGACACTGCTATTCTCGCTATTGATAAGACAATTGAATTATCAACAGGGAAACTCCAGCGCGCTTTAGACAAAATATGCGACTGGACGAAAAGCTGGCGAGTCGTCCTTAACGAGACTAAGTCAACGCATGTTAACTTTACTTATAAAAAGATAAACAACAAACCTTTATTCATTAACTCGGTACAAATCCCGTACTCAAATGAAGCGAAATATCTAGGAATGACTCTAGACGCAAAACTAAAATGGAAGCCGCACGTTAAAAAGAAACGCGACGAGCTCGAAATCAAGTTAAGAGAAATGAATTGGCTTATCGGAAGATTTTCGAAACTAAGCATATATAACAAACTGCTTTTGTATAAGCAAGTGCTAAAACCATCTTGGACGTACGGTATACAACTCTGGGGTTGTACTAAACCAAGCAATATATCTATATTAGAAACTTTTCAAAATAAGACACTCAGAGCAATCGTCAATGCTCCATGGTATATAAGAAATAGCGATCTACACCGAGATCTAGGAATCGCAACCGTGTCTGACGAGGTAACAAACTTTGCTCGCAAACTTAGTACTCGTCTTCGCGGACACTGCAACAATGAAATTATCCGAACTTTGGATCAGACAAATCTTACGCGCCGACTACAACGAATGAGACCGTTAGATCTAGCAGCATAAGATGAAACCGCATAAATTGACGGTATTGTAGGTGCCTTCGTTGGAAGGCAGCCTGCCACACGCGATTATTACAGAAGCTTGAACTACTTGTTAAGGAAACTTAGTCGTAGTCTGACGGAAAATGGGAGGTTTTTTAGTGAGTAAGAATCTCACACTACTATGAGCACGCGCGGCCGGTCCTCGTAGTGCCTATGAAGGTTTTTCCTACCCACGGAAAAAAAAAAAAAAAAAAAAAAAAAAAAAAAAAAAAATCTTATCATATCTCGCGTATCAAACATCTGTTCTCGGAACCCACCCCCTTGCTGAGCAGTCGGGAAACACAGCAACAATTTTGTGTGTTGTTGCACTTTTTCGCCGGTTATCTCCCTTTGTCTTTTGTTTTCATCCGCGAGCGCATCGGCTGCGCCCCATCGGTATTTACCTTAACTCGGGAAAATGTGTAACAAAGTGGCGCCCAACGTAAGATATGTTCAAAACCAAAATACATATACGTAGTCGATTCCGAAAATTCAGAATAAAATACCTTAAACCCCTCATATAACTTCAACCAAGTTTAAGAAAAAAACACAGGCAAACATAAATCTTCGTTTGTTTAAAATTTTTAAGTTAAATTAAAGACAAATTAAGAAACGAAGGATTTTTTCAATATGGTTTAGGATTTATTTATCGAATCTCAATTTACTGAAAATTTACAAGTCATCCTTGGAAACACATTGAAAAACAGGATCAATATATTTCGCCACTTCCTTTATTCAAGTCCTTTGTGTTGAATTTCTAAGTCCTTTCACTTCCATACCTCCAATATCAGCAACGTGTTTTCTCCCTGTTGCTTAAGAAATAATTACCAAGGAGAAATTAAATTGAAAAAATAATTTTTTGCACGGTAAGTCCGTTGGCTTTTTCGTATAATACGCAGCTCCCTTATTAAGTGGAACACAAGAATCCTTGTTGAACAAGTGGGGTTCAAGAGGCGTTTTTTTTAGTTTGTTTACTTGAAAAACTCTATTGAAAACGCATTTTGGCCCCATTACTGGTGGATGTGATTGAGTAATTAGAAATATTTACGCATTTCATGCCAGAAAAGGTAGATGACACCGCAATTGAAATTTGGGTATTTTTCAACTGCGTGCAATAAGTAAACAAGTGACTATGTAGGCGCATAAGTGAAAATATACGTATTAGCCTCGAACATTTGAGTTTTAGGTTAATTAAGTGCGCATTTCATCGATGGTGTCATAGAAACGAGTCTTAATTAATTTCTCTGACACTATTTAGTGTGTGGCGCATTATAATTTATCAGGAAATAGTGTCTCTAGTATTTTTTTAGGGATCGATATAGTAAATATACCAACTACAGCAGTTCCCTTCTTCCTGTGTAGCCTTGCTAGAGCTTATTTACTAAATAGTTCAACCGCAATATGGATTTTTAGTGAACTTCTGTTCTTGAGTCATTTCATAAAACTCCAATGGTACAAAGGTCACAGCCAATGGAATGACATGAGACTAGTGAGCATGTGCTAGATAAAGAGCGTCGCTGTAAATATTGCACCTAAACAGAAGAATGTGTTAAGTGACTTAAAGATTGTTTGGCTTAGAATTAGCAAGAATGCTGAAAGCACCATTAATTTAGAAAAATTTCAGATTAAATTGTGTAAGACCGTCGATCTGCGGTTACGCTACAAACACAAAATGTAGAATAACAATTGTAAAAAAATTGTGAGAAAAAAATAAAATTAAGACTTGAGTTTTTATTTGAGCCAGAACATCACTTTCCACTTGATATACTTCCCATTCGGTCACAAAGGGCCCGCTTTGGAGCCAAGTAGGTATTTGTGTGGCGTTTTTGTCGCACCTAATAAAATCCATTCTAAAAGACAGGGTACGAAAAATTGTAAAAAAGAATGTCTTTCTTTTTCTATTAACGAAACAGTAAAAGGTAGGTGGGGTGCCGTGGCATAGTGGTTAGTGTGTGTGCTTACCACGCCGGAGGTCTGGGTTCGAATCCTGCCATCGTCACCTGAAAAAAAGACTTGTTCTTTTTCACAGTCCCCACCCCCGCGAGGGTTTGACAAGCCCTCCGAGAGTATTAATTGTCTTGAAACTTCTCAAAGTGCCGTTCGAATTCGGCAAAAAATTGTAGGTCCCCTTGTATGTAAAGAAAACCAGCATACATTGTTGAGAATTTGGCCCTGGTTCACGTCGAGCTGTTGCGCCACTCTATTTTTTTATTATAAAAGGTACATACCTATACTTAGAAAAACGAGTGATTATGTGCAAGAGTTCGTCTGTAACGACCTCCAATACCCGACTCTATAAACGCAGCAACACCGAATATTGAAGTTTTTTGGCCTGAATTTCACCGAAGAGAGGGCGGAGCTCAAAAATTTGTATAAAACGAACTTAGAAAATGCCTATTTCATTATATTTGTCATATAATATTTTTCCGATCTAGAGTGATTTGAGTGATTTCAGAGAAATCGAGTTTTCCGAGACATGACATTGTAAAAGTAGGCATGGTCGATGGTGTGGATGGTTCAATTTTTGTCGTGTTAAGCCCTACCCAGGGTATATTAAGTTTAATGTATAGTTTGTAACGCAGTGAAATAATCACCGTAGACCTCTAAGACCTCTAAGAGATATGATCGAGACCTACAGGAGAATAGATTAAGTCATGGCTATCTGTCCATCCGCCGTCCGTATATGGAACAATTTTAGGCCTAAAGTTTTAAGCTAGAGAGTTGAAATCTGGTGGTTGAGCTTGAAATTCTATTCTACGGATCAAATTAGAAAATTATTAAAGCCCGCCCACAGACAGATTACAGGCCCGTATGTTCGACCCCCTCTAATTTTTAAAAATGCTCTTTTCACTCTTAAGCTATGCTACAGTGTGCTGGCACATTGATTTTTATGTTTTGATTTGATGATGTTTTGTTATTGTTTTTGAGGCAGTTGAAAACCTCTCTCATTGAACACGCCCACTTTTTAAGGTTGACGGTTATTCACACATATATGAAATTTGACAAAATATTATACTATATTTAGTACAAATACAAATGTTTAGTACTAGTGTATAGTATGTAAAATGTCGATATGTCTCCGTAGTAATAATTTTTGTGCGCTTTATTTTTAAAACGTGACTTTTTAAGGTAACAAGTGAGTAAGTGCAACAGTGTGTACGCAGAAGTTACAGTCCTTAAAACGGACCGTTGAATGCCCGATCCTATCCCACATTGTAATATGCTGATGTTGTTGTTATTTTTTGACATTAGTACAAACTTTGAAATGGGGCGTGGTCCAACCAACCCATACAACAAACTATCAATATTAACAGATATTTCCAAGGAAGGGGCTAAGCATAGCTATCATCGAATAGCATCATTGGAACAAATCAGTCGAACAATGTCTTCGGTTTTCTGACAAGTAGCATTCATTGAAAATTCATCTGTCAGTGAACTACCTGTCAGTGAGTGCTGTTTTTTGCGTAAATGCAGCAGTGATTCTTCACTTGAATTATTAATTTTGTTTCAAACTCCTGCGTTTCTATTTTTTGTTGAAACTTTAAGTCCTTAATGTTTTGTCTTTCCATGTTTTAATTAACTTAAGTTCAAGGCAAAAACACTCAATACCAAGTACACAAAATATATCAACAAAAAGCTACAGGCATTTGAGGTTGGAGTTGATCAGAGAAAGGAAAACTGACAGTTGAGAATAAAAAGAGAATGGAATGCTTTTCAGTGGAACGATTTTGTCGCAAAAACACAAATCAAAATCAGCTGTTCCTTGAAATCGATCGCTGTCAGTGAAATAGTAAAAGCGAGTTTATATAAAAGTTTTAACACAACTTATGTATATTCTGCAACTCATAAGTTTCATTTTGATACCAATAACAGCAAACATTCTTTGCTCACACGTCTAAAAACATGAAAACAAATTTTTCAATGATGCAATCAGATGATAGCTAGGGTATGACCCTTACGTTTAAATGTAGATACGTTAAAAAGTATTGTTTGGTTCAAATTTGATATTATCAACAAATCGACCTCTAAAAAGGGGCGTGGCTAAAAACTTTGTATGAATGAAATCTGGAATGAAGTTTGGTGTACTTTATCTGCCAATTTTTTTTGTTTCATGCTTTCCTAAATAAGACTTAAGGCCAGTGGAAATAACGTTTTTCTGGAAAATTTTATGTTTTCATGCAATTTTGCCTCCAAATGTGAGCGTGGCCCAAATCTTGTATGAACAAAATGAAGAACTAAGTGTTTTCTACATAAAATATTAAGCAAATTTTTTTCAATTAGGAGCAAAATATTGAGTAAAATGCATTTGAAAATTTACACTTAAAATAGATGCCACGCCGACTGGAGGAGGTTCACCAATTAAATTTTTATTTTTTGTATCGTACATTCATTAGGAGATGCTAAATGTCAAATTTCAGCCTTTGAAGGCGTGTTACAATTTTGAAAGCTCTGGAGGTAGTTGCACATTTATAGACCAGTTGTGGGCGTGTCTGTGGGCAGACTTCAAAAGTTTTTACACTCGTACTGCTTCGCATGACGTAGAGCTCACGTACGAAATTTCAGGCCTATTTCTTTGAAATTCTTGAGGCCTAGAAACATGTGGCATACGGACGGACGGACATGCCTTATTCGATTCAGAATTCGTTCTCGATCGTATGTCCTTAAAGTCTCGGGGTCTACCATTATTATTTCACCGTGTTACAAACTATGTGACAAACTTAATATATCTCCCGTCATGGGATGGTGTATGAAAAAGTGTGTTTTAGTCCAAAATAAGTGCAATCAATTCATTTAAAGAGCTTTTGAATGCCAAACCTAGCATAAGGCATTCAAAAGTTATATTTAAGATCGCGCCTACTATGTGGAGGCAAATATACAAGGATACGCACAAAAAATAAACAAACAACTTTCTATCGCTTCTAGGCTCCTCCGCGAGGGCACAATCTACTTTGAGGGCACAATCTACTTTTTTCCCGTATGGTACCAATACTTTTGAAGTCCCAACCATGAAAAAAATTGTCTACCATTAGCAAAGGCAACTAAAACGGTCTCAACATTTTTGCAATGACTTCAATTGGTTCTTTTTCTTGCCTGACTGATATCATCGCCAGTATGACCTCAAGTAATTCCCCATGGCATGCAATATTTTTATGTCTAACAAGCATAAAAGCGTTTGAACAGAGGTGAACTCGTCGTGCAAAAGGAGGCTCTAAAGTTGAGGAAGGTGAGTTTTTTAACATCTAAAATCAACCCAACTAAGGAGAACCAGAAACAGCTAAGGGGAGCAGAAATTACTGTGATGCTATAATCCGGCGTGTTAAATTTGTTTGCGGTCTAAAATTCAGAAAAGATTCTACATTATCCAGAGGGTAGCAAAAATTTTTGAACTTTTGACGAAAACATAAAAACACGGTAACTGATCTTCCATTCCATTATTAGTTTTTTGCAATGAAATTCCAGCTATCAGCTTCTTGTGACAGATTATTTTGGGCACTCTAGGGGACCAATTCGTCCCACAATATTACAAATACACGAATCTGAGGCCGCGATGGCATACCGGTTAAGTTTGCAAGACGTGTTCAACTTCCTTTTCAAATTCATTGCGTAGGCTGTTTCATAGAGCCTACTCTTCTAGTACGGTTTCTGCAGTTGAAAAGTTGTATTAAAGCATCCATATTTTTCAAGGTAGAGAAAACGTTGATGAACAGTCAGAATATGAAATCGCAGAGGCTTGTCCATGACTAACCGTACCGCCTCTGTAGCAAAAAGTTTATTGCGTAACAGCTTTCTGCATCCAGTAAGTGAAAAAGAAGCCATTTTGTTTGATATATTTTCAGCTTCCGATAGAGTTTGGCATCAAGCTCAAAACGATTAAACTTAAGAAATCCTTCGAAAGGTTTAGAATATTTTTTTTACCCGCTAAATAAAAGTGATTCTGGAGTGTAATAAATGATATATGCACCATATGAATGCTGGTGTGCCTCAGGGCTCAGTTTTATTGCCTTAACTCTTTTTACTTTTATTAATCATACCCATAGATTTCTTTGCTAACGAGAGCTCTGTGAGTTTTTCATACTTCTTTCCAGGAAAGCATCCTAGTCAAATGGAAGTGATAAAATAAAGCCACTTCAAAATCAATGAATACACACGAATTTTAAGAGCTTTTAATATTGCCTTTAATATCTAGTATTAAAAAGTAAAAAACAGTCATGCTAAAAATTTTCATAACCATTAAAATTGACATTTTCCTATTTACACTGCTGTCACTTTATCGGTAGCTTTATTTATTAACAGGGATATATTCTTCTTCATAAATGCCCATAAGCTTGTCTTTATGACTAAAAAGAAAGAATGACGCAAACCAAAGTCCTTACACCAATCATACTTTTGCTATAGATGCTTCTTACTAAGGGCCAATATCACTTTCACTCGACTTAATTATTATGGTGTGTCGAATAATCCAAAAAAGCTTGATTTACCTTATCTCCGACCACGGCTCATGAAATTAATAATATCACCTTTCAAAAGGTCGTCGCCGACGAGAAATTTCATCACGTACATCAACTTTAATGGATTTGTTCGTGCGTAAAACGTGAAACGTTAAGGTCACCCATAAATATTATGTTGCAAAGGTTGCATGTGATTGCCTTACTCGGTCAGAAGTCGTCTCTGCTATTTCCAAGGATCAAGTCGAACGACAGTTCGTCGCATGTGATGAAATTAATTCACTTTATTTATTCTTTGCACCTGAATACCATCACTCATCTCGGAGCGCAGCACTTCCTTTATCATACACTTTCGCTGGGATGTCGTCTCCTGTTGTATCGATGACAACCTGTGGGAGTGTATATGCTCAGCGCCATATTAAATGTCCACGCATCATCGTATCAAATACTGACAGAAAATTTGACGTAGCAATTTCTTTCACCAAGGTACTGGTGTGCGTGTGTGGTGTTCCATTGTTTGTGACACACTGAATTGCCCATGAAAGGATGTGTAGCACGATGACACGATATTTCATAAGGACTTTGGTGCCGGTATTAGAAGCATATCTGACTTTGTGCAAACCCCACACCCTCGGTTTGCGAGACAATAAATTTCAAAGACTCCTGACCAAGGACACTACGGGACTGCCGCCCACTGAGTACGAAATTGATATGCAATAGAAGGGGCACACAACGACATCATTTTCTGTAAATAATGGCCTGTTGATAATGAAACATAAACATTCATAAGGACATGCACATTCGGTGTCTCATCGCTGAGTTTATTTTAAACAAAATTTATTACTTCACTCACCATCAGTGACATGCGACAAGTTTTACTTGCAGGAAAGTGACAAAGGGACCAGCTGGGAAGATCGTTTTTTCTCACTCTACACTTGTTCGCAATAATTAAAAGCGAATTTATTTCATCAGGGTCTTAGTCAGGATTTAACGGAGTAAAATTAATTCCAAATACGAATGATTAGTGTATGTTTTATTGGTTTGAAGTGTGAAAATCATCGGATCCATCATGATTAGCGAATTAATTTATGGGCCTAAGGGAGGTATAAATGTTGTCCTCGAATTTATTGCCTTGCTTCGAGTCTGTAAGGATCTCGAGACGGTCATAATGTTTATTCATTTGGCCTGTTTTGTAATTCATCTAAGAATTAAGGCGAGACTTTTAGCAAGCACAAAACTGACAAAAACGAGCAATAATAATCGGTTGGGTAGTCAAATCTTAGTAATATCCTTGATTTTCATAGCAAAGCAAAAGTAAATCCCTACGTAGACATAAATATAATTTCAATAAATGTTGCAACATTATTTGATCATAAAATCAGCAAGGATACACATTAATCATTTGAATATCCAAGTTAAAGAGATTACTCAAAAATTTTCTTATATTGTATACAAACTCCTTGCGTAGGAGTTGCATTAGGATGTGTATACCTATTGTGTGTCGTAAAATATTAATGTGCAATGACGCAATTTGACTCCCCCGCAGTCTACCAAGTTTTCCGGTGACTGTTCAGCAAACTTATTTCATACCCAACCAGCCTAATCGATTCACTAGCAGGGCTGTTGTAGTTTTCTCTCATATGCCCCTTTGATCCCCAGCTGACACCGCATATTTCCTTGGAAAAGTGCATCAAACACAGCTTAGAGTGGTTGCTCTTCTTCAATATAAATTTTGTCAAAGCCTGCTGGTGGCAATAACTCAAACGAAAGTTTTTTTTCTGTGTCCTTTTCATTTGTCTGCAATATTGATGCCACAAACTACTTTCGCCGCAATACGGTTCACACAAGAGTGATTGATTGATGAAGCTTCACTTCAACAAAGAACCAAAATTACGTGCGTATTCTGGTGAAATTGTGCTTTTTTGTTGGATTGTCCTTTCACTTCCTGCTTTCTGATAAATAGCCCACACCCTTGTGTCAATTAGAGCTCCGAACAACATGACTGTAATTCAAACAATTGAAAACTGTCAAGCAATTATTATAACACTTGGGTATAGTTGTATTTTTCCACCGTTTATTACACGGGCAGTATAGGGTGTCCTTGGAGTGCCGCAATATTTATTTGTTCTGGTTTTTCACTGTAGTTCAAGTGCATGGACGATAGTTTCCTCGAATTATGGTTGCGTGCGAATGGATTGTTCTGAGGTAATTGGGAAAGAGGTTCTGAGTTAGGTGGCTGGACTTTTGGGGTCGTATCAAGTACCCCATGAAGTTTGTATGGCCTCGTACATTTCTGAGAATCGTTTCGAGGTCACTACCTTTCTAGGTCGTGCATTGACGGCAAAATATGGATTTTGTTAATGAGATGACTCAGTTGCTTTGAATTTCTTATGTTTTCAGGTACAAGAAAGTAGGTATTCCTTTAAAATACTGCTTTGCAAAACGCGATGTGTCGATTTCAGACTTGAGTATATTTCAGAACCTTTCACTTGGCTTCAAAGGACCAATTCAGCACCTTAAAATATTATTTTCAAACCAAGAATATCATATTATGACACAATTGTTTTGGAAAAGAAGATTGCTTTGAAAAGAAAATACGTTTGGAATATTGCCAGAATATGGAGTGCCTATAAACCCTCTCAAAACTGTCAAGTGAATTTATAGATTTTTAACCAGTTTTGTTTTACAAACGGATCAAAGACACTGTGTCCTTTGACGTCAAACCATATTTACCATTGAGGTTTCAGCAGCCTAATTTACTGGCGAAACCTAAAGTGATTAATCGCACAAGCTAGACAGATCTTAACCCAGACTATAATAAAATCTAAAATCTGAAATATCCCTCGACAAGGATTAGATTAAAGGGAAAAACCCATGAACCATGAGAATGATCAATCATGCTTTTGCCCGACTTTTCTCACATGAATCCCTTCCCCTCTGCAACCTGTAACTTCATGTAAAATAACAATTATAGTATACTAAAAAACAAAAACATCGTCGTGTTCCTTATGGTATTAGTTTCTGTCAACATTACACATGCTTCGCAGATTAATTTCCTTTTCGAGGGCAAACGACGAAAAAAAAGTCCAAAACAAATTATTAAAGTCGATTGATAATGAACACAATCATTCGGTTATTGACTGACTACCTACTCATACTGCTGCACGCACTCACCAGACAGCTAGTCACTACACTGCTGTACACTGCTGCTACAGTCGCTGTTAAATGTTTCCTGACACTTAGTGGTTAGGCACATAGTTAATTGTGTTGAGTAAACAATTACTCAAATGAAAAGAATTCAAGGACTTCACTATGGAAAAGTAGTCACATGTGTCTTGCTTTTGTTGGCATTGGCAGGAGTCTTTGGAAACTCAGGGTAAACTCGAATTGCACATGATTTCCTTAGACCAGGACAGGTCCGCATTTCTTGGAACCAATAATGGCTTCGAAAGAATAAAATAAGTATTGATCCGGGTGAGCTATGTCCTCTACCTCCAATTCAGGCTAAATCAGTCTCCTTGATTAAGTTGATTGTAACTCATATGCTCTACCTCAGCCGAAGACAATTACAATAGAGGTCATTGATTGGAGTTACAAGCCGTGAGGCCAGCAGTATGTCTAACGCTCAATGAGCTGTCAACAATATTTGGAGTAGGTTTTTGTCAGAACTTTAATTGTTGAGCAGGTTTTTCTGAGGATTTAAATAAAATCTTAAAAATGTACAGACGACAAAGAAGGCCCAAGAACCTCTTAACCATTGCGAATGCTAAAGTGCCAGAATTCACTTGTATATAAGCAGCTCCCGGCTAATTGCTAAGGGCTGAAAGAAGTCATTGCCATAATCAAGGACTTTGGGAGAGAATATTTGTTCTTTATTTAACCTCAATTTATTAGAGTCTCAAACTGATTTATGTCTTACATTTATTCTAAGGAATGGTATGAAAAAAAACTCCATTGCATGGATCTTACCACGTTTGAGTGAATATCTTAAGGGTCACTGTACCTCCAAACGTGCGAGGCTTCAAGCATTTATATCGGTGTGAATTTTTTATGGCACAAACAGGTGTAGTTAGCCCACAACCAAAATCATGATTTGGCATAAAGGAAGAGTGAAAAGGCGGGCAATACTAAAATACTCTCTTGCTGCTTCTTCTTCCTGAATTCCCGATAACACTCAATAGTCACACATGGGACTCAGTTGTGTGTTAGTTTTGCTGTTATAAAAGTTGTTCAACAGTGGTAATCGATGGTAAATCATTGCTTGCGATAATGTATGTAGGTATGCGTGTTTTGGCAGTGGTAATAGTGATAGTAAAACGCAAATTAGGGACGACACCCGTCGCGGATAATGTTCTAAAGATAAAACACTCGGTCGAGGGGTGTGTTTGAGTTGAAGTGAATCTAAAACGAATAGATTTGCTGGACACGTGGTGTGCCTACGCTCGCCGAAAGACTTTTTGTCCTCTGCACATGTCAGGCGAGGGTAATATCTTGTTTTGGAAAATACCCAAAGTCATTAAGTTACGACCACGACCGACGTAAGTAATGGACTTTTAATTGCAAGTGGCTGCTTTCCTATAGATGAAATAAGAAAGGGTTAGAATCCATGGAGAATTGATTTTGCTAAGAGATTAGAAATTACAAACACGCAAGGAAGCTTATTTTGCTGGAGGTTATTAAGCAATCAATTGCCAAAGCCGAGAATATTGTTGCAGACAAATTTCCGAAAAAAACCTGCCTACTCTATGTAGGCTTAAGGCGTTATTTACAGATTCTCCTTATATGGCTTTGACGAAAAACGGTCCTGTTTCAAAACCGAGCCCAATTTTTACCTGACCGAGAACTCCTTCACCTGACTGAACCCCTCGGCGGGGAATTCCTGTGGTTGTAAAAATGAAAATACTTCTTCGATCACCCGACCGAGACATTTTTAGCAGTCCGTCCAAAAATGGAAAAAGGACCTCTTATGGTATCGCTACGTTGTCCGTCCGTCCAATCGCTTTATAACTTCTGAACGGTAAGTCGAAGGAAGACAACATTTGGTGTGCGTATAAACTGCGGAAATAGTCAGAGAATCTGAAGAGGGTAATTTATTTAAGCGCAAATAACGGTTTAATTACAGTTTGAAATTTCATGTGAAAATGGACTTAATGTTTTTCAGTGTTTTTTCAAGAAGTTCAGTAGGCAAGAACTAGAAAAACACAACTTAGGTTTAGGAAATACTAAGCTTTAATTAATAAATAAAACTTTTCGAAAATATCAAAACGTTTTTGAGAAATGAAGAGTCGAAAATGCATGACGTTTTTCAAAGTGTTGGAGGCCATAACTTTTCAAAGGCTTATCGATATATTGAACACACGTATAAAGCAACTCAAAGTTAACCAAGTGCTTAGGTCATATTTTTCAAA
Source organism: Neoascia interrupta (assembly GCA_947623515.1). Lineage (NCBI taxonomy): Eukaryota > Metazoa > Arthropoda > Insecta > Diptera > Syrphidae > Neoascia > Neoascia interrupta. The sequence continues at coordinate 25,937,187 of OX392463.1, forward strand.
AGCAGTTTTAGTACTGCAGTTTTGACGCATTTTCGAAAAAAAAAATGCATGAAAAAACGTATGTGTCCCCTCTTATCTCCGGTGCTGTTTGGTGGAATTCTTTGAAAAAAATCACACGTATCAGAAATAACTCAAAAACATAAAAACATTTTCAAAAACAATTTTTTTAAGTCTTCTAGTAGCTTAACGGCATAAGCGATCTTTTTCAGATTCGATAAAGTACAAAGCTTACAAAAAGAAGGAAGGCTGCGTTAATTTTTTTTTTTTAAATTGCCTAAGTTTTTAGAAGCCTATTTAAAAAACGAAATAAAAATGGGAGCTTGTTTAACCGTTTACGCATAAACCGGTGGCCATATAATTAAAAAAAAACATCCAAGGCTGGTGCTGGTGGTTGTGCTATTGGAAAAAAGCCTAACGGGTACTGGAAAAAACTTCAAAATATTTGTTTTATGGATTTGAAATTTAAAAAATTATAAACAAGTGGGAAAGTGCAACAGTGGGTATGCAAAAGCTTTAATCCATCTATGACGGATTGCAAAATACCCGACTTTACCAAAAAGAAAACTGCCACGCCTCCAAAAAGTGGGCGGGATATAGAAATATAACTGTTGAATGCTTTATGCTAGGTGGTTGCATACATTTCGGCCTAAAACTCCGCCTTTTTAACTAAAAAAATCATTTTTTTAACGCCACGCCCACAAAAGTGGGCGGAGGCGTATACAATATATACATAAAAGTTAGAAAGTTAGAATGCTAATATCTTCAGCTTTTGTCATATAATTTTTTGTCAAATTTCATATATATTTATTGAAAAACAGTCATTTTAAGCTAAAATCCCTTGAAAAGTGGGCGTGACCAATAAAAAAAATAAAAATTTTTTGGCTACCTTAAAGACAATTATAAGGCAATGTTACGTACAAAAAATGGATGCGCTAGCGCCATTGTAACATAGCTAAAATTTGCAAAATGTATTTTTTTAAATTAGAGATGGTCGCACATACAGGCCTGTAGTGGGTGTGTCTGTGGGCGGATTCAGCTTATTTTTAAACTTGATCTGAAGGACTGGACTTTCAACAAACCCACAAAATTTCAGCTCTCTGCCTTAAAATTTAAGGCCTAAAAGTTGTTTACATACGGACGGACATGGCTTAATCGATTCTCCTGTCGGTCCCATTCATATTTCTAAAAGGTCTTAGGGGTCTACGGTGATTATTTCACTGCGTTACAAACTATACATCAAACTTAATATACCCTGGGTCGGGTATAAAAAGGTAAAAAGAACGCATGGCCCCCCTCTATCTCCCAAACGGTATAAAGTTTAATTTTTAAATTAACACCGGGCATAGTCCATATTCTTAAATTTTGTACAAAATTATAGCAGACTTCGAATATTCAAAAACTTCGAAGATTTAACTGAAAATCGTGAAAACATTTTCGAAAACTATTTTTTAAAGATTTCTAGTTCCTTAACGGTTATGACGACCTTGTTTATTAACGTTTAATTTTTTCAGAAATTGAAAAAAAATTAAAAAAAAAAAAAATTAAAAAAATATTTTTAACGTTTTTTTTTCAGAAATTCATGTCCGCAGAGTTTTTAGAAAAGTGGCAAATGCAAGCACAGGTGGTTGTAAAATTGATCAAAAAGTCTAACGGTTATTAAAAATAATCGAAACTGCTTTTTTATGGGTTTTAAATTATAAAAATCCTAAAAAAGACCAAAAAAAAAGTATGTCCTTCCCTCTATTTTCGAAACGGTAAAGCTTTTTGCCAGCCTTTTTTTTAAAGTAAAGAAACCCAATATAAAATCAGCCTATATAAGAACAGTGGACATCACTACGAAAAAAGTATATTACAGACTGTGAAATATATCCAGAAATAATTTTAATAAATAAATAGAATGTTACACCAACTGCGCAATATAGATGACCATTACCTTCAACAAAGGCCGACGGACCGCTCCGCGTATGTCTTCATACTTGACGGTCTGTTTTTGAAAAAAACTTAGCTTTGCATTTAAGTGTGAACCGTGGTGCAGTAGTAAGTGCGTTGGGCAACTGTGCCAGGTTCGAGTCCCGATCGGGACAAAAAAAAACTTTTTTCGTTGTCCCACCTCGGTCTCACAAGCCGCCCTCCGAGAGTTTGACAATGATGGCGTTAATTTAAATTTTTGACACTCCGAAAAACTGGCTTTCCAGAACACCCATTAAGTTGAAATACGATTTGCATAATGGACTTCGTTCAATAAGGGGAGGTGTGAGTTTCCTTTACTTACAAAAAAAAACTTTGTCCTTAACAAAGTTGAGTAGGTACAAATCATCCTTTTTTGCCAAATGAAACGACCTCAAAACGGAAAATTTCATGCTGGGCTGAGACTCATTGCCTCCCCAAAAATTATCTCGTAATTTAGATGAAGAAATGTCGTGATTTCAGAAATAAGACCTCGAAGGTCAGACAATTAACTACGAGTGACTAGTTTTATAATTTTTCTTTTGTCTTCATTACAATGTCATTAATCCCAGCGTGAGATAGAAAAGTGCCCTACTATACGAGGGTTCTCTTCACTGCTGGAGGCCATCTGCCTCAACATTTTCTTTTAATCTGTTTTCACAATCTCAGCCTAATGCTCACCCTGATATAAACTTTGCCAAAAAAGGATTATGCCACTCGAAACAAGTCGTAAATGACTAAGACGCGCGGCATCATCTTCTGATTTAATTAAGAGGAACGAGAGATGATGAGAATTAAGGGATGAACCTTGTTCGGGACTCATGTTGTGTATTGTAAGTCAAGAACCTTTCAACACAAGCTGTCAGCCATTCCCTACCACAATAATCCCATAAGCGATGTTAATCACCTTTAATTGGGTCAATTAAATTGACCTTGAAAGTATTTCCCGCCTGGCACCAAATAGGCAAGAAAAAGAAGTCCTTCAATTTCATTTTCACATATCCGTTCAATGCACGGCACGTGTGTCCATAGGGATACCCAATTTCACCCCTTGTCTTGGCGGACAGGTTTATGGAGGAAACACAACAATTTCAGCATTGAGGAAGTTTTGGGGTTAGAGATATATTTTATCGATGCTGTTCGTTATGCTGCTGTATGTCAATGTCAGGCTCTAGGGGAATTTTATTTAGCTGTACGCATTCTCATGGTCGGGATGGGTAATGTCGCTTTGGAATGTGCCAACATCTGAGGTTAATTAAATTGTGGAGAACGGTAATTGTATTGTATTACCTTTCTTGTGCTTTTCGATTGGTTTTGGAGATTTTTAATCATTCTGCGAGAATGACGGTACAATTCCACAATTAAGGTGAAATCAAGAAGTTTTGTGGCTAGTATAGAATAAATGGAAGGTACACAGGGGTATTTATAGGCATTATTGTCAGCCACATAATAATAACGTATGGGTGAAAATGCATGAAGGGTGTTAGGGACTCTATACAAGACAGGAAACCAAAGAAATGAAAGCCGATGAGACGATTTATATGAATAAATTACATTGAGATAAATAATGATCAGCATCATCATTATGTTGCCATAGCCAACTTGTCACAGCTGAGAATCGTAGGCAGGAAGAATCTTTATTTTTTGTAACATTTCCAATTGGATGGGGGAGGGGGTTGTAATATGTTTTATGGAATGGTTTGCAATTAAGCAATGTACAATTTTCTGTACCTAATAATGTATAGAGATGATCAATGGAAAGACTGTGCCACATCCACAGGTTTTTTAAACCCACCTCTGTCTATCAACTGCTTCTCTCACCTTCCCGTGGTGAATATCTGGTGCCTAGTACCTCAGCTGGAGATTAGGTTCCAACCCCTTTGGATTCGGACGGATTTACTGTTGACGACCAATGCAAACGAGAAAAGGACAATGAGCTCCGGATCTGCACGTGGAATGTTAGGCCCCTTAACAGACCACGTGCAGCCGAGCAACTAGCGGAGGCCCTAAACGACTGCGAGGGAAATATTACTGCTGTCCAAGAAATGCGGTGGGACGGGTCGGGCAAAAGAAGGATGAAAAACCGCGACTTCCACTAAGGCGACTGCTATCGACGTCAAAGCCAGATCTTGGATGCGGTTTCGTTGTTGGAGGCAGACTTAGGCAAAAAGTCTTAAGCTTCAACCCTGTGAGCGCCTTGCAACGATCCGCATCAAGGTTAAATTCGCCAAAATTAGCCTCATATGCGCCCATATGCCCCCACAGAGGAGAAAGATGACGATACCAAAGATATGTTCTACGAGCTCCTGGACAAAACTTATGAGCAGTGCCCTAGCTACGGCATTAAGATTGCCCTAGGCGATTTTAAGGCCAAGCTAGAAAGGGAGGGCATTTTTGGTCGGAAAGCACAGCCTACACGACACGACCTGATTGACTTTGCTGCGGCCAACACGTTGTGGTAGCTAGTACACAGTTCCTGCATCTCAATATCCACAAAAGGATCTCCCGTTCAATCAACCGTCAACCAGATTGACCTTATTCCGATCGACGCAAGGCCTTTCTCCAGTATCATGGATGTCCGAACTTTCCGAGGGGCCAACTCGGATCAAGGTAGTGATCGATATCGGATCAAGGTGTGAAGATAGCCGATAAATCTAACAATATTTTCCGGCGAGTAAACCAACGACCGTACAACGAAGGAGAAAAAGGATAATTTTTATTCCCCGTGCAATGTCGCTCAATACTTGTTGTAGCTAAGGTACAGCTGCGGATATCCCGACCAACGCCAAGTAATGGAAATACTGTGGCGAAGTTTGACGTCAGCCGACTATTACGTAAGAGGTCGCCAGGTCCTTCTCCAACCGAGTCTCTTGAAACCTTACTAAGTCCTATGCAGTTAGCATCAAGTCTTGATAGCCAGTGCGGCAACATTGCCAAAATGCCATCAGAGATGCTGCCTCTGAAGTGCTGGGTTTCACACGGTCACCACAACGGAACCCCTGGTTTGACGCTGAGTGCCGGCAAGCACATGCAGTTAAACTGGAAGCATACAAAGCGGCTCTGCACAAAACGACTAGAGCTGCTAGCGAGCTCTATAAGAGCAGAGGAGGACAGAGGAACACGGGCTTCTCTGAAGGAAAAAGAAAGAGCACGAGAAGCACGCGGTTGGAGAGATAGAGAGATGTTGCAACAGGAATGAGGCTAGAAAGTTTTACCAGAGGATCAAAAGGTCCGGCCAAGGGCTTGAAGTTCGAACTGTTAGGACCATCAAGGGAACATCGTTGTAGAATCGCAGTTGGTGCTGAGGTTTTGGAAACACTACATCTGCAAACTATATTACGGCGAAGACGAACCAAATACCGCTGTCAGGCAGAACGAACCATTCAACGCGGGCCAAGACGTTCCCTACGAAGCATAAACGAACGATACCGCCCACCCGATCTGGAGGAATTGAAAGTAGCTGTATCTAAGCTCAAGTGCAACAAAGCAGCTGGCGAACTGGCGATGAGCTGGTTAGGAGCATGCACCAACTCATCTGCAAGATATGGTCGGAGGAAAGCATGCCCTCAGCATTGTTTGCCCGATCCTGAAGAAAGAGGACCCTCTGAATTGTGCCTACTATACAGAGGCATAAGTCTTCTTAATATCGCTTACAAGATCTTTTCTGCTGTACTGAGTGAACCTCTGAACCTCCGTTTGTCAACAATCTGATAGGCACATATCAGTGTGGTTTTAGGCCAGGAAAGTCCACCATCGATCAAATATCCCCACTGCGGAAGATCTTGGAGAAAACCCAGGAATTCCAAGTCGATACACACCATCTTTTCATCGATTTCAAGGCCGCGTATGACAGCATCTATAGAGACGAGCTATATAGCGCAATGTCTCGTTTTGGCATCCCTGCCAAACTCGTCAGTCTGCGCAGGATGACGATGGAAAACTCACGCTGTTCCGTCAAGGTCGGCAAAGACCTCACCGATCCTTTACATGTCAAAAAAGAATTCAGACAAGGCGACCCGCTTTCATGCGACTTCTTTAACATCATACTTGAGAGAATTGTGCAGAACTCCCGCGCCAACACCAGAGGCACATTCTTTCAAAAGTTCGTTCGCAGACGACATTGACATAATCGGAAGAACAAAGCGTGATGTCAGTGACGCCTTTGTGAGTATTGCGACGAAAGCGGCGAATATGGGTTAAGCAGTCGACGAGGGCAAAACCAAGTATTTGCTGTCACCAAGAAAATACACCTTACACCGACGTCTTGGACAAAACATCACCATCGACAGCTATAACTTTGGGGTAGTTAGGGGCTTTGTCTACCTGGATTCCGATATAAATACAAGCAATGACACCAGCGTTGAAATCAAACGAAGGATAACTCTTGCCAATCGCTGTTTCTTTGGGCTAAGGAGGCAATTGAGTAGCAAAGCCCTACCTCGAGCAACTAAAGTGTCCATGTGTAAGACCCTCATTATCCCAGTGCGGCTTAATTGTGCACAAGCATGGTCGCTGTCAAAGGCGGATAAAAACAGTTTAGGCTGCTTCGAGAGGAAAGTTCTTCGGACAATTTACGGGCCCGTCTGTATAGACGGAGAGTGGAGGACGAGATATAACATCGAACTGTACGGGCTAGCCAGAAGAGTCAAAATACAACGTCTACGACTACGATGGCTGGCTATCTAGAGCGTATGGACACCAACGCCCCGGCCCGGAAAATCTTCGAATCCACCTCGCAGGGACGGCGCAATAGAGGAGTACCAAGACTAAGGTGGAGCACTAAAGTGGAAGGAGACCTCAGCCAACTTCGCTTGCAAAACTGGAGACGGTTAGCTAGAGACAGAGCTCGCTGGCGAAGCTTGTTGATTGAGGCCTAGGTCTACCCCGGACTGTAGCGCCACCTAAGGTTAGTAATAATGTATAGAATTCGACTCTGAAAAACTTGGAAGTTTATAAAAACTTTTAGGTCAAACAAATGAAGCTTAAGACATTTTGGTGTACCAAAATTATGAAACTGATATCTAATGCGAAAATGTTTTTTCCTCAAACAAAGATACAACAGACATACATAATCCTTGTAACCTTTTTATTCTAAGGATATTTTCTCCTTATTTTAACATTTTGGCAAATGATGCGTCCCTACAGTCAAAATCTGAATCAATCCACTTAGTCTACCTACAGTCTACACAATTGCTCGAGAAAATTGTGTGGGACGACGACGGACGCATCAACATGGGAATCCACTTTAATCTTCTAACGAAATAGGTATCTATCTGCAGTGTGTCAAAGTTATGCGGAAAATGTGTTATTATGCTGTTAAAGTAACCCTCAACCCCTGATGCATAACATTTTTCCACATAGAAACCGAAAATCGTGACTAGTCATAGAGTTCTGAGTAAAATCCAACCGATTAGGTACATGCCATTGAAGATAGGAAACGAATCACGACCGCATTGACATGACGGTCGTTGCAGAGCAACATAAACCAGATCAGGACATAAAATTCGTTTCCACATCTTATTCCATAGCTAAGGGATACCTCCTTTTTTTTATCCCAGCACTATAGTCAGTCGTTTCCATTTTTGACACTTGTCACTAGCTCAACAGTATGGTTTCCAGGCACCATGCCGCACAGACGGGCGAATGTTATCGTTGATGGCTCTGTTGAGCTTTCGTTTTTATTCGTGGATCAACGTTGCTCGAAGGGTTAGTCACTACGTTCGGCTGTGCGTTTCCCACCTCGAGCACTGGTGATGGCCAAGTCGAGGAGCGCATTTGAATCGACCACGTTTTTCTTTTTATCGTCAAAAACAAGGGAATAAAATTGTATACGTGAGTTTTTGTTGTTGTTGTTGTCCCCATAGTCCTTAGATAAGATATTGAGGTTGGTTAGCTGCTCTTGCTTATAGAGGCTTTGTGTTTCGGATGGAATAATCGATAGATATGTGGGACATAATTTTGTATCTTTGTGTTGTTGAAGCTGAAAAAGAAATATATGCGGAGTTGAGGGTTGCATGAAACACCCGCAATATTGCCCTGTGGCACATGAAAGAGCGATCATTTATTATTTATCTTTACAGTCGCATTAGGTCCTTATCGAGCATCTTTGTGTGTGCTTAATATTTAAGGCAAATATTCGGGTTAAAATAGACTCTCACAGCACGTGGCTTTACATGACTTCGGCCTATAAAAGCAAGGAGAGAAGACGCACAAAGGCTCTTTGAGAGAGTTAATCAAATTTTCCTGTGGTTGTTCATGACATTTTAGTATTAAGGACATCCTGGAATGAGTGCATTCATTTGAAGTTGAAGTGGTCAATGAAGGGTGTAATTTAGTGGAATAAATGCTTTAAAAATATGTAGTTTGAACCTTTATGGGTGCTGACCGTAAGAAAAAGTCTTGCAAACCAATCAAGCGAAAATGGACTGTGATATTTATAGCTCGATTCCTACCTAGCAGGTTTTAACCTTCACCGGAAAAGCTTGAATCCACTTACATCTATAACCACATCATTGGCTTGAGCTCCCGTCTATATAGTCACCGTTTAACATTCTTATGTCGACGACGTTCTCAAAATTCGTTTTATCTACGGTTGATAAAATACACATAATCCATCAAAAGGATTTGAGGTAACACCACTGCTAATGGAATGGAACGTAATTCTTGAAAGGAAATTGGAAGGTGTCTTTTGGAGAAATGAATATTCGACTGAATAAATGATAGATTACCTCGCCTTCAGCGGTGGTATTTTCATTTAAATTAAATTTGACAAAGATTAAATGTACGTGTCGATGGGTGGTTGACTGAACATTAAACCCATACAAGGTTGTTGACATTAAATGGATTAAAGCCCAGTCTCTTATGAGTTGGTGGAGGATGTAATTATATCTATAGAACCAACTGAACTTAGTCAAACTTATTGCTTGTTTGCTATCTGTTTGCTATGGGGAAAAGTCAAATATTTGTATAAGAACTGCGCGAAAATGTGCCACTTTCCAGTTCTTTATTGAATAATAACCAAAACTCAGTAATCCCTCTGATTATCCCAATCAAGAGTGAGAAATAAATTGCGATTGGTAGACGAGATAAGTAAGCGTGCCTAAAGAGGCTTCGCACTTTATGTATAAAAATAACAAGGTTGCGTCTTTAGTTGTATACAACTATTAGTGTCAACTGATTTTAGTGGCTTAGTAATTTAAAGTTCAATCGCGGTGGTGCTAGGAGAACTATTTTATGTCAAAAATTGGAAAAAAGAACTCTTATGGTATCACTTCGGTGTCCGTCCTTCCCTCCGCACCTGTAGCTTTTGAACGGCGAGTCGCAGAAAGATGGAATTGAAAGTTGCAACTTGTACATTTATAAAGTCCGTTAAAAAATCAGAGCGCATAGAAGGGGAAATTTATTTTATACACACAAATATTCAAAATTTTGTGGCCAGGAAAAAAAACAAAATTTAAAAAACCAGTGAGTAAGTGCAACAGCGTATACGCAGAGGTTGCAGTCCGTAAAACGGGCCGTTGAATACCCCATCCTATCCCACATTGTAAAATGCTGATGTTATTGTTATTTTTTGACATTTTATAAGAAGTGCAAACTTCGAAAGGGGATACGTATATTTCCAAGTTACGCTTAAATGTATGTAAAAATGAATTTTTTTGGTTCAAATTCAATATTTTTGAAAAATCGACCTCTAAAAGGGGGCATGGCTAAAAACTTAGTTTGAAAAAAGTCTGGAATGGAATCTCGTTTATCTTATCTGCTTATTTTTTTGTTTCATGCTTTCCTAAATTAGGCTTAAGATCAGTCAAAATTACGTTTTACTGGAAAATTTTAGGTTTTTCTTCATTTCTGCCTCCAAATGTGGGCGTGGACCAAAGTTTTGTATAAACAAAATAAAGAACTAAGCGTTTTCTACATAAAATATTACGTAATTTTTTTTTTAAATTTAAAAATTAACCTTTAAGATAGATGCCACGCCCACTGGAGGAGGTTTACCAATTTCTCGATTAAATTTTTCTTTTTTGTGTCTTACATTCATTGGGAAATGCTAAACGTCAAATTTCAGCCTTTAAGACGGGTTAAAGTTTTGAACGTTCTGGAGGTAATTGCACATTTAGACCTATTGTGGGCGTGTCTGTGGGCAGATTTCAAAAATGTTTACACTTGTACTGCTTCGCATGACGTGGAGCTTACAGACGAAAAATTTAAGGCCTAAAAACATGTGACATACAGACGGACGAACAGACGGACATGGGCTATTAGATTCAGAATTCTGTCTCGATTATATGCCCTTAAGGTCTTGGGGGTCTAAAGTTACTAAAAGTAACTATAAATCAGAGCAAAATGCAAAGATATTAGAAAATGGATTATTAATAGACGCTTATGGATTGTAAGTCTATGATTGTTATAAGCAAAACAACCAAAAAGGCCCATTATCTCCGCCCAGTAATTGACATAGAACATAACTGGTTCATAGGACATATAACACTATTTTAGGTTTTAAAAGAAATTATACCGGTTATGCAACAGTTATTGTTTTTTGAGATACTCTTAATCGTTCAGTGTGCCCTAAACGTAAATGGAGTCCCATTAAAACAGGTAGAAAAGTTGAAGTATCTCTGGGCATTTTTCACAAAAGATGGAAGGAGTGATACTGAGTTATCTTGTAGGATTGGCTTAGCTGGAGCAGTAGTAAAGTAGCTGCGTAGACTCTCTTCTATTGGCTGTCAACCTTCCTGGAACCTACACACAAGCCTACGCAGATGATGTCGCCGTTCTTTCTGTCGGCTCAAACCTAGGGACTGTGTGCTCTCAGGCGCAGAGATCCCTAGACTTGATCTATGATTGGTGCACTAGGAATGAGCTTTACGAGAATGCCATGGTCTAACTCAACTCGTGCTTAAAGGTGTCACTATCCCGATATACGATGAAGTCAAATATTTGGGAGTTATTCTTGATAAAAAACTTCTTTGGTCCAAGCATGTTGAATCCAAAACCGAACAAGCACTGTCTACTTTCTGGCAGTGTAGAGGGGCTTTTGTCAAGACATGGGATCCATCTCCGAGAAGGGTCCTCTGGATCTATACGGCCATGGTAAGACCACTCCTCTCATATGCATCGGTTGTTTGCGTGGAGCAGGCTTTCGCGGAAACGTGTTACTGCCTCTTTTGCCAAACTGCAAGGAACGGCTTGTATTGGCTGTACAGGGCCTTCCCTAGTACGCCGGACTCTGCTCTAGATGCTCTGATGAACCACCCCCCCTTAATATATCTATCATGGGGTGTTAGCTGAAAACCATTTTTCGCTTAAAGAGAGGTGGTTTTTGGTACCACACGCATTGAAATTTCGAAGATCTTGTTCGAGACCTGTCTTATGTCTATAAGACAGAGGTCGAAAGACAATTATGTCTATAAGACAGGGGTCTATATTATATGCCCTCTGACGCAATGATCCCAAAAATCAGTTTGCAACAAAACTACCAAGTCGACTTTCCTCAGGTAATGAAATGGCTTAGGCCAGACTCTGATGGCCAGACTCTCTTCGTATTTTCACGAATGGCTCCAAAACTGGACAGGGGTCTGGTGCTGGAGTCTTTGTGGAAAGCGAGAACATTATACTCCACTACCCCTTAAGTAAATATGCGTCTGTCTTCCAAGCGGATGGCTAATGGCTAATGGCTATGCGCTATATTGTGACTAACAGGTGGACGGCGAGAAGCATATGTGTTTGCAGTGACAGCCAAGCCGCTCTAAATGCGTTGCTCAATCCTCTTAACTCGTCCAAGATAGTGCTCAAACTCAAGTATTCGTTGAACTTAGTCGGAAGGCTAAAAGCAGTGAATCTTGTTTGGGTCCATCCAGGGAAATGAGATCTCTGATAAGTTTGCCAGACTAGGCTTAGAAGCGGTTTTCTCAGGACCCGAACCTGCTTTAGGCCTGCCTGTATCTTTTGTCACGTCAGCCATTGATACTTGGGTTTCTCGTGAGCACAGGGCTCGTTGGCGTGACTGCGATGGATGCAGACAGACTAAACGACTACGCCCGGACATCTGCGAGGGGACAACGTTTTTTCTTCTATCTCTCAGGAGAATCGATTGCATACTTCTTGTAGGCGTCCTTTCGGGCCATCAAGCTTTCGGCAAGCACTTGAACGTGCTTGAGCGAAACCACCACCTGTCCTGCCTGTGGAGAGAACGACGTTACAGCGGAACATTTCCTATGCAATTGTCCTGCCTTTGCTCGCATCAGGTGGCGGATCTTTGGGGCTGACGTGGTGAGTGCCGAACACCTGAGCTCTTCATCACTGAAGCTCCTTCTCGTTTTTTTCCGAAAGACGGGCTAACTAAAATCATTAAAGTAAGTTGTCCCCGCGTGGTGGTACAATGGACCGTAGTTGTGTCTGAGTGCTCCATCGGATATAAGCAACCTCCGACAAATTAAAAAAAAGGAGCCGATCATCAGGAAAGCTGAGCTTGGAATAAAAGGACATGAAATTCGGGTAGTGACCGAATGAATAAGATCATTAGACAAGCTGCTAAAAGGAAGTTTCTGAGGTGCGTTGCTGATGTTATTCTTATGGGTAGAGCGAGAAACGCTAGTATTCGTAGGAATCTTAGTGTTGAGCAACTACTTCTCTGAGTGGAACGATCAATTATGCGATGGTTTGGACACATTGTTCGCATGTCTCCTTACAGACTTTCTAGACAGATGATAGCCGAGATGCGAGCGCGGCTTCTCCTGGTAGCCCAAGAAACAGGTGGTGGGATCAGGTTAAGAACATCTCCAAGACCCGTCTGCGGATCGCGCGTCTATTTATTGAGTTGGTGGAAGGGGAACTGGAATTATGGAAGGATTTTTTTAGACGCCCTCGCTCTGCTACCCTTCTAAGGACAAGCGGTTACCGAAAATGATGATGATGATGACTCTTCAAATTATTTAAGTTGCTTTACTGAAATGCAGCCAGTAAAATGCCTATAACTTCTGGACTTCTTCTATAACTTGCTAATTCCTCTTTTTGTTTTAAAATGGAATTATAAAAACAAAAACCAAAATTATTAAAACAATTTTCTTTTCGTTAAATTTAAGGTTTACTTAAAAAAAAAAACCTTTTACTTAAGGTGGCGCTACATTCCGGGGTGGACCTGGAAAAAAAAAACCTTTTAAGAACTAAGAAAAAAATGCCACATGCTTTTTTTGTTTACAAAATTTTAACACATTTTAGTCGAAAATTTGGCTGGACTCTTTATTTCTTTGACCATAATGACAGCATTAAAAAAAACCTGTGTGCGTTTATGTATGTATTTTTAAAATTCTGCTAAAAATATTGAAACGGTTTAGCGAAATAATTGAGCTATAGAGATGCGTTTCATATGCCATGAAAGTTAGAAATTGTCAGTAAAAGAGAAGAAAAACACAAAGACGAAAATGTTTAAATCAATGAAACTAAAGAAAGGAAACTAACTGAAACTTGTAGCTCAGAAGAGCCATGGCCATGCTTTTACAAACACATGAAGTGCCCTACAGTTTTTTGCCCACCCGAACGACTTATTGAGAGGCGTCTCATGACAAATGATACTCTCGGAGAGTTTGTCAGACCCTCGCGGTGGTTGAGTGGTGGAACACCGAGAAAAAAACTTTTATTGGCCCAGTCAGGATTCGAACACATCATGCACAGGGGTCCTACACACTAACCACTGCATCATGGCGCCCACAAAATAACATTTGATACATATTAAGCACTAGCTTTTGTACATTGAGCCTTAAACAAAAGATGATAGACGGCTTCGTGTATGATTTCATACTCTTGATGGCCTGTTTTTCAATGTTGCGCCACGAATGTTTGCTGGAATATCAGATTCCGATTCAGCACCACATAAAACGATAATTATTGGAAGAAATCAGAACTTTCCCCAAAACTTTTCCAGTAAAATCTTAATTTGACTAAATTACAAGTCCTTGATCCAAAAGAGAGTATTACTACAAAACTTTTGAACATATTATTCTTACTTATAGTATATGAAAAAGTTCCCATAACTTACGCTCTCCAAGGTTGGGCGAAAAAATGACTGAACAACATCCTTCCTTCGACAAAAGTTGACGGATCTCTCCGAATGGTCTTAACAAAGGGACGAGCGCTATTTAACTCATTACAATTACGCAATAAATTGACATTTTATTTTAGTAGACCTTTTTACCAAATTAGACAAGCATAGGAGCTCAAATTTGGTTTGTACATATATAGAAATTGTCGCTAGAAACATTCAACACGTCAAAAACTGGACCGATCACACCATCATAAATGCGCACTTTTACCGTGTTATACTTTTAAAAACTTGATTTCTATGAGAATTCACTCTAAATTAAAAAAGTCTACGACTAATAATAAAGATATGTATTTAATTTTCTAGGTTCGTTCCACACAAAATTTTAAGTTCCGCCCACTTTAAGGGGGCATTTTCTTTTTTAATTTTTTTTTATACCCGACCGAGGGTATATTAATTTTAATGCATAGTTTGTAACACAGTGAAATAACCACCGTAGACCCCTAAGACCTTTTAGAAATATGACCGACAGGTAAGTCGATTAGGCCATGTCCGTCTGTCTGTCCGTCTGTCCGTATGTATGCAGTTTTGAGGTCTTTAGAATTGAGCTAGGAAACTGAAACCTGCAGCGTTCCTTGGTTCTCATTTTGTACAGACAAAGTATGAAAATTGAGAAGAGGGCCGCCCACAGCCACGCCCACAATTTGCTTCGATGTCAGACAACCTCAAATTTACATTTTATTTCAAAATGCCTTTTTTTTTTCAAAATTTTGGTAAAGAGCAATATCGAGGCCTTTAATTTGACGAAAATTGGACCATGCCCACTTTTAAGATCTGAAATCTTTGAAAACCTGATTTCTCGGGAAATCCATTCTAAATTGAAAAAAAAATGTATGACAAATATTAAAGATTACCATTTGCTAAGGTTGTTGCATACAAAGCATTGAGCTCCGCCCACTTTTAGGGGGCGTTTTTTTTTTGGAAAAAAACTGTTTTTTTTTTTAAGTATAAATATTCGCTTTTAACGCATATTCTTGTGATTCCAACGAAATTAGAGTTATTGATTTTAATTTCCAGTCTACGCCCTTTCTTAGGGGCGTGGCCAATACAAATAATTGACATTCAGTATATCAAAAACACACCAAAAAGTTTCAAATTTGGTGTTAATAGCTAAGAGGGTCGGGTATTTAGAAGTTCGTTACAGACGAACTCCTGCACTTACTTACTTGTTTGGCTTAAGTTTTTGCGTTTAACACATTTCCTCATTTTTTTAATGAAATACGATAAAATAAAATAAAAATTTTGTTCTTAGTCCACGCCCGTTTTTGAGGGAACTCTGGAAAACTTTGAACTCTATTACTTACTCACTTGTTTATCCTTTTCTAACTGCGTAGGTAGGAAAGTGGCTTTTTACATGCACTTAGGCCAAAAAGTAGGCCCATTGTAGCGCCACGGGGGTATATTACCAAGGGAGTAGGTTGGCGTGAATTCTATGACAGCCAGCCAGTCTTTTCGATGAATTTTCGTAGCTTTTTGACCGGTGTTTTACTAAGGTCGCTTAGGTAGTCGTAGAAGTAGGAGCCTAGTATGGATTTCCTGTACGACGCGAGTGTCGGGCAGCAACAGAGAAGGTGTTGCACACTTTTTTCCTCTTCCTCATCTAGGCAGCTTGTACAGAAGTCATTTGAGAATAGACTTAGTCTTTTTGCGTGAAGACCTATAAGGCAGTGTCCGGTGATAATTCCCACTGCAGTAATAATTTTGGATCTCTTTAAGGAGATCAAGCAATCTGATCTTTTGGATCGAGGCAAGGCCAGATTTGCTTGGAGGTTAAACAAGTGGTGCCTGTCCTCCATCTGGCGCTAGTTTCTTGTATGCTGTGATTTTTGAGCTGTAATTTGAAGGTAGCTAGAGGAATACCTATATTACAGGAGATTTCATCTTCAGGCAGTCTAGTGGCGTACTTAGCGGGTTTATCAGCCTCACAGTTTCCCATGATGTCTCTATGACCTGGCACCCAGCACAGGCAGATGTGAAACTGTTCGGATATCTCATCAAGAGATGTGCGACAGTTAATAACTAATTTAGAGTTTATAGAGATCGATGTCAGGGATTTGATGGCAGCCTGGCTATCCGTAAAGATACAGATATCACTAACTGCGTGAACCGAGTGAAAAGAATTTATCAAATGATGCCGATGGCCATGTTGCTAGTGCATTTACATTGTTTCAGCGTAATTTTATATTGCCTGTAATATACTTTATAATAATTTATCATATGCCTACTGTAGAATGTAAATGTCGTTTAGCGAATTCAAATTCTAGTCACTAGTATTATAAAGGAATTACACCAGTATGTACTACTAAATGAACACAATCACCAGATTTCCTTAACAATTAACTTATTTTATCAATCAAAAGTAGAGGTTCAATAGTAGTAAGTAATAACATCGAACATATAATTCTTAAAATTTAAGCTGAGACATTTCCTTATTTAAGGAGCAGCTGCTCTTTTCCAATCTAAATATAACTCTCACGAACCTAAAGCACCACTTTCCACATTATCCCATTACTCATTACTTATCATAGATTTTTATTACTAAATGTAAATAAATTGCATATAATCATCTAGTACACTGTGTGCAGTGTCATTATTGTTGCCATCATGACTGCCACACTGATTGTGTGTGTGCGTACTTCCTCCCCCATGGATGCCACATGCATTCTTTCTGCTCGGAGGAACGATGACGATGATGATTCTTGAAGTCATCACAAGCAGAATGGAACTTGTTAAGAAAACGTGCGCTCAACAAATCAATAGAAAAAAGTTTTTTTTTCCCCCTTAACTTCAAAGAGGAAGTGCATTCAAGTAAATACGTAGAGTGTCCTGTCTACGAGGGAAGAGCGAGCGTGTTGCCTGTGACAGCTCAAAAAATAGGGATCATGTGCTCGTGGGGGTTGTAATTGAATTTACCTAATAGTCCTGTCGATGGGAAATTTTGTTTGCCTATGCGAGTAAATGTGGTCCGAAAGAAGGATTTTCCTGGAAAACAGACTGGGATTAGGCTGATTCTTTGATGAAAAAATTATCCTAAGTGTGTACTGAATTACTTCAGTAAATTTGGCCATGGCTTCGGTTCACTTATCATGAGTCGGAATGTTAAAGGGAATCCAATGAAAATGTTATCAGAAATCGATTGAATCAGTTATTTGGGTGATTGGTTGAACATTAGTGCATAGGTCTACAACACCCTCTTTTGTAGGGATTAAGTGTTTAAATTTTTATACTTTTTTTCATCAGCAATTTTTTTTCAAGCTTTTTTCCAACTTTGATTTTGATGGTGTGCACGTTTATGAATTAAAAATATTTGCACGTCAATTTGCAATTCGTGTGACTAATAATAAGCTTTGATGACATTTTGATTGTCCACATGGAGTCCTTTTTGGGCTTCTGGTTAATCGATTATTTATTGTGTAATAAGCAAATGTAGTATGGGCAAGTTGCTTCCGTTTCTCCAAACAAGAGGCGTTGCTAAGTAGCTTATGATAGATAAAAGGCGAAGGAACAGATTCTATCTAGCTCCTCATAAAAAATTATTACAGCCCAAAAAAGTTTCAAAAAAAGCGAAAAATAATAATTTTGAATTATAAAGTCTTTGGACGTTTTTCGTAGGCTTCGTGTGTGAAGTCGCACGTAGGCATAATGCTTAATTTACTGCTTACGGTTAACGGTGAGATATTTTCTTATTACGCATTTTTTTTTTTGTGATTCAAGCTTGGTGTTTTTCACGATAACAGAGGGTTGTTGATTTAGAAATTTTAACTGAAAAAAACATTAATAAACCGCCGGAAACCATCATAATATTTACGTGTGCATAAAACCTTAGAGCTTCGACTTAATAAAACGACGTCAAACAGGTGTAACTTTCAATACGTTACGCAGTAAAAATTAAGCAGCAAAATTCAAAAGCGTTAACTGAAAGATCTTGATGCGCGCTGTACCTTTTTGGACACAGAGGGTTCCAGTTGCAGTTGCTTATGCCTTAATACGGTTTTCACACCGAGCCAGAATCTAGATTCAGAGTAAACTAAGATTTCCCGTACATTTGTGGAATTCGGAATCTAGATCAGAATCTAGATTTCCACAAAACCGAATGCAAATGTACTAGATTTGTATTCGATTTTGTGGGAATCATCCATTGTGAATGAATTGCCGATGACAAAACAGCTGATGGAGTTTGTTTAGAAAATTAACGCAAAAAATGTTTTCATTTTTTTATACAATTTAATAGTGAGATGATTTTTAATCATTTGTTCAGTTATTGTTTTTGTACCTATTTGAAGCCATTTAACTTGTAAGAACTGTGACATATTGGGCGTCTGGTATTCAATTAACTGAAACGTCAACGAAATTTACATAATTTTCGCAGTGTGAAAGCCTCTATTCGATTTTGAAATCGAATTGCTCAGAATCTCGCGGAGGTGGGGACCGTGAAAAAGAACAAGTCTTTTTTTTTCAGGTGACAATGGCAGGATTCGAACCCAGGCCTCCGGCGTAGTAAGCACACACACTAACCACTACGCCACGGCACCCCACTGTCCATTGTCTCCGGATCAAAGCTATCTTGTATAATAGAACTGGCTTTAGTATCAGCATTGCTGTACGGGCTGTCTATATATTGAGGTATGCTGTCACCTTTGTTTTAGTCTTCATCGATCCGCTTCGAAAGCTAGGCAGCCTAGGCATCACCACAATTTGCTGACCATACCGGGTGCGATAATAATAAAGCTAAGGGCATTTGGTGAGCGATTTGTGATTTCCTAAGTGACTTAGCAAATAGTTTGCACATTCCCGGCGCCTATAGCTTACAAGTACTTGCGACAAGAAAAATTTAATGTGCAAGGGGTTTTTTAGGTAAACAGAAAAATTTCAAGAAAAGCAAGCCTTGCGACCGCTTCCCTTTACTTCCATGATCCTTGATGCTTAATTCGATGAAAGCATGCCGCTCATGAGAATTTGCTGAGCTAAGAGAGTGAATACTTTCTTTCTGTTCCTTTTTCCAATACAGGATGGAACTATCTCTGTATGCCACTGTCCCATGTGCGGCTTAAGTCCCTACGAACTGCTACGATCTCTACAGAAGGTATGTAGAGCTCTCATATTCAATTAATACGATGATCATCTATTTTCTTCTTCCAATCGAGTTTGGAGTGCAAAATGACGGGTAGGTGTCTAGTTGATTTTGAAAGCACTAAATTTACTTCTTCATGCTGTGCGTCGGTTTAGGTCACTTTAGGCTAAACTGTAGAACTTTAGTCTTGGATAGTTTTTGTCAAAGTGTTTAAAACTAGAGTACCGAGAATCGAGCTATAAGCTTCCATTTACGAAGTGCATAGCTGACTTGATCACTGGGAACTGAGGGACATTTGGGGTAAGGACTAGGTAAGGTTAGGTTGAAAGAGGTGTTTCCATTTGATGCAAGTGCACTCGGTGGCCAGATTGACCCATCATGATTGCCCTTGAATGAAAGACAAACATGGTTGGGCATATGTCTAAGCAACTGACACAGCCCGATCATTTAATAAATCTTTTTAGCCTAATCCTAATCCTTTTATGTGATATTCTTGCCAAGCTCTCAAAGACCCTGACACCTAAACAGGTTAGTTGTCGTTCTTGGAAAGCTGAACAGCGGCACAGAAAGTCTCTCTTTCTTCTACAACTTCTGCAGAAGTCGTTCGCAGAGATTCTCTTTCGCGTAACTAGGACAACAATTAGTGCAGTGTTCTCTGACTAAAGCAAAGAGTGGGGTAGGGACTAGGGATTGAGTATAACCACTCACAAGGATGCCTTCCTTCTCCAGGATGAAGTACTAGGATCCTAAAAGCCTCGCTCAAACTAAACCATCTTGTCGTGTTTCTTTTCTGGCAGGTAGGTCTCAAGCATACTCCTGATAGGTAGCTTTGCATGCACGCGTGACTCGAAACAAGTCGAATCGACTCTTAAGATTGACTCTTTCCCGATTTTCCGTTCTCAAGCTTCACATGCATAGTGGAAACTAGCCTGACGCATGTTCTAAGATTTTTTTAGAACAGTGAGCTTGTGGACTTGTTCTTCCTCTGTCCATGCTGTGATTGTGATAAAGTTGTATCCAGAGCCATATATGACATATTTGTCGATGAGGCGATCTCTTGTCTTAAAAACGAGCGAGGGAAGACAAACACTGTCTGCAGTCCCTTGCTTTAGTGTGGCTGCCATATTTCCCTGTTCTCGAATGAATGAATAAAATTCAGATACTTCTTCAAGCTCTAGGGATAAAGTAAAACCTAAAGGAGGACATGTCAACGTTTTTCCCTTGCTTTTTGGAGTATTGACATATTATCTGTCACCTTTTTCCATCGTTCGTAGCCCGCTGATCCTCCTTTATTTCTTGAAAGCCCTTTTTACTGTATCGTTTTCCTCGTGGCCGTCGGTGCAGCCTTGAGAAGTGGAATTCCGTAGGCACGAAGCATGGAAATTCTACCATCGCCATGGTTTATTCTAGGCGAACCTTATATCCCTTCGAAGGATTCTTAAATTCTTCACTTGTATGTCACCCATTCAATGAGTCTTTCTCTTGCATGGTTCCACCTAGATCTGGAGCTCTTGAAGAGCTCCAAGATATTGTCAGCTTGGTGTTGAGTCTTATTTTAACATAGCTGATATTATATATACGGGCTTAGGCTGTGAAGGCTAGGCTGAAGCTTTGGTTACACGATACAGGTTCTTGCCTTACATTTTTCCTTATCCTGATGGTAAACATTTTTCGATCCTGATCTCGAAACCCCATTTTCTTTATTGAGGGTCCCTGTCTGAGTGCGGGGCCTCACCATACTCAAATTTCAATTACTCATTTTAATGCAAGCAAGATTGAGTCAGATTATTCGAATAATATTGCAGCCTGCAGGCCGTGCCGTGAGCTATTGCACTAGAATGAATCAATGTTTAAGTACCTGTGGCAAAACTGTCCTTGACTTCTCCGTCATGGCAGAGTTTAATTAAAAACAGGCCTTGCAGCACATAAAATCTTCCTTCCTTTGATGAGAATCACAAAAAGGCTTAAGCTAACAGCCTTAATTCATAATTTTCTGAGCTTAGCCGATTTCAGCAATATCCGCCGCCATCTTCTTAGTCTTCTGATTGTCTGAGAAAAAAGAGTAAGTGACATCAGAAGCTTCATTATGTGCCCTTTTTAAAACTAGTGACTTTTTTTATGGTGGAGATACTGGAAGTTATCCTAGCATTGTGACTCCAAACTCGGTCTTGTCTTAAGAACAGAAAATCGTCTTCTATACCAGTTGCCACATACCAGAGATTCTACATACCAGAATCCAAGGAGGTTGATGCAGAGAATCTGGAAAGCAGACGTTACGTTAGAATCTTTTTATTTTGACACCAACGCGCACCTACGGACTGTTTTATATTTTTACCGACTTGTGCTGCACTGGAAAATTTCGATCTTGGTACCCGCCATAACTAAGGAACGTTTTTCTCTCCCTCATATATAGACAGGTGCCCAATTCGTAACTATAGAAACGCTGGAAAGGTAGGAAACTTTTGGCCGAATAGAACATAAAAATTCTTGGCTTCGGCAAAAAGTCACTTATAAGTTTGGTGTTCCATATTGACAAGGTTAGGCCTTAAGTCATGAAAAAGATCCGATTAACAAAGTTCTAGAAGTAATTTAGACTGTATAGTAGGCAACAGCAGCTAAGAAAATTTTTAATGAGACAGATTCAACATAGGAACTTTTGGAATTGTTAAATAAAATTGTTAGATTTTGCCTCTATTTCTAAAAAAAAGCTTCAACTTGGGCAGTACGCATTTGTGTGATTGATGAAAACTTATTGGTACTTCATCCCTTAAAATGACTTCTGAGTTCTGTTTTATTTGACTTTCTAGTTAAAATATCCACACACCACTCTATATTGTCTCCTATGACATTTCCTCTCACATTTTCTTAGGGGTATCACGCTCTTCAATACATTTCCGTAGTCCTAAAGACTATTTTTTTTACAATTCGCCCACTTAGAGAAGACACAAAAAACCTTTAATACCGTCACGGCAATCCATTAAAGTTAAATGTACCCCATTTATTTTACTTCTTATTCTCTAAAGAGGGTCTTTTCCGCTCAAAGGCGAAAGGTAAAAATTTAAATCAATCAATTAGGACTCTCGTAAAAAAAGTCACTACGGACTGCGGGCTTCATGGAAAGGGTTTAATAAATCAATTCATATTGTTGACGTTCTTGCAGAAGTATTTGTCCTTAATTCATTATTTATGCAACAGATGTCCTTGTTAAAATTTCCTGTGCTTTTTTTTTGCTATTCAAACATAGCTAATCCTGCAATACTGCTGTCCTTGTCATCAAAACGTGTCTTATGATTCCCACAACAATTCAATTGGAATTTGACAAAAACATATACACATCTGTTACATGCGAGTAAGTAAATTACTACAAAGCAAATATTTGGTATTGTCGATGTCATATATCGGTCCTTGACCAACAAGCACAAACTATATGACATTTCCCACACAATACTGCGTGAGTACTGACCCTCCGAGGCATGGATGTCATTTGTAGGCATTTTTTTTTCGTGTTTACCACCAGAGATATCCTTTTACAATCGTATAAGCACACGGGATTTTGTTGTTGTTTCATCCTTGCTGACGCTTTATTTATTGTTGATGAACTCGCAGTTTTGCAAGGACGACTTTCTTTTGGAAATTTAGTCAAAATCAATATTTACCTTTCACATTTTTTTGTCTATACTATAAGCTGCCAGGATACAAAACTCATAAGGACGCAACAAAAGAAAAAATTTAAATATTTGAATTTCCCACCTCGGGACGTGGAGCGCGTTTCGACTTTCCCGTGGGTAGATAAAAAGTCGATTGTGACGCGAATAAAAGGTTCTTAATTTAAATTTAATATTACATTAAGTTATATTTAGCAACGGATTTTAAAACAAACTGTAAAGTCGTGTAGGACACACATGCTCGAGTGTGCCAAGAATGCATAATTAAATAGTAGCAATATTTTGATATCTAAGATTTTGTGTGTTTTCGAATGTGTACAAAACTTCTGAGGAGGAGAATAAAACGTAAAAATGTCAATGTTGAATTTGTGTCATCTGGCTCGCTTTAAATTTATTGAAAATTATGCTTATTTATAGAAAGTGACAGATGTTTGACTAATAGTCAGACGATTTTATATTTACGATAATATACTCATTTGTTTTTAGTTTTTTTTTTTTTGGGGGGGGAATCGGTGGGCGGAAGATTTTCTCAGCTCATCTTATATTGACAAACATCGAACGTGTTGTTGATTAATGAGTGACAAGGAAACTTAGGAAACTTTTTTTTTTTACTAATTATGCTAATTAATGTAGATGCTAGACTTCTTGGCATAGGTACTAATTAGTTGAGGTTAGTTAATCTCAATGGGCTATGGACCAACAAAAACGCAGACATTAATCTAACGAGGGGCTTTTATGAAATTTTTTGTGGTGAACTTTTCTTCAATTAAATTTTGAAAGTCATAAATTTTGTATCATTTTGACATACGGCATCCAACGGAATCCATACGGAAACCAATCCTATATTCGTTACTCTTTTCCGAACAGTCTTAGCATGCTACTTATTTTCAAAGTGAAAAATACTTGGAATATCAAATATGACGTGAATTCCTCGCCACTCGCCAGCTCTGAATCTATCTCCAGTTTAGCAAACGCAGATGACTGCAAATTTTTTAAACTTGCACTGTGTGTGAGCTTAAAGATTTCAGTGCCGAAGCATTAGTTTCCATCGGCGTTAGATGAATAGCAAATTACATTCTCACTTTGCTGGCTGTGTGAGTACTTGTATAAAGTCCATAAGGTTCGGTGTCAAACCTTTCCGTCTACACAGCGTTAATGCAGACGGAACCAAAGAAATAATTAAAGAATTTCCCTCTCCAAGCAGCTTACACAATACTCATCCGATTTGTTTCTAAATGGTTCGTCTTGAGCAAGGAAATCCGTCCGAATCCGAGGCGTTTTTTCCTAAATATTTTTACTCACTGGCTTAGGTTGTGATATAGTGCCCAGTGGGCCTCTATTCAAACTGACACTGTGGGATGAACCAGTGTGAATGTAGTTTAACGATGCCGAAAATTCTGAATCTTTTCTCTTTCTTCCTGTAGCCGTTGAAGCAATCCCGATGGAACAATCCCCTAACTGAAGGCGCATGTTCTTTGTTTGACTCCAGATGAAGAGCTGCATAAACCGCTTCTCATAGGATTAAGAAGCCGAATGAGTCACTAAGTAGTTCAACCTGCCTGAACTGTAGGTGCCATCGATTGTGTCCGTCTGGAAAGTTGTCCCGCTGCCGTCCGGATGCATAGAAGTACCTTGTAATGTAAAGGCCCCCCTTTCTCGCCTGCTCACACAGCAATGGTAGTTTGGGAAGCTGAAGCTCTGCTATAACATAAATTAAGTAGTTCTTCTTTTCAAAAACTTCTGGATTTTTGAAATCCTCTGAAACCAACAGGATTTTCGGTTTATTTGAGCTCGATGTCACTTCCAACAGTATTCAAGATGTCATTAGACACATCACTCCAATGGATATTTTAGACTCTTGCGATAGGAACACGCAATCGCAAACATTTGCCATGTTATTTGTGTACATTTTCTAGAGCTTTAAGGAAATTTATTAATTTCGTGGAGATTTTATCGAATACGTATTGTCTCTATAGAATCCTGAATTATTCAAATAAGGCTCCGCGTTCGCAGGTTTTTAATCTTGGCTTGCAGCTGTCTCCGCAGATTCCTTTGCAGCATTGACTAGGTAAAGGTCGAGAAGCTAGAGCTTGACTCTCGTTTGGTTAGTGAGCAGCTAGTGGGTGAAATTTAAAAATGTGTACATCTGTACTGCTTAGTATATCAAGGGACTCACGCCCCTTAAACACGTCGCCTGCGCCCTCACGTCCCTGACAATTTTTAAACTTGTACTGCTTCGCATATCAAGGGATTACAGGCGGACGGGCTCTGCATCGATAAGAAGAACGTATTCATCCGGTTACTCAGGCTAAAAGACTACAACTTGTTCTTCAAGGTAAGATCAGGACCTGCATCCTAATCAAAAAACAATTTAAGACATTTCTTTTAGAAAATTACAGCTTAGGTGACCTGACGGCGGCAGTATGGGAAAGAGAGTCTATCGCCCGTATGACTCCAAAGTTGTCATCCCGGAAAAACTTAAAGACCTGGCAACATAAACTGATTGGATGCTGGTGTTGGGCTGCGACGCTAATGCCCATCATTCACAATGGGGAAGCAGTGACATTAATGCAAGAGGTGAGTGATTGATATAATCACCAAATAGGCATATCTTGCCTCAAATACGGAAGGGTTAGAAATAAGGGGTGGAGAGTTCTTGATGAAGCTTCGATATCGGATCATCGATGGATTCGCTTTAAGGTGAATCTTCAGTTCAGGGTATGTGGCTTTCAAAGAAATCCCCGAAAAGCCGATTGGGTCAAATACATGGAGGTGGCGAATCGGCAGTTAGGAAGTCAAAAAGGGCTTCATGGCAAAGATACTGCGAATCTATCGCAGTAACAGACGAGGCCTCGAGGCTACGCAAAATGCTTTCAAAAGAAGCTGCCGCTGCCAGCTACCTTAGGAAAAATGACGGAAACTTGGCTGTAAGTAGCCCGAAGATTCTGTGAAAACTTAAGTGAAAACTCACTTTCCCGGGTCCACATTAGCGGACGGTATGCGTCGGCAATCTGAGGGAACAAGCATCTCACTCTCCGAAGAGGAGATGAGTTTCCTTATTGACGGGAAGAAACTACGGTGGACACAATTCAGTCCTTCAAGCCGTACAATTCTCCAAGACTGAATGGCATTCTCCCGATCATGCTGCAAAGAGCACAGGCGTTGGCAATCCAAAACATAATGGGAAGTCTCAGACACAGTCTAAGAATAGAATAGAGAATTCCTTCAGCTTGGAGGGAAGTTAAGGTGATTTTTATAACTAAATCTGAGAAACAGGGACATACAGTAGCAAAGGACTTCAGACCGATAAGCCTCTCAGCCTTTATGCTTAAAACCCTGGAACGACTACTTGAACTTCACATTAGGGCTAGATGGAAAATCCACAGAAACCGCCTTGCATAAGGTGGTAGGGAGTCTTCATTGTAATATGTTTGCAATGGCTGCCTTCCTTGATATTGAAGGGGCCTTCAATAACGTGGAGAGTAGTGCCATTGAAAGCGCTCTAGTACACGCTAGCGTTGAATAGGGCTAATATTACCTGGGCTTGCAACATGCTTGCAAATAGGAATATTAACTGTTCGATTGAGCAAAGCTCGATTAGAATGTCTGTAACCAGGGGAACACCTTAGGGTGGGGTATTATCTCCACTCCTGTGATGGGCTCTGGTTATCAACAACATTCTGAAGAATTTAAGTGCTATGGGTAGCAACGCCACGGCTTACGCAGATGACGTTCGTGATAATGGTGCATGGAAAGTACTTAATTATCTTAAGTGAAATCATGGTGGGTGCTCTGGGGGCTATCAGCATCTGGACCAAAAGCTGTTGTCTCAGTGTCAACCCTTTGAAAACGGAACTGGTTCTTTTTACCAGGAAGTACAAGATACCGCAATTCAAACTCCCCAAGTTAAATGGAGTGGAATCGTCCCTGTCGGATAGTGCAAAGTATCTGGGTGTAATGCTGGATAAAAAACTGAATTGGAGTCTTAATGTAGGGGAAAGAATCAAGAAGGCACATAATGTGCTTTTTATTTTACGACAGGGAAAAGTTGGAGATTAAAACCTGCCATGGTCCACTGGTTCTATACTGTGGGTAAGACCCATTCTTACTTACGGTGCCTTGGCTAGGTGGAAAGCAAAAAACAAAAAAACAGTTTATCTAAAATTATCAGCGGTTTAAAGAACGGCTTGTATAGCCATCATAGGTGCGCTCCGTAATACACCTACGGAAGCTCTGAACACTCTGCTGCAACTAACACCGCTTGACCTATAGATAAAAAACTTTCTGGCAATAGTGCGCTACGGCTCACTAACTTAAACTATTTCAGGAGCAGTAGCTACGGACACGGCTCGATCCTTTTGGAGCTATCCACACGGAACTAAAAGTATCCTTGAAACTACTGGATGCATGCAGTGTCTTCCAATCAGCGGTTCTGGCTGTGCTTAGGGTGGCCGAACTTCTGCAGATGAGATCGATATCCGGCAGAGATATCGCCATTTACATCGATAGCCAGGCTACGCTCAAGGCAATGGAATCGATCAACATCAAGTCAGGGGCTGTCGCACAATGCTTAAGGCATTGTGCAGTCAGAACCGGGTGAGACTGTGCTGGGTGCGTAGACACTGCGGTATAGAGGGGAATGAACAAGGCAAGAAGAGGAGAGCTCCTTGGAAATAGTGAGATTTTTAACATCAAACCACCCCTCTGCGTGGTTACTATTGAGGAGAAGATTAAAATGATGGTCAACCAAAGGTGGTCTTGTCTGGCTGATGGACACAGGGTATCTAGGGCTCTCTGGCCAGGACTAGACGAAAAAAGGTTCGATGGGACTATTAAAACTGAGCAGGGACAAGCTTAGAGCTTTAGTGGGAATTCTGACATGACACTGCCTTCTGAGGAAACACGTAAGGAGGCTCAGGCTTTCTGACACGGATATTTGTTGCCTCTGCAGTGATCTGCAGGCGGTTGAGGACATAGCACACATACTGTGCGAATAGGAGGCAATTTCGCGTGTACCCAAGACATTTTAAGAGGAATATTTCTTCGACAGTTTAGAAGAGGTACACGGCACAAACTTCAAAGGCCTTCTTGGCTTTTACAGGGAAATTGGCTGTTTGACGGAGGCTGTTAAGGTTGTTTTTGCTTTTGAATGTTAAGTTCAACTGGTTCCCCAGAGATCGCGATGGGCTCGTTTTGGTGCCTAGTGTCTGTATGGTCCTTTTCACCCTGTTTTACATAACCTAACCTACAGATGGACGCGCGGGCATAGCTTGTGCGGCCTACAATTTGGTCTCAATCAGATTCTCTTAAGGTTATTATTAAGATTCCTGTTGGGATGGGGTGTATAAAAATGCGAAAAGCACACTCTACTCACGGGTGGTGTTGGAAAAGGGTGGAACATCCGCTGTCAGAAAATGACTTTCACGTTTTGAAACGGGTACATCTCATGATCGATGATGACCCGGAGCAGAATAAGCATCCATTAACCAAAACCTTTTTCCTGGGAAATTTTAAAATCTCTATAAGAAATTGGCGAATTATTTTGCAAACCGGTTATTATGACGTTTTGACAGAGATTACTTTGTAAACGCACCAGTGGATTTAATGGGAGCTTTTGACATCTTACTACTCTTGCAGTGATTTAGCTTTTTGCCAAAAGCCTTGCGGTTCATTTCTATTTTGACTGGACTATTCAACATTTGGGTTTTGGTCATTAAGTCGTTAAGTCTGTCACATAGTTTGTAACACGGTGAAATAATAATGATGGACCCCCAAGACCTTAAGGGCATATGATCGAGACCAAATTTTGACCGAATTTTGATCGGCTGAATTTTGACATTTAGCATCTCCTTATGAATGTAAAAAAAAAAACAAATTTAATTGTTAAACCTCCTCTAGTGGGCGTGGCATCTATTTTAAGGGTACATTTTCAAATGCAGTTTACTCAATATTTTTGTATGAAATGGAAAAAAAATTGCTTAACATTTTATGTAGAAAACGCTTAGTTTCACATTTTATTCTTTGGACCAAGACTTTGGGTCACGCCCACATTTGGAGGCAGAATTGAAGAAAAACCTGAAATTTTCCAGAAAAAAACGTAATTTCGACTGGCCTTGAGCCTAATTTAGGAAAGCATGAAACAAAAAAAGTAGCAGGTTAGATAAACAAGACTTCAGTCCAGATTTCGTTCATATAAAGCTTTTAGCCACGCCCCCTTTTAGGGGTCGATTTTTGAAAAATATTGAATTTTAACCAAAAAATTGCATTTTTACGTACATTTAAGTGTAACTTGGAAATATTTGTGGAAATATCTTATAATTAATAGTTTGCCCCTTTTCGAAGTTTGCATTATTTATGAAGTGTCAAAAAATAACTATGCCATCAACATTTTACAATGTGGGATAGGATGGGGTATTCCACGGTCCGTTTTACGGACTGTAACTTCTGCGTACACACTGTAGCACTTACTCACTGGTTTAACATACATTTGTTGTGATATCATCCAATATTGTAGATGTTATTGAGTTTTTTTTTACCGACAATTATATTATACAGGGGGTAATATTCTTCATGTCTTCATGTGGCTTCAACGGTTTTTGTTGTAATAAAGCATCGATCGATTTTTTCCGTGCTGTCACCGGAAAAATCGTGCCGGAATAGAGCCAGAATGAGCCAGCCTGTTGGCTGAAGCCCAGGTCCAATCTGGACTGAAGCGCCACCTTAAGTTAGTAAGTAAATTCACTTAATGACCAACTCAGTACAAACGTTTGGTCCTTCGAACTGGGTATCACGTATATAAAAAGTTATAAGCAAAAGCAGTCGTGCAAACAATATAGTGCAACTCAATTTTTCAAAACTTATTTGGACGCTCTTGGATCTAATTTGGGTAATTATTTATTCTTTTATTTATTTATTAAGAATAGTTTACGAAATTAATTAACAAGCTTACTTAATTTAAGCTATAAGTCAGAGCTGCCAGGCCACAAGATGTTTTTATAATATTGTTTTGTGGATAAATATTACCCCAAATTCTACATTTGTTGAGCAAGGCATTCATTCAGTAGTTGGCCTTGTCACCTTATATTATTATGATGATTTTTTAACTTTAATAATTTTAATTAAACAATGAAAATTTAACAAAATTAAATTTAACTTAAATCATTCAATAATGTATTTGCCCACATATTGGTGAACGCTATAACTGAATGAATGACAGATCCGATTTGATAGATTCGGCTTAAAAATTAGACCGCTGTTTGAGTTATAACTCTTCTTCTTCTTCTACACTGAGCAAGCTGAAAACTCCACTGTCTCGCTCATGTATGCGGTGATATTCCGTTTTTCTAGGGCACTCAGACTTGTGAAGGCATAAATCAAGTAAAGGCACTCAAAATAATGTGCAGTGTATCGACCTTAAATTCGAGTCTTAATTATTTAACAGACTGAGAAAGCTTCAAAAGGGAGGGTCCAATAGCACATTTTCCTTTGGAGTAATGCAGGGATCAGGCTATGTATGTTTATAGCATTTATCATAATAATACATAAATGTGTAATAATACAACTTAGGTATATAATCCAGGTATCTACTGTGTTGACATGAAGATGTAACTTCAGAATTTCCTCTTTGAAAATAAGTCTGAAGCTATAATAAAATAGTACCTACTGCAAAGTAAAGTTATGGTAGAACTGTCTTCTTTTTCTTTATTTTGTTAAAGTTAAAAAAAGTTTTCACAAAACTAAATTTAAAGTAGATATACTCGGTTCGTTACAAAAGTTTGATCTTTCTAAATAGTACCTACACCAGATGTATCTACGTACAAACAAATTTGATTTCCCAAAGAAAAATCTCTGCAACTTGTAAATATAAATTCAAAAGAGAAAAACACGTTTTGCGCTTGAAAATTTTCCTTCAACGTAATAAAAAAGTTTATTGAATTTAGCATTAGAAATGAGTAACATAAATAAATAGCATCGCTTTCCATATACACAGATATAGATTATCACTTAACTACTTGCTAATTTTTAACAAACAATATGTCAACTCAATTCACGTTCAGTTCCACTTTAGGTGACTAAAGAGTATCTTATACCCTTATACAGAAACCATACTTCTTTTTTTTCCATGCCGGGGCTGGCACCCATAAATTAATTACACTAAAAGTCTCTTGTTGTCTGCCGGAAAATTTTCCTTAGCATAGACCGTATACAATAAAACGCACAGTCTTCGGCAGCCAAATTTAGGCTAATAAACTTAGAAAAATAAATAACAACACAAGTCGGACGTCATTAATTTATCCGGGACCCTGGTACCGGTTGAAACCGATCCGAATTCGGCCATCGACAACACCACCCACAATGGGTACGAATAATTTTTCGCCAGGTGCTAAGTGATGACCACGACCAGAATAATCATGTGGTTTGTTGTTCCATTATCCAGAAGTGCCAAACACACATTCTACCAGAAAAAGAGTATCTCAGCATGAAAGAAACGTATCTGTGCGAAGAAGTGCGGCCAGCTAAAATAATACATCAAATAAATTTCAAATTCAACAGGTGTCGGCCGATTGGGCCAAGCCTCATTGATACTGTCCAGGCATTGAGAGGAATATATTTTTTTTTCATTTGTTTCAATGAAAATCAGATCGAAATCATTTCCGTGGTCACTTTGAGGGTTAATTTGCCGATGAGGGGGAGATAATCTTAGAGGAGTTTTTACAAACTTTTTTAAAAGAACTTTTCAACAAACTTTTACGGAAAATAAAACACTTCTACTCACTTAATTGTCCAAATGAGGTTAGACCGATTAGAATCTCAGCCTCTAGCTGGGACTGTTTTCTCTCAGTCGCTTTAGCTTAAACAGGAAATTTTTAATTTAATTAATTAATCCACGTTTGTTGTTTGTTTTGCAAGTGGGACAAAATTTTTTTCCTTGTACACAATAAAATTTCGAGCGAGATACACTATAATTTGAGCACGATATTCTTTTCACTTTAAATCAAGACTTAATGGTCGCACGAATTTCTCCGTAGAAAATTTTTTATCACAACGACTTCCGTCGTCAATATGCTTCGAAGTAATTTTTATTTTCTTAGACCCTTTTCCCGCACTTGTTGGGTCTTAGCCGGGGATTACCCTTTCTGACGCGCACAAAATTTAGGCCACACATCACGAGCGTTTTATTTTTTTTTGGTTTGTGATGTTTTTATTAAAATATTACGAAAAAAAAAATTGACAAATTGACAATTTTTGAAAAATATTATCCGACAGATTCGGAGCGCGGCACGCGGATGATTTGTTTCGTTCGTATGACTTTTCAGCGAGCGACTGTTCCGGTCAACGGGTGAGTACGTTGTGTGAAATTCGAGGGCTTATGCGCGGGTGAATTGGGTATAGGAAAAATATATTCAATGTTGAGATACATTGCTTTTCATCCCCCACAATGGGGGTGGTTCTATTGTGTACTGGTGGCTGGCACATTGAAAGCAATGGCTTTTTCCGTGGAAAAGTGTATCGGTTTGTTGTGTGAGTGGAGTTGTGTTGTGGTTAGGAGGTTCTGAGAGCTTTTACGATAGCTGTGGTGAATTTAAAAGCATGTGCGATGGCGGTCTACACGTGGTGAGTATAATCGATTTTGGAAAATACAAATTTGTGGCAGACCGGACCGAATAATTGACGAATGCATTACTTATTGAAATTTTTCATCATAAAATTATTAAGCTAAATAGAGCTTAGTTCTAGGATTTTGTATTATGTTAAGAAGGGCCTTCTACATGGAGGCCTATCCATCCCATAGGATAGGAGATATATTATAAAGTTTAATTCACAGTTTGTAACATAGGAAAATAATCACCGTAGACCCCCCAAGACCTCAAGGGCAGAAGATCGAGACCGAATTGTTAGTCGAATGAGCCGTCCGTCCGTGTGTCGGTAGTTTTAAGGCCTTAAATTTTGAGCTAGGAACATGAAACTTGATACCTGTACTTTCTAGGTCCCGAAGCAGCACAAAGGTTAAAAAATTGAAATACGCCCACTGACACGCCCACTTAACTTATTACACGATAAACCAAAGTTGTCGTAGGAAGCTGAAATTCAGTATGCGATATCC
The DNA here is from genome assembly GCA_947623515.1 of Neoascia interrupta. Taxonomy (NCBI): domain Eukaryota; kingdom Metazoa; phylum Arthropoda; class Insecta; order Diptera; family Syrphidae; genus Neoascia; species Neoascia interrupta. The sequence continues at coordinate 25,970,075 of OX392463.1, forward strand.
TCGCTTAAGTGTTATTTGATTCAAAATTTAACAACTTAGATTTATGATGCAACTTGGAGCTTAACAGTGGTCAATTGGGATGGGAAACCAACGATTTGCCTAAGCGGATCGTAACGCTCCTACTATTTTTTTTGTTGGGTTTTTGAGTAGTTGGTTTTTTTTTTAGAGTTTTTCTGAGTAGGTTGGTATCATTCATTCGACGCCGCCTCTGAAGTTCTGGGTTTCACACGGCCACCACAACAAAACCCCCTAGTTTGACATGCAGCTAAGCAGGAAGCATACAAAGCAGCTCTGAACAGAAGAACTAGAGCTGCTCGCGAGCTCTACGAGCAGAGTCGGAGAGGAGAACACCGGCTTCTCCGAAAGAAAAGAGAGAGCACGAGTTGCGCGCTGCTGATGTTACAACGGGAATGAAGCTAGAAAGTTTTACCTGTCAAGGATATAAAATTCGAACTGAAGCCTGTAAGGACCATCAAGGGAACATTGTTGTAAAATCGCAGTCGGGGCTGAGGATTTGGAAAGACCACTTCTGCAGACCTTATAACGGCGAAGACGAACCAAATACCGCTGTCAGGCAGAACGAACCATTCACCGCGGGCGAAGACGTTTCCGACGAAGCATACGAACGATACCGCCCACCCGACCTGGAGGAATTGAAAGTAGCTTTATCTAAGCTCAAGTGCAACAAAGCCGCCGTAGCAAACGGCCTCGCTGACGAACTTTTTAAATACGCTGGCGATGAGCTGGTAAGGAGCATGTACCAGCTCATCTGCTAGATATGGTCGGAGGAAATCAGTGTGGTTTAAGGCCAGGAAAGTCCACCATCGATCAAATATTCACACTGCGGAAGAGCTTGAAGAAAACCCAAAGGTTCCAAATCGATACACACCACCTTTTCATCGATTTCAAGGACGCGTATGACAGCATTTATAAAGACGAGCTATGGTGCAATGTCTAGTTTTGGCATCCCTGCCAAGCTCGTCATTCAAGCTGTTCCGTCAACGTCGGCAAAGACCTCACCCTTTGATGTCAAAAAAATATTTAGACAAGTCAACGCGCTGTCATGCGACTTCTTTAGCATCATACTTGAAAGAATTGTTCAGAACTCCCGCGCCAACACCAGAGGTACAATTTTTCAAAAGTCCATTCAACTACTCGCATACGCAGACGACATTGACAGATTCGGAAGAACAAAGCGAGATGTCAGTGAAGCCTAAGCGCTTAGCAGCAGTCAACGAGGGCAAAACCAAGTATATGCTGTCATCAAGAAAACACACCCAACACCGACGTCTTGGACAAAACATCACCATCGACAGCTATAACTTTGAGGTAGTTAGGGACTTTGTCTACCTGGGTTCCGGTATCAATTCAGTCAATGACACCAGCGCTGAAATCAAACGAAGGTCTTGCCAATCACTGTTTCTTTGGGCTAAGAAGGCAATTAGAGTAGTAAAGCCCTGTCTCGAGCAACTAAAAGAGTAGTAAAGCCCTGTCTCGAGCAACTAAAATGTCCATATATAAGACCCTCATCATCCCAGTCGTGCTTTACGGTACAGATGCATGGACCCTGTCAATGGCAGATGGAAACACTTTAGCTGCTTCGCGAGGAAAATTCTTCGGACGATTTACGGCTCCGATCTGCATAGACGGAATGTGGAGGAAGAGATATAATACCGAACTGTAAGGGCTGTATACAGCGATACCGCTAGTCATAAGATAGTCATAGTCAAAACACAACGTCTATGATGGCTGGGTCATATAGAAATGGAAACCAACGTCGCGTATGGAAACCAACGTCCCGGCCCGGAAAATCTTCGAGTCCAACTCGCAGGGACGGCACAATAGAGGAGCACATAGACTTAGGTGGCGTACGCAAGTGGAAGGGGACCTCAGCCAACTTCGCTTGCGAAACTAGTGGTGGCTAGCTAGAGACAGAGCTTGTTGGCTGAGGCCCATGTCCACCCCGGACTGTAGCGCCACCTTAAGTAACTAAGTAAGGTATCATTCATTCATTTCTTTTCAAAAATTATTCTAAGTTCAGTCAAGCTAAGTTCAGTAGTGCCCCTAGCAAATTTTTGGGGTAGTTCTGACTTCTTTTAATATTTATGGATTTTGGGCTGCTGAACCTGAATCTATAAAATAGAGTTGCGCAACAGCTCGAGGTGAACCAGGGCCAACTTATCAACAATGTATGCTGGTGTGTTAATTACTTCACATACAAGGGGACCTACAATTTTTTGCCGAATCCGAACGGCACTTTGAGAAGTTTTTCAAGACAAATGATACTCTCGGAGGGCTTGTCAAACCCTCGCGGAGGTGGGGACCGTGAAAAAGAACAAGTCTTTTTTTTTCAGGTGACGATGGCAGGATTCGAACGCAGACCTCCGGCGTAGCAAGCACACACACTAACCACTACGCCACAGCACCCCACGAATCTGAATCTAACCCTTTCCAAAAAAAGTTCGTAGAAAAAGCTCAACATTGGAAAAAAAGCAAAAAAAGTTTAAACAAGTGGGAAAGTGCAACAGTGCATATCCAAAGGCTTTAGCCCATCTACGGTGGATTGTAAAATACTCGACCATACCAAAAGGAAAACTGCCACGCCTCCAAAAAGTGGGCGTGATATAAAAATGTAACTGTTGAATGCTTTATACTAGGTGGTTGCATACATTTCGGCCTAAAACTCCGTCTTTTTAACTAAAAGGAATCACTTTTTTAACGCCACGCCTACAAAAGTGGGCGGAGGCACATACAATATATACATAAAAGTTAGAAAATGCTAATATCTACATTTGTCATAAAATTTTTTGTCAAATTTCATATATATTTATTGAAAAACAGTCATTTTAAGCTAAAATACCTTAAAAAGTGGGCATGGTTAATGGAAAGGCTTGAATTTTTTAGCTAACATAGCTAAAATTTGAAAAAAAAGTATTTTTTAAAATTAGAGATGGTCGCACATACAGGCCTGTAGTGGGCGTGTCTGTCAGCGGATTAAGCTTATTTCCAAACATGGTCTGAAGAACTGGACTTCAAACGAACCCACAAAATTTCAGATCTCTACCTTAAAATTTAAGACGTAGAAGTTGTTGACCTTCGGACAGACGAACGATGGCTTAATCGATTCTTGTGTCGGTCCCATTCATATCTTTAAAAGCTCTTAAAGGTCTACGGGGATTATTTCACTGCGTTACAAACTATACATCAAACTTTATATACCCTGGGTCGAGTTTAAAAATCATTTTTATGCAGTTTTTTGCATACAATTCCTAAACGATCAACTTTTTTATGAAAAAATTTGCACAAAGAATTATAGCCCATAAAATTTGCAAGTGTATCCGCAAGAAGTTGTTTTTGGTGCTTAAACTTGCAAAACATGAGATTAAGACAATAAACCATGCTATGATAAATTTTGTGAGCATAGAATTGTTTAATTTTGTTAAAGTTTGTATTTTAAGCATCTATATTAACATTTAACAACAAAAATATGTTGAAAATTCTTCTTGGAAAAACACATTGTTTAGTAAGAACTAGTCTCAAAAGTCAAAGTGGATTGACTTGACCAACTATAATCATTTTATAATAACCTATGCTGGCTGCTATTGTTATACGTCTGCTGAGGTTTTATAGTTTAGCACGTCTATGTTTAAAAATAAAAATAGATCTTTTCAACACTGCTAAAACTTGAACTACGCCAAGATGTTAAAACGCAATTGTTTATTTCTTAATTAAATTAGTACAAATCACAAGCTAAAAATATAAACATAATGAAATTGACTAAAACTTTGTTTATCACATGTCTTTGGAAAGATCAGGTGCAGAGCCTAAAGAATTCTTAAAGGCATTGTTCTTGTAAGCAAAATTATACATGTGTCTTTGATGATCCGATGTAATAAAAATTTTAAATTATGAAATTTGTAAGAGAAGGGAAACAGCATATCGATGTTAAATTATGTTAAATCCCTTAACCCAAACAAGAAAAAACGCTTTGTATTACTTAAATGTTTCTGCATATCTTATAACAATATTTTTCAGTATTTTGACGATATTTGACTCTGGCTCAAAAGATCCTTGACTACAGGTAAGATCATGCGTGTTTAATGTAAAAACTCGTCCAAAGGTCTTAGGATCCATCACAAAATTGGTTAAATGTGGGTTAACTACAAGAAAATAAAAATTAACTTAAATTTTGATTAACGTTTAAATAAATATTAAAGAAAAACTATTCATTACCCTAAATATTTTTCACCATTACTTGGCTTCGTTATACCTTATGCTCTTTTCTGTCTATAAAAACATATCTTCTCGGTCAGTAAATCAGTTTTATTACATGGACAATAAATTAGTCAACAGAATATGTTTACCAATTGCAGGCTATTTATGTTGAATTCTTTAATTTAAACCTCAGTCCAAGAGCAACCGTTAAATTTTTTAATTTATTTTGATCAAAAAAGCTAGCAAATTACATGCTTTGAGATAGATCGTATCTTCACATATTTTTGATTTTGAACTATTTTAGAACTTTCATCTTACAGCAACTCGTAAGAAACTTCAATGAGATTTCTGTTGGTCGGGGGAACACGTTCAAATTTCAAATGGAAAATTCACTGCAAATAAATATCATTCTTAATACCAACTACCTAAGGCAATAAGTCTTCGAGTCTTAGTCTACAACACTTTTGCTCCGTTCAAGAATCACACTCCTAAGGTCATAAATCACTCAAATCAATCTGCTTAACAAATGTTTGTTCCACCAAAGAACTCCCTTTAAAAATTTGTATCTACTTTAACACTCACGTGGCGTTACGAAATCGCATTTTGTTTACGTTAAACAAAACATTAATCCCTAGAAGTCCAATGAACATAATCTCATGTAAAACAAGAGCAATTTGTTTAACAACATGAAGGTCATAAAGCCTTACGCAATATCCTGCGCATGTAATTGAAAACACAAAATGCCTCTAGACACAAAACAAAAATACGTTATCAAACTTTATGCCATTTTGTATAAGACTTCTGCCATAATGTACCTAATGTATAGAATCCGTACCATGCGCAGCTTTTCATATGGCACCCACTCATTCGGAATTAGTCAGTGTGTAAGGACACCCCATATAATTGCTGAACTTCAGCGATTATATCGGCTATTCAAAAGGATGTGAAATGTATTTTTAGGAACAATCAGGTGTCGAATGGATACTTTGACTCGTATGGGACAAATCGCATTCAATTGTGTACTACACATATGGGAAATTCAGCAATATCCCACACTTTGCACCAGGGAAGTAAAACTGAATGCTAAGCACGAGGAAGTATGACACTGAGAGAAATATTATGATGACCACCGTAAAGCGGAGAAGTGGTAAAACTGCGTTAATTTTCATAATAATTTCACGGTCGCGTGGTGAAAAATTGAATAAATTTTCTTTTTTTGTGACAAACGTCATATTTTACGAGACAACTTTAACGAAATGTGGCATAATGACTTAAGTTTTTAATTAAGTGAGCATTTATCTATTGGGACGATGGAAGTGAGCTCGTCAAATAGTTTTATGCGCAGGCTAAGAAATATTTTAAGAACTGTGCGCTGCTCATACAGGATAGGTTCCTTTTCGGTCTCGAAAAAGGAATCTGTCAAAAAAAAAATCGAACGTACAACATTTTGAATGGAACGAAATCTAGAAACATAAAAATCTCGAAAGACAAAATGGGAATGAAACCTACATAGAACCCAAATTCTTAAAATAAAGACAAAACAGAGTCTTTTTCCCTAAATCAAGATGAAGAGCAATTTTAAATTTTGTCTAGATTTTCGATGTCCGATGTATTCCTTTCAGAGATTTTAGTTTCGGGATTTTTTTTGTAGATCTTGGTTGTCTAGATATTGTGGTAGACCCCAGTCTGATACTTCTAAGTCCTTCTTCACCTCAACTCTAATGTTTTGACCATATGTCATGGCTGAACATTTATATTTTACGTTGACTGTTGTGTTGTCATCATTGATGCTTTACTCGACATTTCTCCAAATTAATCTCTCCGGTTGCCAGGCATCACATTTTTGCCCAACAAGCTTTCATATTATGCTCCTTCTTCACAGGCCTAAATCAATAGGTTGTCCTGCATAATCACGATCAGCACATAATAATCGAGGCTGTTTCTAGTTCCGAACCTGGGTAGCGGGGGAAGAAATCGCTAAATCTGGTGTCCATTATGTTTCATTTCACAGCTACTTTAGGTAAGGTTAGGTTAGGTTGACGGATGCCCTTTTGACAATCACGGCTCCATTAGACCAGCAGTTGGGTCCATTGTGTCCATATTGGGAACCTTCTTAATACCTGGAACGAAAACAGCAATAAACCGCTGTTAGAAGCTCAGAGATCCGCCCTCTTGGGCCTATCCGGATTTGTATAAAAATCTTAGGAGGTCTTTTAGATCTACCTTATTTAGATCTTAGAGCTCGTTGAAGAAGTAACTGCCGAGGGTACTACGCCTGATGCTGTTTAGGGCTGGGCATTCGCAAAGCAGGAGACGAAGATATTCAGTTTCCTCGACGTCCCTGCAGCTTCTGCAGTAATCGTTATGCGGTGAACATAGCCGCTCAGCGTGTAGACCCACAGCGCAGTGCCCCAGTGAGGATTCCCGTGAGTACTCGGATATTCCAGCGGGCTAAACCGATCAAAAAATATGATCTCTTTTTGCTTACCGCTGGCCATAGCTCCCTTGGGTGTCTGCACGTATCAAGTTCTGTCCAACGAAGGTTGGTTCTACTCAAGGATTCAGTTTCTATCCTACGTGCTATCGAGCTCAGCGGGATTCTTATAGATTTGAGGGCTAGAGATGCATTTATCCCAGGCGCATATCTCGCAAGCTTGTCCGCTTCTTCGTTTCCCGATATATCGGTGTGATCTGGCACCCAACACACAGTTACAGTGTTGCCAAGTGATAACTCGTCCAGAATTTCCCTGCACAGTTTCACAGCTCTTGACTTCACTACGTCTGATTCCAAGGCTTTAATTGCCGCTTTGTCTGCCGCTTTGGGGCTGTGTTTCTTCAGCTCGGAGGCAGCTTGGATTATGGCTGCCAGCTCCGCCTGAAAAATGCTGCAGTCGTCATTGATCCGAAAAGATTTACTTAGTCCCAGAGCGCCGGTTCCGACGTCCATCTTAGAACCGTCAGTATATACGGCGATCTCGTCATCTCCTGTAATGGTCTTATCTTCCCATTCATCTCTTTCAGGTATTCTGGTAGCGAATCTCCTATTGCAAGCGAATGTCATAGGGAGGTAATCCGTTACTGGGGTATCTGTGGAGGCAGCCCATTGAGTTTCCACAGAGGCGTGTCCATTATATCTTGAGGACGACAGTCCGGTATCCCTTAGGCGAACAGCTGTTTTAGCTGCCTTGCTGCTGCAGTATATGTCCAAGAGGGTGAGGTCGAGTAGTACCTCCAGTGCCGCGGTGAGTGTGGTCCTTAGGGGCCCTGTTGTACCCATGCAGGCTGCCCTTTGAACTTTGGTGAGGTTAGAGAGTTGACACTTTCTTTCCGTAGCCTTCCACCATACAACTGCACCGTAAGTTAAGATTGGTCTTACAACCGCTTTATACATCCAGTGTACCAAGTTTGGTTGCAGTGTCCACATGGTTCCGAACGTTCTGCAGTAGGCGTATAATGCCAGGTATGCCCGCTTGACACGATCTTCTATATTATCCCTCCAGCTGATTTTGGAGTCTAATATGATGGCCAGGTATCTTACCGATTTGGATAACGGTAACTCCATTCCCACCATTCTTGGGTTGCTGAAGGGTGGAATTACTCTTTTCCTGATAAAAAACACAACTTCCGTCTTAGAGGAGTTTATTCCCAGTCCTCGAATTTCAACCCATTTTCCAACAATGCGGAGTGCGTAGCTGAGTCGGTCACTGAGGATTGATGGGAATTTACCTGGGATCAGGATTGCTACATCGTCTGCGTATGCGCTCACAATGAAAGCCCTTCCCTCTGCAGGGCTTTAAGCAATTCGGCCATTACCAGGGTCGTGGGATATGAGCGGAGATAGAACACCTCGCTGCGGTTTTGCTCTGCTGACGTTCCGTCTGGTGCATACTTCGCCTGGGTAACAATTTATATTTCGTGTGCAAGAGCCCGAATTAGTCGCATAGACTGCTATCTAGGGGGGCGTTTCTCAAGCTGCGCAGTACCGCGCCTGTCTCAATGTTATTAAACGCCACCTCTATGTCTAGAACGCCACCTAAAGTGTACTCCTTGTGTTCCAAGGATTTTTCTACGACTGTAACTACTCGATGTATTGCAGTGTCAAACGATCTGCTTCTCATGTACGCATAGTGTGATTTTGCTAAATAGTTATCAGCAATAAGCTCTCTCATATGCACCACAATAAGCTGCTCAAACGCCTTGAGCATGAATGAAGACAGGCTTAGTCCTTTGCCGTAATGTGATTAGATTAGTCTTCCCTGACTTGGGGATGAATATCACTCGGACTTCTCTCCAAGCTCTGAGAACATAGCACAGCCTTAGGTAGGACTTGTAAACGTTACTCAACCATGGAATATTAGTTTCCTCTGCTTTTTGTAGTATTATTGGTCGGATGTTATCCGTTCCTGGTCCTTTGAAGGGATCGAAGGAGTTGACCGCCCAGGCCAGCCTATTTACATCGGTTATAGCCCTGATCTTTTCTTCCTTCATCCTTCTCCAGGAGCCCTGCGTTACTGTAACGTAATCCTCATAGGTATCGGTACACCCTGCGAAGTGAGTTTCCGTCAGCAATTCCAATAGAAGTAAGGAGTCTTGGTAACGAATGTGTGTGTACAAGCTCTAGCTTAAAACAAGACACTTATAAGGCTGTTGGCTTAGTCGTCCTAAGGCTATTTATTCCTTTAGATTGTTGTGAGAGGTGGCAAGAGGCGAATTCTAAGATGCTTTGGTTGATTATAAATCTGATTATGTGACTGAGCGAGTTGACTGTTATTTATTTAACCACGACATTCACGTTTTAAAACTTGTTACGGTGGCCCCGTGGCTTATTTATCAGTGTGTGTGCTTATTACACAGGAGGTCTTGGCTTGAATACTATACCTCTGCCATCTGAAAAATAAAGACTCGTTCTTTTTCTTAGTTCCCAGCACCGCGACAAGCACTCTGAAAGTAAGACTACATACATACATATTCTAAAAGGCCGCTTATCCTCTACAAGGGTCGCGGAGCGAGGGTGGCTAAATGGTCTTATCATCTTTCTCGACCCTCCACCACCAACTCAAGAGACTCAGGCGCAATCCCCAGGCGGGACTCAGAGTGTTTCTTTACCTGATCCCACCACCTGTTTTTTGGTCTACCAGGGGGGCGACGCGCTCGGATCTCGAAAAGTAACACTTGTCGTGATAAACTTCTCAAAGTGCCATTCGGATTATCCGATTATTATTTCGGATTATTATTATTTAAAGAATGCAGGATACAAATCATACATTGTTGAGATATTGGACCTGCTTCACCTCGAGCTGTTGCGTCACTCTATTTACTAGCGGACCGTCAAAAAATGGAAAAAGGACTGTTAAGGTATTACTGCGTTGTGCCTCCGTCCGTCCAATTGCGTTGTGACTTATGAACGATAAGTCGTGGAAAGAAGAATTTGGTGAGCCTTCAAACTGCAGAAATAGTCCAAGAACCCATTGAGGGTACGTACTTTGTTTTAAGCACTAATAACGGTTTAATAACAGTTTGAAGTTTTTTTAGGAAAAAGGATGAAATGTTTTTCAATCCTTTTTTAAAGGAGTTTAACAGGCAAAACAAAACACAGGTTAAGTAAATACTAAAATCTAATTTTTTGAACATATTGAAAGGTTTTTGAAAATTGAAGAGTTAAAAATGGATGACGTTTTTTTTTAAACGCTAAGTGCACAAGGCCGATATTGAACACACGTATAAAACAATTCAAAGTATTTACAATAATTTAAGTTTTCTGAAATATTTTTCTAAAAAAGTTAAAATACTGCCGTTTTCGAAATAAAAAAGCAAAAAAGCATAAAAAATCTTGTCCCCCCCGTGTCACCGGTCTTATTTGGAAAAATCACAGGAAAAAAATCACACGTGTCAGGAAAATCTAGAATTTTAACGAATAGACTATAGCAAATTTTCAAGTTTCAAAAACTTTAATTAACTTAAAATTTAACTCAAAAACAAAAAAGCATTTTCGAAAAAGAAGGAAAAATATAACAAATGTCAAGAAAATCTAGAACTTAAAGGAAAATTATAGCAAATTTTAAAGTTTCAAATAATTTAAATTTAACTCAAAAACGAAAAGCGTTTTCCAAAAATATTTTTTTTTTAATCTACAAGTATCTTAACGGTAACAACAGTGATCTTGTTTAGATTTGGTACAAAGCGTACAAAAAGAAAGCTAGCTGCGTTAAATGAAAATCTACAGATTAAACAACAGATTTAAGAAAAAAAAAAACAACAAACTTACAACAATTTTTCTTAAGAAAAAAACAATAAAAAAATTAACGAAAAGTTTTTTTGGTAGCCTTTTCTTTAGAGTAGGCAACGAAACTAAAGAATCACGAAATTTGAGAACAGTAGACAGCAACTAAGAAAAAAGTATACAACAGACTTAAAAATATATCCAGAAATTATTTTAATAAACAAAAAGAATTTTACAAAACTGCGCAATATAGAAGAGCTTAACCTTAAACGAAAGCCTACGGATCGTTCGGCGTATGTTATACTGGACGGTGTTTTTTTTTCCTGTGGGTCACAGTCCCTTGAGTTTGTAAGAGGAAAACGGTTTGCTTTTTGTTTTCACTCCCGAGCCATAAATATTTTCAATAGTTTTACACACAAACAATCAAATTTAATGGACCTGCTCGTGTACTTCCATCAGATACAAAATCTTGACCAGAATTACTTTTTGGCGCTCGTCCAATTTGTTTGATATCACATCTAAGCAGCTGTCGACCTCTCCACTTGGGCGAGTCTTATTTCATGCTTGCGACGGACAATTTGTGAAAAATAACTGCGCCCTTCATTGGTGTCGGTCATTGGCAGAGTTCAGTGCCATTGAAAGAAATTACTGCGTGCACGTCTATGGGGGGTGTCATATTTTTATTCGTGTGCGACACTGAAAGGAAACAAGTATTTTTCAATCGATATCAGATTAGGAACTTTAGTTCTTTATTTGAAATCTAGGTCAAGGTACCTTAAAGTGGAGCCTTTATTAGGGCTTGATATTTTTGGTCATTAACAAAGTGATAGAGGTCACCCGTATGAAAGTCTTGCCAGCCTTCATAAATGCCATCGGTGTGCTTTTGCTTTCATGTTGGCATGATTCTGATTTCGGATTTAATTGAAGACAATTTAAATGTCTTATCAAATATGCGATGACGATGACGTCTTGTGTGATATTTTCCCTTGCATGGTAAATACTATGTTATGACGATTTTGACTTATTTTTAGCACAAAGTTATAAATGTTTGCTTTATTCGAAAGCTGATAAGTACGGGTGGTCTGCGAACCCCGATTGAGAGAGTGAATCATATTTTGTATGTTGAGACGCTCTGGGAACTGACTGAAATATTGCAACAGGGACAAATGAGTTCCATTTGAAAAGAGTGTCCTTTGCAACTATTAGAGGAAAAAGCTTTCTGTTCTATATGCTTGTACATTTCTTAACATTTCTTAATCCTGTATCCGTTACCACAATGAAAATTTTGATAATTATTCTTTTTACATTAAGTCATCTTTTTCAATTCAACGACTCCTCTCCGACAGTGACACAGCGACCCCTCGTGCATGATAATTATTATCCGATCGCTCCTCATTTGACACCTGACGTTCCGGCACAAGAGTCGACACCTACGACGCGTCGTCGGTACAAGAAGGTCCCCCAAAGAACGCGGAAGCATTACCAAAGCGGAAAATAATTCAAAATTTTATAAAAATTCATAAGCCCAAAAATATAATCTGATTGCCATGGGGGTGTCAATGCCTCTGGCGGCATGCTGATTGGAATACCTAATTGGCCTCGTCCAAGGAAATCCCAGAGCCCGTTATACTGATTGACATAACGTCGAAGCACCATATTGATTTGCTCACTCAGCTGTTATATATCGATTCGGAATGCTCTAATGCGGAGCACGTAACCAACATTATAGGAATTCCTGTAGGACAAGAGGGTAGGTAAACTCCTTTTCCTACTTCTTAATTGGGTCCTATAGACATCAGGGTGCAGTTTATTAAGCGAGTCAATCGATTAAAACCATTTCATGCGGTATGAACTTGTAATGGCCAGTTATTAAAAGTTCTTTTACAGTTTCATTGCGGTGCTAAAGTGCGCACACTTTCTGCAAAATTGCGAAATAACTTTATGAAGGATTACAGCGTTGTTGGCTTCTGGGTCAATTGACCTAAATAAGGGTCTGGGAACGTGCGTGTTTCCTTGATACTGCGGTGTAACCACATTTTGTTGTGAGTGTTAACATACGTCACTGGTGTTACATTCATTGAAATGGTTACTTTTGATGGACATAGCCATAGAACTGTGGTTAAACTTATTTTTGGCAACCTTATTTAAGCTTGTTGTACATCACACATCAATATCAGTTATAGCTTTACTGGCTCGTTGGCGTATTGAGAGAAACTCACATTTTTAGAAGTGTGACGCAAGGTAAATTGATTCAAAATCTGAAGACGTATTAGGCAGGTGAATTTTTTATTAGAAGTTTGTTGAAAAATTATGGAAACGTTTCTTTTGATCTTAAAAAAAGAATATGAAACAAACTTATTTCTGGGTCTTTAACTACTTTCAAAACTGTTTGTCTGGCTGCTAGCAAACGTTTGCTCAACACACTGACCACTACGCTTCGGCAGCCCCACCGGAGAATAGCACATCCATGTTCAATTTTCATCATGATTCAAAACTAAACAAATTGCTTGCTAATAATACGTTTATTCAAAACATAAATTTAAATGTAAAATAAGGGAACTTTTGTAGTATTCACAGTTCATAGCTTTTTCTTCAGAAGTCTTAAAAAACAGGCTTTTAATTTTTTGTAGTTGTTTTTCTTAACACTTTTTCCACGCTGTAATTTTGTCTCTAAGAAGAGTGCGAAATGTTCGTGATGGTTTTCGATTTTTATATAAGGAAAAGAGAAATAATAAAAACATGTTCGTAAACAGAAAATCAACTACAATTTAAATTAAATTAGAATCATTAGAAAATGCGTTTAAGGCGAAAATTAATGCTTAAAAGACCGTTTTTCCTATGAAGACCGTCTGAAAATACGTGAGGCTCACTGTTTTGTATATAAGAAACTTAGCGAATAATATCACTAATATTTTAATAAATTAATTTTCGGAGAAACCAATATACGAATACAAATACAAATACATGGTTCATTCGGCGGTGACTCTGCAGGTTGAAAACCACACTACTCTTTCCCTAACAGTTGCTCGCTTTCAGCTCAAGATTCTGCAACGCGTTTCCAATACAGTCGCGAATAATTTTTAATCTTTTGCGCTTCAAGCTTTTGTCGATCCTTTTCCATGACTTATTCTTGGCTGTTTTGACTGCCAGTTTACAAGTTCTTCGCGCATCAGTGTAAACCCAAACAAAAACCAGTGAATATACTGCAGTCTGTAACGGACCGCAGTATACCCTATTCCTATTCTCCTTTCCATTCCTTCCTCCTTTCCATTCGTATATTTTCTTGTTTTCCATGACAGTCCCGTTACCATTCATGCATTATTTAAAATAGAACAAAAAATATTATTCCTTTTAAGTTTTTGTTTAATTTATTTTTTTAAAGGGGCGTGGCATATCCAACTTACTTACTTACTTACTTAAGGTGGCGCTACAGTCCGGGGTGGACCTGGGCCTCAGCCAACAAGCTTCGCCAGCCAGCTCTGTCTCTAGCTAGCCGTCTCCAGTTGGCATGTCCAACTCCTTTAATCAAAAAAAATCATTAGCATAAAACAAGTGGGAAAGTGCAACAGTGCGTATGCAAAAGCTTCAGTCTATCTACGACGGATTGCAAAATACCCAACCATACCAATTAGGAAACTGCCACGCCTCCAAAAAAAGGGCGGGATATAAAATTATAACTGTTGAATGCTTTATACTAGGTGGTTGCATACATTTCGGTCTAAGACTCCGCCTTTTTAACTAAATAAAATCACTTTTTTAACGCCACGCCCACAAAAGTGGGCGGAGGCACATACAATATGCACTTAAAAGTTAGAAAATGCTAATATCTACAACTTTTGTCAAATTTCATATACATTTATTGATAAACAGTTATTTTAAGCTAAAAACCCTTAAAAAGTGGGCGTGGTTAATGAAAAGGCAAAAATTCTAAAAATAAAAGGCACATACCAAATATACTAAAGTTTGGGAAAAGTATTTTTTTAAACTAGAGATGGTCGCACATACAGGCTTGTAGTGGGCGTGTCTGTGGGCGAATTCAACTGATTTTCAAACTTGATCTGACTTGGACTGGACTTCCAGCAAATCCACCAAATTTCAGCTCTCTACCTTAAAATTTAAGGCCTAAAAATTGTTTACATATGGACGGACGGAGGGATATGGCTTAATCGAATTTCCTGTCGGTCCCATTCATATCTCTAAAAGGTCTAAGGGCAAGGGGTCTACGGTGATTATTTTACTGCGTTACAAACTATACAACAAACTTAATATACCCTGGGTCGGGTATAAATATCCTAGTTTGTGGCACAATGTTCGCCAAATGTAATCTTTTGACCTCTAAATATGGGCGTGGCCAAAAAATTTTTATGAGCGAAATCTAAAATAGTTTCCAATGTACTTTTATCTCCTCCGATGTAAATTTTATCTCCTATTCATTTCTTGGTAAAGCTAAAAAGCAGTCGAAATCCATGTTTTTCGGGAAAATTGTGGGTTTTTCTTGAATTCTGCTTCTAAATGTGGGCGTAGCTCCGATTGTGGGCGTTGGTGTGGGCGGATACCAAAAATTTTATTACTTGTATACGTACGGCTTGGTGTAGCGGCTGGTGGTGAGATAAGAACTGCTTGGTTTAAAACGCCTGGAGTTCAAGAAGCCATCAGAGAGAAGAAGAGAGCCTACATTGCGTGGATCCAATGTAGAAACTCAACTTCTCGAGCCCGGTACAATGAGGCGCGAAGGACTTCCAATCTGGCAGTCAGAACAGCCAAGGAACAGTCATGGAAAAAGTTCGGCGAGAAGTTGGAGCACGATTACAGATCTGCAAACAAGATATTTTGGCAGACCATTCGCCGGCTCAGAGGAAGGAAGTTAAATATCATCCAAGGGGTTAAATCCAAGGACGGTACACTTCTTTCAAGTGAGAGCGATGTCTTGCGCAGATGGAGAGAGCACTTTTCGGAGTTGCTCAACCCCCAACAGGGCACTGAAGATGGCATTCCCACTGCTGACGAGATAAGGGCGGAGAATAGTCCCACAGTAGACGAAGTCACTGAAGCGATTAAATCGCTAAAAGTTGGCAAGTCTGCTGGAGTTGATGAAATCCGGCCAGAAATGCTCAAGGCAATGGGTGAAGAGGGTGTTAAATGGCTAACACGTGTCATTAAGGTGGCCTGGGATAGCGGGAAGGCACCTAGCGATTGGCAAACGGGAGTTATAGTGCCCATTTTCAAAAAAGGGAACAGGAGAGATTGCGCCAACTATAGGGGCATATCTCTCTTGAGTCTTCCGGGAAAAGTATCCGCGAAGGTGTTGGAAACGCGTTCCAGAGCTCTAATCGAGCCTTTGTTACGGGAAGAACAGTGCAGCTTTCGGCCTGGCAGAGGCACAACCGACCAGCTTTTTACTCTGAAGGTTATTCTTGAGAAGGCCTGGGAATATGCCAAACCGGTCTATGCGTGTTTTGTAGACCTGGAAAAGGCGTATGACCGAGTCCCTCGGGATACACTGTGGAGAGTTTTGCAGGACTATGCGCTGAGTGGGCCTCTTCTGAGAGCCATCCAGTCTTTGTATGGAAACTGCAGAAGCTGTGTGCGGATAAATGGCGTCAAATCCCGTCCTTTTGATGTGCGCGTTGGACTTTGCCAGGGCTGTGTTCTGTCGCCGCTCCTTTTCATAGCATATATGGACTGGATTGTGAAGCGCAGTCTTGGCGAGCAATGTTTCGAATTGGCTGGCATCAGGATGAGCCATCTGTTTTTCGCAGATGATTTGGCCATCCTTGCATCATCCAAAGAGGAACTTCAACGAGCACTGGATAGGTTTGCAGCCATCTGTGGTGATGCTGGGATGAAAGTAAACGTGAACAAATCGGAAGTGATGGTTGTTTCCCGAGCTCCTGTGCAGTGTACCCTGCACATAAATGGAGTTCCATTAAAACAGGTGGAGAAGTTTAAGTATCTCGGGGTCTTTTTCACGAAAGATGGGAGGAGTGATACTGAGTTGTCCTGTAGAATTGGCCAAGCTGGAGCAATAGTAAAGGAACTGCGCCGGCCGGTCATCAGAAAAGCTGAGCTTGGAGTGAAAGCAAAGATCTCAGTTTTAATTCAGTGTTCGTTCCGACCCTCATCTATGGTCATGAAATTTGGGTAATGACCGAAAGAATTAGATCGCGGGTACAAGCTGCCGAAATGAGATTCCTGAGGTGCGTTGCTGGTGTTACTCTAAGGGACAGAGTGAGAAACGTCAGTATTCGTAGGAATCTCGATGTTGAGCAGCTACTTCTCCGAGTGGAGCGATCGATTCTTCGATGGTTTGGACACGTTGTTCGCATGCCCCCTGACAGACTTCCTAGACAGGTCATGCTAGCCGAGATGCGAGCGCGTCGCCCCCCTGGTAGGCCAAGAAACAGGTGGTGGGATCAGGTAAAGAACCTCTCTGAGTCCCGCCTGGGGATTGCGCCGGAGTCTCTTGAGTTGGTGGCGGAGGATCGAGAAAGATGGAAGGACCATTTAGCCACCCTCGCTCCGCGACCCTTTTAAAGGATAGGCGGCATTCGAAAATGATGATGATGATGATGATGATCAAACTTTATATACTCCTTTCCTGTGGAATAGGGTATAACAAACCAATCAGTGGTCTTTGACTAAAAAAATGCCGGCATCACGTGTATTTTTAATTTTGTTTATGTTGGTAATGGTCAATGCTCAATCTTAATCATCATGATCTTGACCCATCATAAGCACATCAATAGTCCGGCAACTTCCCTTCGATCCTGTTTTCATGCGGGTCTCCGAGCCTTCCGCTAACTCTCTTGGTCTCTTCCATGTCCTGCTGTCATTCATGAGAATTTCATTAGAACATAAGAATTGGAGCCATCCAAGATGAAAAAAGTGTCCATGCTGATGTTCTGCTTTCCCATTGAAATAGGAGTGCACTTTTTTCAGTCGATACTAGCACCCTTGGCAACAGACGCCGATAACAAAAAAGCTCATCCGGAGACAGGCGCACTTGGACCTCTCTCCCTTGAAGTTCAGTACGATTTTGAATAAATATATTGAATTAAATTCATTATAAAAACTAAATTTTAAATTTATGCCACGCCCACTGAGAGAGATCTTCAAACTTTTTTTTCCTTTTTATAACTACATAAAGATTATAACTACATATTCAAATCGACATGTCTAAATTTAGCCTTTTACGACGTCTTACAGTTTGAAAGCACTGGAGGTAGTTGCACCTTTAAATCGATTGTGGGCGTGTCTGTGGGCAGATTTTAACAAAATTATAGCTATCTGGCTTAAAATGTAAGCACTTAAAATTGGTAGGCTTGACGGATATGGCTTAATCAGCTAACGTGTCGGTCTCGTTCATATCTTTAACATGTTTGAGATATTATCAAGAAAGAAAGTTAAAAAAACAAAACAATGTTGTTCCGCATTTCTAAAAGTCCTCTCATTCAATATCGGCGAGGCGACACAAAACACGCTTTTAGATTAGCATACATCTCTCGGGTTGGAATGGGACTATTTAAAGTTTAAAGCCTTTGCAGCTCATATCACAACTCGGATTATTGATTGCTCGTGAAGCGAATAAGGAATCTGTCAATTAAGGAAATAAATTAGCTTATACCCTTTGAAAGTTCATAATTTTAACCAATTAAAGGGGGGTATCGAGCAGATTAACATTAGAGGGGTAGCCATAATCCCTTGTACACGAGTGAATTATATAAGAATGTAAAAAGATGCCTTATTTAAAGCATCAATTGTCGTTACACTGATAGCTTTAATATGACGCTATTTAGTTGAGAGGCCCAACAAATAGCGACACAAGAAATTTTATGGAAACTTATACGTTATGCGCTTAGAACATACTATCTAGCTTAGTTTATGTAGTTTAGATAAAATTGACCCAGAAAAATTTAAAACACATCTATTTTTTTTCTTCCGAGAAAAATAAACAATTGATCAATTTGAAAACAATATCACGAGCCAAGATCATTCCCAATCCCGAGTACGGAAGTTTAATTACTCTTTAAACTACAACGAACCGCTCAGTCTTAGTGAAATACCTACTCACCTTTTCTACAATGCAAACCTTGTCAAATAAACTGCATGTCAATTGCACGATCCAATTTGATTGCTTTGTAAGAATATCTAAATTTTCCAACCCAGAGTAGAAGAAAAATGACCAAGTCCGGCCCCCGTGAACCCTCAAACACATTTGGTTGTTCGACTAAGGCACATTGACTGGCAGTGTATCCAGTAGGTACCACCCGGCCGTGTCTAGATTCTAGAATAATGCTGCTCACTTTATTCACATTTGCTGCGGGGACAAAAGCTAAGTCAATCTTAAGTCTGATCCCAATGCAATTGTCTGTCAGTCTTTGTATCTCTCAATATAAGATCATTTTTGTTCATTCTATCTGAAGCCGGCACTTAAGTGGCTCTTTTCAAGTATTTCGTCGGCTGTCCGCCCACTCCTTCGATTCTAGCATATCGTTTGGCTCTTGCTGCGATCTTCAGTGTCTCCGGGATCGGCTGATCTCCCAATGTAAAGAATTTATTCGAGTATCATGTAATACTGCGAATAATTTATTACAAAAGGGGGCTCGGTCATTCGATTTCATCACAGTGATACCAAGGAGGAGGTCTTATTTGTGTTTGTGCCAGCGACAAGTTGCTTCCATTTCCTTTAACCTTTGTTAGGTAATCGGTCAATAGCGCAACAAGGCGGCCAGCCCCACCAATAAAGTAAGACATTATTTTCTGTAAGAAGAAAATCAACCCGACAGATACACGCTGGGAGCACACTGTTCAGATACTCTTGTTCTTAAATGCATTTTATGCGATTTTTATTGGATTTTGTGGCAAACAACCATTACTGAGGCCATTGCTAGGTGAGTGCGAAGAAAATTAAATCGGATGCCGAGCTACAGAGTCGTGGTCCGTGGAAATGAGTCTAATTGATATTCTCTTCACGAATGTGTGCGCCACCTGGATGGCTTTTGGGTGGTAAATGCGACTAAGAATGGTCATGTTATTAGTCGTGTTATTGTCGAGTGTATAGAGTAATTAAAAGTAGCGTTGCAAATGGGAAACGTATAGCTATTCCACGACGTGGTGGGTATAATAATTAATTTCAATGTATGGTGATCCGAACACCTGATGGAATGGAGATTTTATACACAATTTTATTACAGGTGATGGATTTTATACTTCATCTTTCTTAAGTGCCCGCCATTAGGTGTCTGTAGCGACTTGACAGCGCATCTGCTGTCGGTCCAATGTTTGTGGTCGCAGTTATCGCCAAAAAATTCAATTTTATTAAATTCATGAGACGCACACATTACAGGAAATTATTAAGGTGAGTCCGGGCTGCGATTATGATGTGCTGCCTAATTGTGGATGAACTACTTGAAACATGAGCTCCCTAGATCCTACCAAACAACTCTCAGGTATAACAACTGATAGCTTGGAGACTGTCTAAAGAAACGACCTGCGAAATTGTGCAAATGGCACTCAGTCCAAGAACGGTGCAGCGTAGCTGGGCCAAGACAACTGTAGTACCAATCACAAGGAAAAGTAACATCCAAATTAAACCCATAAGACAATCGATCAAAAAGGTTTAGAATTAAGGATTAATTTAGGAGGCTTTCTGGTTCCATATTGGGCGCCTCCCTACGTAGTGGATAGCAGAACGCTCACTTTATATAGTGGCTATATCGACAAAAAGTAACCAGCAAGTTAAAAGAAAAATCCAGGAGCACCTGTATCAAAATGACCGTCGATTAGGAGGTCAACGTCTGCAATCCAGTTCAGCAAGTAAGTGCTACAGTGTGTACGCAGAAGTTACAGTCCGTAAAACGGACCGTTGAATACGCCATTCTATCCCACATTGTAAAATGTTGATGGCATAGCTATTTTTTAACTTCAAAAAGGGGCGTGGTACAACCGCCCCTAATTACAAACTATTAATTATAAGATACTTCCACAGATATTTCCAAGTTGCACTTAAATGTACGTAAAATTGCAATTTTTTGGTTCAAATTTAATATTTTTGAAAACTTCACCCCTAAAAGGGGGCGTGGCTAAAAGCTTCATATGAACGAAATCTGGACTAAAGTCTCGTTTACCTAACTTGCTACTTTTTTGTTTCATGCTGTCCGAAATTAGGCTCAAGGCCAGTCGAAATTAAGTTTTTCTATAAAATTTTAGGTTTTTCTACAATTCTGCCTCCAAATGTGGGCGTGGCGAAAAGTCTTGTATGAACAAAATGTGGAACTAAGCGTTTTCTACATAAAATATTAAGTAAATTTTTTTCAATTTCGAGCAAAAATATTGAGTAAACTGCATTTGAAAATTTACTATTAAAATAGATGCCACGCCCACTAGAGGAGGTTTACCAACTTAATTTGTTTGTGTCTTACATTCACTAGGAGATGCTAAGTGTCAAATTTCAGCCTCTTAGAACGTCTTACAGTTTTGAAAACTCTGGAGGTAGTTGCACATTTAGACCGATTGTGGACGTGTCTTTGGGCGGATTTCAAAATTTTTTACACTTGTACTGCTTCGCATGACGTGGACCTTACGTACGCAGTTTCAGCACCCTAGCTCAAAATTTAAGGCCTAAAAATATGTGACATACAGACGGACGGACGGACGGACATGGCTCATTCGATTCAGAATTCGGTCTCGATCATATGCCCTTAAGGTCTTGGGGTCTACCATTATTATTTCAATGTGTTACAAACTATGTGACAAACTTTATATACCTCCTATCCTATGGGATGGGGTATAAAAACCGTTTATGGATCACCGGCAGGGCATGATCCTGCAACCCTCAAATTTCGCGGGTACAGCTGTCTGTAACCGATTACAATACAGATGACCGATTCAATCTTTGTGCAAAATCGACGACCTCACCTGTTTTCCTCAACGTGGGACACACTCAAAAGGGACAAAGTCTGGTAAGCCCGCATATCACTGGCTTTCATAACCGTGGAAGTGCCTTTTAACCTTTTTTAGCTTTGCCGTTAAGGAGGCGGTTAGAAAAATCTGGAGGATAGCTGAAAGGTAGAATCAGGGGAGAAATGCAAGATGTGTTGTCCTTTCTTCACCCCGGGTATATAATATATAAAACATATCCTGATGGAAGCAAGACTAAGCATTAACCTTCTTTTGATAAATAAAACATAAATGCTTAGTTTATTCTTAAAATACCAAAGACTTTAATTCCTACAAAGGTGACCAGACTTTACTTAGCTCAACGTCATAGAATCTGAAAACCCATTTATCATGACTCTCGACGGTATTCTTCCACAATACTGCTTAAAGAAAAAAATTTCTGTAACAAATCCTTCGACGAATCGAAAAACTTTGAAATTTGGTACACAGATGGTTAAAAAAAGGTTCAGGGCCTGGTTTTCGTTTTCATGAAGAACTGTCGTAACCGGACAGTTAGCCTTAACTCAAGCTCATGAGACTTTCAGGATAAAGAACAATATTCGACTCGGAATAGCGCTTGATTCACCCCTCACTAAATCGAAGCTTGTTCTGGAAACTTTCATGGCCATCCAAGAGCTAGATAAGATTAATCTAGTCATCTTTCCATAACGGCTTTGCTGGCAATTAACTAAAAGGCTGCCTATTTAAAGACGGTGCAATTTTTTTCTAAGGTGGAGCTACAGTCCAGGGTGGAATGTGCAACTACACCCCTCAAAGAGTCTGAACCATTTTGCGGATTCAGTCAAAGACTTCTCAATAGCTTTGCTACAATTTTAGCTCAAAACGCATCCAAAAATGTCTGACTTAATTTAAGTGGGCAGTAGGTAACGCTACAAAAATTCTTAGATTTTCCCCAAGGTAATCTGATAACTTGACCAAACCTGGACTGGGCGAAACTTAAAATTCTATTTGGAATTTTCAACGGCCTTTGCAAACTGAAGAAATATTTTCATCATATTAGTCTCTCAACGGACCCTAAATGTAGAGCGATGAATCCTGTCTTCCCATAATCCTTGATTACCCTTGACTGCCTCTCAGAAGAAATACCCTCGGCGAGGAAATTATTTCCTTGATCATTGTTTTCCTGACTGCTTCCGTATTGGAAAAATCGAAAAATTTATATACATGATTTTGTCATGAATGGACAATAGGCTCTTTTTTAGAAAACCGCAGTACTCTCCAGAATAATAACATATAAGGTTCCGAAGATACTCAGTCTTGACAGAAGTTACAAAGCACTGCGATAAACAGAAATTTCAGAAAGCGCAAACAGCTCTCAAAGCTTTAAATGGATTTACCAAAATCAAGCTTAATTATTCGGGCAAAGTCAACGTCTTTTGGGTGTCCGCCCAAGGTGGAGTAGAGGGAAACAAGACTATACGGAATCCTAAAAAAAGCAGCGGTACCCCTCATATGACCTGAACCCCTCTGGGAAATAGAAAAACGTACATAGCTACGAAAGAGTTCAGGAAAACGGAAAGGGCAAACTGAGCTAAGACGTGGAAAGCCTTTAAGGCCTGTAGAAGCTTCTACAAAAATTCTACTAGCAAATAAAAATCAAGTACAAACAAGTGGGAAAGTGCAACAGTGGGTATGCAAAAGCTTCAATCCATCTACGACGGATTGCAAAATATCCGACCATACCAAAAAGGAAACTGCCAAATTGAAATTAAAATTGAAATTGAATGCTTTATACTAGGTGGTTGCATACATTTCGGCCTAAAACTCCGCCTTTTTAACTAAAAAAATCACTTTTTTTTAATGCCACGCCCACAAATGTGGGCGGAGGCACATACAATATATGCATAAATGTTAGAAAAGTTAATATATAAAGCTTTTGTCATATAATTTTTTGTCAAATTTCATATATATTTATTGAAAAACAGTCATTTTAAGCTAAAATCCCTTAAAAAGTGGGCGTGGCCAATGAAAAAGCTAAATCTTTTTGGCTACCTTAAAGACAATTATAAGGCGATGTAACGTACCAAAAATGAATGCGCTAGCGCCATTGTAACATAGCTAAAATTTGCAAAATGTATTTTTTTAAATTAGAGATGGTCGCACATACAGGCCTGTAGTGGGCGTGTCTGTGGGCGGATTCAGCTTATTTTCAAACATGAACTGAAGGACTGGACTTCCAACCAACCCACAAAATTTTAGCTCTCTGCCTTAAAATTTAAGGCCTAAAAGTTCTTTACATACGGACGGACGGACGGGCGGACATGGCTTAATCGATTCTCCTGTCGGTCCCAATCATATCTCTAAAAGGTCTTAGGGGTCTACGGTGATTATTTCACTGCGTTACAAACTATACATCAAACTTAATATACCCTGGGTCGGGTATAAACAATGCTAAAACATCTCCAAGACTCCAGGTCTCCGAGACTTTGAGTTTTGTTTTATTTATCTTTCGGAATCCTTTCCAAACTCTTTATTCCGTACTTTTTCCGTGCGGTTTTAGGAAATGCTTTTAGTAATACTTAAATCCTTGTCGATAATCTTGTTTTGCCACCCCTTAAATGAAAACACATCCAATAATTATGCGTCTGCTCAAGAGCTTATAATAACCTGCTTGAAAGCGCTTTTTTCCATGTTTCCGGTTTGCGTTGCTCTGATAAAGCTAAGCAAGAGTTCTATGCTGGTTCCCGAAATGGATGCTTTTTGCAATGGTAAATGCCCGAACTAGTAAGCTCGAAGCTCTAAAGCTTTCGTTGAAATTGTCCATTGGTCTCAATATTAGCTTAAGTGCAGTTGGCTAAGCTTTTCACACTACCTTATCAGGAAAAAGCACTGATATCATTATTAACAGTGCAGAAAAGTTTGCTTTGAAAAAATAATAGAGTTACCAGGTGCGTATTTGTCAGAAAGAAAGTCGTCTATTGTTTCTTTTCGTTTAAGGAAGATTATGATATAAAAGAACTGTGACATTGACATCCTCCCAGTTTAACGCAATTCCTTATGGTGTTCCTATGGAGTTGGTTTAAAAAGGTTTTATATTTAATAAACTATAAGCTCGTGTATTATAAGTGTGACATGGGAACTAAAGGGGATCTTATTAAAAGCACGCATTGTATTCTGGACTGCAGAAAAATTTTACAGGCTTAAATGGAACCAGTGTCAAACTCCCCTGGAGGGCAAATATCTTGCCGGTTCGTTTGACTTCAAATTAATTGGAACCGAAGCACTGAAGAAATAATGAAGAAAGGTCTCATTGTTCTTTACACTTGTAAACAAGCCATTGGGGAAAAGTGGATTTGGGACTTCAACCCAAAATAGTGTACTAGACCTATTCTTATTCCTATGAATCATTGGTATGGTGGGAGGCGTCTAAAACAAAATCTAACCTAACGATCTGAAGAAAGTACAAAGATAAGATCCACAATTCAAACAGGTCTGGAAACAGTGCTGCACCTCCAACCTCTGGAGCTCTTCACAAAAAATGTGGCGGCAAAGGCAGCACTCAGACTAAGACAGAACATAACCCCTGGAAGCCACTAAATCTAGGGCACTTGAGCAGACTGAACCTCACAAATCAAAATGTGGTACTGTGCAAACCCGTAGAGATTATAAGAAATCTCAATTTGACTTCGATAAAAGATTTCAAGCCGTCATACCAAGTCCACAAGACTGGGTGGAGGCAAACGATATCATCGGAGGTATCGCTATCTATACCGATGGATCGAAAACAGATTGTGGAAAAGGATCAGGAGTCTTTTTGGAATCACTGCACATCAACCAGTTATATCGACTAAATGACTACGGCGGTGTCTTTGAAGCCGAGATTTACGCGGTGAAGAGAGCTGCACAGACATTTCACTCTATGGATCTTCCGGAATTTTCACTCTATGGATCTTCTGGTGCATTGACAGTCAAGCAGCACTTAAAGCCCTGGATCAAAGACTGCGTAACGGCACTTAGAGAAATAAGCTTTCACACAGTTCTACTCTGTTTCTGGGTACATTAGCGTGGCAGGAAATGCAATGAAATGGCAGACGAACTGGCCAGGAAAGGCTCTGATATGGGTATGATGTTGGCTGACCGAAAAGTACTTCCTTCTTTCAACAAAGCCAAAAGTTTCATTGATCGCGGCTAAACTTATGGTGTGACAGTCTAAGACCACGGCCACACACTGAGCGGCTGACCGGCATATTTCCCATACAAATGACACTTGCCGCTCTACCGCTTTCCGCTCAGTGCGTTGCGTGGTCACTTCCGTTCCTTTTCATATGTTTTGATTTCGCTGCTCTGCCGCTTTGCCGCTCAGTAAGTGACTGTAGCCTGAGGATTGTTGTGGCCAGTGTGGCCGACCCTAATATCTCTTATAAGAAACTTTACAAGAACACTCATTGGCGTAGACACAGTACACTTTACTACTGGTGTCATGGCTACGCGAATGGGAATCTTTGCGAGCGGCTTCTGTAGAAGCTGTAGAGAGCTCAGCTAAGAAGAAGAAATAGAGTCTATAGAACACTTTCTCTGTCACTGTCTAGTGCCCCAAAAATGACGACTTGCCAATTTTGTTGTCAGGCTCTTTGAAAGCCTGAACGACCTAGCAGAAGTGTCACTACTAGACCTAAATAGATTTTTTGAAAGGTCTGCCTGGTTAAGCTAGTTAGACATACCACGTTTTTCTTTAGTGTGATCACAATGGGTCAATCTGGCCATCGAGTGAATTTACGTCAAATGCAATCAACTCTTCCAAACTTCATATTACGATTCCAGGGGCTCGTTTTATTTTTCAGAAATGGAAAAAACTAGATCCAATGGATCTGTGATGTAGCCTCATGTAAAACCTCATTGTAGGTCTTTAAGAATTGTAGGTGCCGGAAAATCACCCTGCCGGAACCTCAGCCCTGATGCGTCAAAAAAAAACATAAAATAATGAAAATGCCATTTATCTTGTCTTTAAAGACTGTCGCAAAAATATGTCTTTTAAAAAATATTCTGCATTCAATATTCATTACTTAAAAAAAATAAAAATAGAAAGGATGTTTGAACACATTTTATTTCCTTAAAGCTTGCTTAAATTAAATTCCTCCCAAATGTCCTTCAACATATGGTAACCTAAACCATTCCCATTAAATTAAGGCAATTATAATCTTCTCCTTTCGAGTGTAAGCAACCCATTGGCCGTCTTCGTTTGACAACTGATTGATGTATTGAATTACCTTGTTATACTGTGCGCAATTACATCAAAAACTAGGGCGCACGTAAAAAGATGTGTCACCAACAGCCAGTGTGATAAACGAGATACTATATCCTTGATGCTGCTTCTCGCTGTACACACCCCTAAAAATACTGCTATCTACAACAATTAATTGATTAATTGATTGATACCATCACCACAAAAGGCTGGTAATAATCCCCTCCAAACAAAAGCCACCCAATGTCGTCTTGTATTTCCTTTCATGAACCCTAATCAAATACTTTTGCCGCGGATTCAAATCAATTTTGTGGCATCGCAGCCGAATCGACGTCACTTTCAATTATCCTTCGGTATATATATATATATGTATATCGCTCTGTCATTTTTTGTTTTCTTTCCCGATGCGGTAGCCAAGTTTTTGGTGGATGATGGTGGCTGGTAAAATTAATTGAGAAGATCAAAGTCGTCTCATTCGAAGCCAATTTTTTTAATCAATTTTTTAGCCTGCGATATTTGGTACGTGGTGCTTTAAGTCAGGTATTCATCTTGTGGGGGATATAATGTTACATTCCGCAAAGCAGATGCTCATTATCCTATTGAATGAATGAAGTAATATGAAAGCACTAGACTCAAGGTTATAAAGGAAGAAGAGAATGTCGGTCGGTATGATGGGATTAAGATGATGTTGTTCCTGATTTCGAATGCTTTATCACCACTAGGTGCTGAGCATCATTCGTAGGAGGTTGAAAAAAGGTTAGCTACAGCGCGTTACTTTAAAGCTCTTCCTTAAATTTGCGATTCTAAATCCTAACATACAGGCTGCTACTGCGAAATTTTGAATGTAATCATCATCGGTTTTACACCAATTTTTTTGTTCTGGAAATTTGCCAGTTGTAACAGCTTTAAGCTAAGATTTTACCACTTCAAAAAATTTTTATGGCATGATGTATTATCGTGTATCAGCCTCCCTTAGAGTGTTTGTGATTTTTTACAATGATTATCTAAAAATATGATTTTCTACATTTAATTACAATTCTTAACCCGAAAACTGTTTGACTTGCCTAGAACTTATAGATTTAGTTAAGCTCTGGGTTATGAGTTACGAAAACGATCAAGTTGCTCAAACAACTCTCCTAGATTTCGGTTGTTTCCTATTTTGGGCCTTTTTTTGTGACCTATTTTATTTCAGGGTTTTTATTTTTCTAAAGGTTTCGCACAAGGGTAGCACAACTACAAACAACAGCTCCGCATCGAAGTGCATAGGAGCAACGATTAGAAGAGCTGGAGTACACTTGCTGCATATTATTCTGCAAGGACATGTCGAATTTTAAGCATCTCCTATTTTCTTCCTTTAGGTTAGCTTGGGTTGTTTGGGTTGATGAAGGCGAGATAACCCGCGCCTCATCGCACTAGGTCTTCGGAGACCCATTGTAATGCCCAGTTAGGGAAGATCCATGTTGTTGTTTGGATGATCCATCCAAGACCGGCACAGTGACAAAGCGAGGTATTTATGTAATTGCAGCAAGCCGTCTCACCGCATCCATCATAGCATGATGTCTCCGTAGATTTTGGCCAGTAAGTATGCTTTATCTAATAACGATAAACTTGTATCCTATCGTTCTTGATAGGCGTGTTAGTTTGGGACTTTTTATATTATGGCCACATTTGCCTTGAAATTCTACGGGTGGACAGGGAGGTTGATCTATTATGTATTTGCTTTCATCCCTATCTTGTTTTCCACCCGTCTTCTGAGCTCACAGAGCGAGTTTTTGATCCATTAAAGGGCTTGTTAAGGTTCGGATGCTGATCCTTTTTGTGCAAGCTCGTCAGCTGTTTCATTGCCGCGAACGTTACTGTTTTCAGGAACCCAGCAGAGTGTTACAATGTGCTGTGAGCCAAGAACCTCAAACTTAATAAGTTCCGATTTGATTTCGATATCTATGATATCATTGCGCTTATTGACCACCGCTTGGTAGACTTTGCAAGAGTCGGGCAATCTTATTGATTTCTCCATCACATCTGGATGTGGGTCTTTAGAGTAAAAGCTTGCACCCGTACCACTGCTCATTTTTGACACATCTATGTATATGGCTTTCGATAAGTTTTTAAGCGGTTCCTTCGAGTCTCACTCAATTGAAAGGCGTTTCGAAGTCGAGATAAAAACTAAGGTAGTCAGAGGAGGTGTCGATTCTTGTATGGCTGTGTAGAGCTGCGTGAGTCCATAGAGCCTATAATCTATTTAATTGACTTACTGAGTCCAAAAGCGCTTTTGGCGGCTGATTCTTGCATATAAAAGTCAATGGGTAACAGATTGAGAATCGCCTTCCGTCTTTTCCTTAGACTTTAACATTAACATTAAATTAAAATTAAGTTACACCGAAGGGCATTACACTTCAAGGATAATCTTTGGCAGTACTTCTTATGATTGACTTACCTTTCTGCGTAAGTGCTGTTATGCAGTGAGTACTGCGTGGAAGTTTCTGGTTCGAATCCAAACCGGAGCTACTTATGTAAAAGTTATTTTATTTATTATATTGTTTATTTTAAAATATTTTTTATCGATATATTTTCTCATATCGAATATAGACCCTCATCATCCCAGTCCTGCTTTACGGTGCAGAAGCATGGACCCTGTCAAAGGCGGATGAAAACACTTTAGGCTGCTTCGAGAGGAAAATTCTTCGGACGATTTACGGTCCCGTCTGCATAGACGGAGAGTGGAGGAGGAGATATAACATCGAACTGTACGGGCTGTACAGCGATACCTAGCCAAAAGAGTCAAAACACAACATCTACGATGGCTGGGTCATCTAGAGCGGATGGACACCAACGCCCCGGCCCGGAAAATCTTCGAATCCACACCGCTGGGACGGCGCGGTAGAGGAGCACCGAGACTCATGTGGCGCACTCAAGTGGAAGGGGACCTCAGCCAACTTCGCGTGCGAAACTGGAGACGGCTAGCTATAGACAGAGCTGGCTGGCGAAGCTTGTTGGCTGAGGCATAGGTCCACCCCGGACCGTAGCGCCACCTTAAGTAAGTAAGTATATTTTCTCATATTTTAATATATATATTTTTTTTCATCACAGACCTCTTAATCTGCGGTTCGGAGTCCGCAAAAGAACTTAGGTCCATTCCATGTAACCCACAGTATGCACAGTTGTCTCTTCTCTTCTTCTTGCGTCAAGAGCTGCAAGTGCTAGTTGGCTAGTTAGTTTTTACCTACTTACTCAATTCTGACTTAACTCAGAAAAAAAAACTCAAAACTTCTTGGTAGCTACTCCAAAATCTATCTAGATTTAAGCTTTAAATTTTTTTTCAGTTGGTTCCTTGGCTCTGGCACTATCGAACGTCATGACTCAACTTTCTCAGCGCGAACGTCACTTCTTATCAAAATTCAGGAAATGCAGTTCGAATTTTGGTTTAATACCATATTTCCACCGACCACTTATCCGCAATTAACATAAATCTTCAACCTTAAAATCTCGAGATTTAACATACAAATTTAAAATTTCCCCGACAATTATTTCAAAGTAAATCCGCTCATTAATCTCATTTAAGCTTTTCACACGCCTCTGTTATTCGATTTTAAATCCGTTTCGCACACTTTTATGACAGTTTGATACTTAAAAGACAAATTGAAACTATCCACGAATGACAGATCTGTATATATATCTGTCATTCGCAATATATTTTCTGTTCGGATTTTTACAACGACTATCTTGCTCCAGTGAAATGTTTGAGAGCCAAAAATTTTGAGAGCCAAAATGGCAATAACCAGTTCTCGTGGCAAATTAATTTTTTTTCCAGTGGAAACACTTCGGGATTTAGTTTTAATTTTCTCCCGCTTATTGCAGTCTTATGTCCGGTGGAGACACACTATAAAGCTTCAGCATTTTCATACCGACTTTGTTAACTTGAAAACTTATGCTAACTCGAGTTGAACTCGCAAGCTCGAGTTGAACTCGCGAACTCGAAAATGATCTCGCACTGAAAAACTAGCCCGTAGAGTTATGGAAAGATCGTTTAAAATGACCTTGCATAAGGGCCTTCCGCAGATTTCTTCTTGACTCCGTTCAGTTCTTGTGTCACAGTAAATATTCAACCTTGGTTTAACTCAAACTCATTCTATCGGCGAAAAAAAATGTTTTATTTTAATGTTCAAAAAATTCCAACTAAATCAATGAATTTATTTATGACAGCATGTTTTTACCCCGAATTTATAGATGACATTATGGCGATACGTTTCTCCAGGGTTCACAACAGTAGACGGAAAGTTGGGCTGAAATTAAGTCCGAAAATTTTAATGAAAATAACAATTTTCGAGTAAAATTTAGTAATAACAAACCTGATTTACGGAATCCGGGTATGCTTGAGTTTCAAAACAAAATGCGCTCTGTTTCGAATACTTTGCTCCTCCTTTCCCCAATATTGGTTTTTCCTACAAGAAGAAAGGATGAGCCATGTTTCAAAGTAGGAACTCTTGAAATAATGTCTGTACGAGCAAAAATTTACGAGCAAAGGGTCGCCTTATATTTATACGCGACACAAAACGTTGTAAAATTCAATGGACGCTCTTGGCAGACGCACTTTTACGGCAACATCAATAAAGCTGTATAGTTATATTGATTGAATCGTAAATGGACGTCTTTGCGGAACCTGTTTTATAAACTGTTTATCTTGACTAAGCTCCTTTAAACTACGAACCATCAAATGGTTGTAAACGCCCTTAAAGAACTATTCAAAAGGGGTTTCGAAGGCTATAACCTAAATTCCAGCTACGCATAGGATGGGCACTTGAATTTATGTCCTCTTGTCTTCACAAACGTATACTTCGGGATTAGTTGCGACTTGTTGCTCAACATTGTTGGTATAATAATACTTTAAGTAAGCCCGACAACAACTTTAACAAACTCAAATGACCTTGTTTGCAAGAAACAATCGCCTTTGTGCGACACACAAAAGGCCCCTGCTGCCCTGGTCATACTTAAAAAGCCTACAGTACAAATTTGTACTTACCCCTTTCTTTGTATTCGGCATACCATTACTGGTGTAGAACTGCACTCCGGGCTGATCCGAGGCCACTTCCATCCAACGGCCACTCTTTGGGTAAGCAGCTCTGAAAGCAAACAACGATTATGCCTCACAATGGCTAGCCATACCAGCCACCATCCAATCGCACTCACTTCGCCACCACAGTGATGCCATTGTTGTCCAAGTTAACGCAAAAGTTGTCATCAAATCCTTTCTCTCCTTGCTGCAGCAGTCGGGGACCCAGTTTCGTTGTTTCTCTCAAATCAAACGGAGTTCCTTTTACGTCCGTAAAACCACCGGTCGGAATGGAATCACCATCGGTCGTGGTTATCTTATCCGCTTTGATGCTGATGGTATGGTCGTACACGGCTTCCTGCCCAGCAGCCTGGTGCGTGTAAAAGGTAAAAATAGCATCAGTATAAACACCGGACTATATTTGCCGTCAGCCAGTTTCACTTACATGACCTGCCAGGTTGAAGTACGAGTGATTGGTCAGATTGATGGGGGTAGGTTTTGTAGTCGTAGCGCTGAAGCGTACATGGAAACAGTTATCAGCGGTAAGCTGAAAGCATACAGTGGCTGTTACTTCTCCGGGAAATCCTTCGTGCCCATCGGGGGAGATATGCTGCAACTTTAGTGAGCAGCTCTTATGGTCGAGCTCTGCAACCGACCAGTGCGCCAGGTTAAATCCAATAAACCCGCCATGAAGGGTGTGTTTGTCGAAAAAGTTTTTGCTGACCTTTACTTCTTTGCCGTTGAGGATAAAGCGTCCGTAGCCAATGCGGTTGGCAACCTGTCCAACAGTTGCACCAAAGTACGGATTCGTTTTGAGATCGACATACGCTGAAAGTGGAGTTTCGAGAAAATTTCCTCAATTTATACTCAACTGTGTGGAACATACCTTCGACCTCGTCAAAGCCAAGGACGACATCGTCAATCGAGCCCCTCGAGTCGGGAACTTTGATGCTGGTGATTGTTGCACCAAGTGTTATTACCTGTGTACAGTGGAGAGTTATTGATAGGTCATTCTTGGAGGCACTTTTCTTTTGAATGATTTAAATTGTTGAATTTTTGTTTGGAATTTCGAAAAGAGTGGCAGTGTCAAGGGTAAGTGCTACAGTGTGTGCAGTAAAACGGACCGTTGAATACTCCATTCTATCTCACATTGTATACGTTGATGTTATTGGTATTTTTTGACGTTTTATGAGTAGTGAAAACTTCTTAAAGGGCATAATCAACCGCCCCTTATTAAAAGCTATCAATATTAACAAAGATATTTCCAAGTTACGCAAAAATGCAATTTTTTGTTTCAAATACAATATTTTTGTAAAATCGACCCCTAAAGGGGGGTGTGGCTGAAACCTTTGTACAAACGAAATCTAGAATGAAGTCTCGTCTACTGCTTTTTTTATTCTTTCCTAAATTAGGCTTAAGGCCAGTCGAAATAACGTTTTTCCTAAAAATTAGAGGTTTTTCTTCAATTCTGCCTCTAAGTGTGGGCGTGGCTCAAAGTCTTGTTAAAAAAAATTTAGAGCTAAGTGTTTCCTGCTTAATATATTAAGTAATATTTTTTCGGTTTGGAAAAAAATACTGAATTAAATGCATTTGAAAAATAACGCTTTAAATCGATGCCACGCCCACTAGGGGAGGTAAAGCGATTAACTACATTTTTATTTTGTGTATCTTTTAATAAACAGGAGGTGATAATATATCAAATTTCAGGCTATTAAGACGTTTTACAGCTTTAAAAGCTCTGGTAGGTTCACGTTAACAGCGGTTGTGTGCGTGTCTGTAGGCGGATTTTAAGATTTTTACACTTACTGCTTCGCATGAAGTGGACCTTACGTCAGAAATTTCAGCACCCTACCTCAAAATTTAAGGCCTAAAATATGTGACATACAGACGGACAGACATGGCTTATTTGATTCAAAATAAGGTCTCGATCATTATGCCCTTAGGGTCTTAGAGGTGCACCAATATTATTTAAATGTGTTACAAACTATGTGACAAAAATTTTTATAGGTACTCCCATGGGATGGGATATAAAAAATATGAGTTGTAATAGGGTGTGGTGACTGAACCACTTTTTTTTCTAGTTTTCTTTAATGTGCTGCTTTAAATTTAGAATCTAAATTTACAGGCATCTCTATTGAAAAATGCTTTATCAGATTTTTTTTCGGAATAAACTTGCATCAAAAAGTGTTTTTAAAACAATTTTTTTTGCCGTGGAGTAGTGGTTAGTATGTGCGCATACTACGCAAGTGGTCTGGGTTCGAATCCTACCATCGTCACATGAAAAGCCGCGTTCTTTTTCACGGTCCCCACCTCCGCGATGGTCTGACAAGCCCTCCGAGAGTATTATTTGTCTTCAAAAACTCCCCAAAGTGCCGTTCGGCAGATTCGGCAATACAGATGCCTGCATCGCCCATGTCCAATTGATAATAATTAATTGTTGTTAATAATTAATTATTAATAATTGTTAATGATTAATTATTGAAAGGCAAACGGTGACCAATCGAGGTATATTTTCGTTCCTGCCATCTATTTAACTTTCTGATCAGTTAAATTCGCTTGGTTACAAGAAATAGCCACATGGTTCTTTGAACATTATTTCTTTGGAGTTTTTAAAAGAACGACATGCAATTGAGGTAGAAAGAAGGCAAAAACACATTTTCGGGGAAACCAGGACTCACAGTTTCATCAAAACTCGCATTAGCAAAGTCGATCAAGTAATTATCCCTTAAGACTTCTCGCCTTCAGCGGTATATGAAGTCTATTGCTTTTATATATCTTTTGAAATACTGTTTAGAACTTTAATGAAATTCGAGACAACGTATCTTATCATTCAATTTATCACTTGTCAAAGGAATGGTCAACATTTGACGTGATATCTTTGGCAAACAATCAGTGCCAAAAAACATGAACGTCAAACGTATACTCGATCAGGAAAGACTAGAAGTTCAGCCCGCCAAAGTGTGCAGAAAAACTGAGGGTATAGCCGATTTTCACGATTAACTTGGAGAACTTTGCGTGTCGGGACGTTTGAGTGCACCTTACCTTAAGGTCATAAGTACCTATACAAGCACCATAAACATGGAACCTAGTATTTGGTTACGCATCAGTAACGATTTTTGTAATTCGTCCGATAATTTCAAAGATCGTTGAACACAGACTTTTTGCATATATTCTAACTTCAAAAATAACTAATGGGAGGATTACAATCCGCCTAGGCGAATCGTTGCATACCCCATCCCGATTGACAACTGTCAAGCTCCAAAATGCGTCAAAAATTTTCGTTGTTAAATTTCAGTTTCTATAAACTTTAATTAAGTTAAGATGTGTCAGTTTAGAATCTTCTTTCTTAAAAATGGGGCGTGGCATCAACCCCCTCTCAATAACATAATTTTTTTATCATATTTTTTATCAGATTACAAAATTGTTTTTTTAATTAAAAATGCCCCCAAAGGTGGGCGTGGCAAAAATTTATTCATTTGAGTTGATATAAATAAATAAATAGAGTGGCGCAACAGCTCGAGGTGAACCAGGGCCAACTTCTCAACAATGTATGCTGGTGTGTTAATTTATTTTACATACAAAGGGACCTACAATTTTTTGCCGAATCTGAACGGCACTTTGAGAAGTTTTTCAAGACAAATGATACTCTCGGAGGGCTTGTCAGACCCTCGCGAAGGTGGGACCGTGAAAAAGAACAAGTCTTTTTTTTCAGGTGACGATGGCAGGATTCGAACCCAGGCCTCCGGCGTAGTAAGCACACACACTAACCACTACGCCACGGCACCCCACCATTTGAGTTGATAGCTTACGTACATATCGGAAGATTTTATAGTGAAGTGAATAATAATTAGAATGTATATTAAATATGACCACTCCTACAAGGGGGCGGTTTTCGCTTTTTTCTTAAATGCCAATCACAATATACTTAAGCGAGGATATCGCATACCAAATTTCAGCTTCATACGACAACTTTGATTTTTCATGCTAATGGGTAAAGTGGGCGTGTCAGTGGGCGGATTTCAAAAATTTAACACTTGTACTGCTTCGGGACCTAGATATAAGGTTTCAAGTTCCTAGCTCATTATTTAAGGCGGGCGGACGGACGGACGGACGGACATGGCTCATTCGACTGACCATTCGGTCTCGATCATATGCCCTTAAGGTCTTGGGGTCTACGGTGATTATTTCCCTATGTTACAAACTATGAATCAAACTTAATATACCTCCTATCTTATGGGATGGGGTAAAAAAATTAAACAACCCCATAATGGCTGCTGTTTGTAAAAATGTGCTACAACAAGTGTGCCGAGTCCAGGTTCATGTTGAAATTGCACTCGTTGCGAGAAACAAGCTTCGCGCACTCACTCACGAACTCAGAGGTAGGATCAGAGACAGGGGTGCACTTTTATTTTCTTCTTATACCGTATTGCTCATAATGAACTCACCTGAACTTCCATTTGGTTTTCATTGGAGAAGGTAAAACGGCGAACTTCTTTTGCTGTACCGGTAAATGGATCATTGGCGCTACCAAAAGCGTCCTCTGTAATTGTCAGCATGTTGTTGTTGTAGGTATGTTGGGTATGTATATGCAAATTAGTTGATATTCAACTAGTTTTCGCGCGCAATTTTTTGTTCTGCGTGGCCGATTTAATTAAAGACTCGTCAGCTTCTGCTTCCACACTCGCAATTACAAACCTTTCTGCTAGGAGAGCAAAAACCAACTAAACGGCAGTGTACAATATTTTAGTTTCAGAGATCGTTCACTTTTTTTTGCTGTTTTTCTGACATTTTCTTATCAAATCAAATCCGATTCAAGGTGAGAGCAGCGGTGTGAGAAATTTGCCATTGTGGTTTGATAATAATTTAATATCAACAAAACAATATTTGCGTTATCAGCTGAGAAGTGGTTTTGTTGAATTGTCACCGCGGTGCTGAGGAACTTGTTGTCATTGCACTTAGGTTTGGTTTAGATATTATGTGTGTACGTGTACACATAGGCGGTATCTAGATACTTATTGTGTTTTCGTTTAATAGTTTGTAGGTATCAATGTTGTGTACATAATGTGAAGCGATGACGCCACTCTTGTTGACTGAGTGGATGTAGCATGTAGGTACTCGAGCATTAATAGTGCCTAGGTACTGTGCATATGAGGCTCGTGGGGGTGCCTTTATGATATTAATTCAATTAGTTGTTAGCAATGAAAAAAATCATAAAAATAAAAAGTTTTCTTAGAAAGGTAGGTAGGTGGGTAAGGACGAAAATCTAGGTAGGTAGATCGACAAGTAGGTAAGTTTAATCGTTGAATACGAGGAGAGGCCGAATGCATAGAATACCATTTATTTATATATACATACAATAAAAGGTGGCATTAATAGCAGCCAATTCATCATACATGCTTCAAGAATAAAGCTATGTCCTTTTAAAACCTCTTTACAAATACTTAAGCCAGCGTCCCAGAGAAGAAGCCAATTTTATTTAAGTCGTTCAACCGTACCTCGTCAAAGATTCAACGATCTTTGTAGAACATTATAGTCTACTCTTCGAACGTAATGAGGTGCTTTCGACTTTTTCCATGTGTGGTAAATATGTATGCGCACATAAATTTTGACTTCAATCAAAATGAAGAAAGCAATCAAAAGTTCTAACGATTCTCAACTCAACCGTCAACTAGATTGACCATATCATATTGGGATCGACGAAAGACACTCTTCCGAACAAGATACTCCTCCTTGGAAGGTCCGGACCTTCATGGATGTCCAACTTTGATTCTATTCACTATACCTTGTTGTAGCTAAGGTATACGCAGCTGAGGATATCCCGAACAGAGCCAAGAAAAGGAAACATTGTGAGGTAGTTTGATGTCGAAAGGCAAGAGATGCCGCCTCTTATATGTAGGGTCTCACCGGCCACATAGAGCTTAAAAGGAAGCACTTAAAGTGGCTCTGCCTAGAAGGACTAGAGCTGCTAGCAAGTTCTGCCAGCAGAGAAGGTGAGAGGGACACTGGCTTCTGAGAAAAAAATAGAGAGGGCTAAAGAAGCGCGTGGCTAAGGGTGGAAATGCAGTAAATTGGTTCAAAAGTTTTACCAAAGGACCAAAAAGTACTATTTAACCCTTGATACTAAGGGTATAAAGTTCCAATTGGAACCTGTAGCGAAGATTAAGGCAACATCATATAGCGTAGTCGCAGTCAGTGATGGGGATTTAAAAAACAAATTTCTAGACTGTACTCGAGCGAAGACGAACCGAATCCTGCTGTCAGGCAGAATGAACCATTCCAACGGATCGGAGAAGTTACCGACATTACATACGAACGATACCACCCACCTGACCTGGATGAAGTTAAAGTAGCTGCCTCACCCCCTTGCACATGTACTGAAGCAGCAAGGTAGCTAAAACAGCTGTTCGCCTAAGGGAATCCGGACTGTGGTCCTCGAAATCTTATGGACACGCCTCTGTGGAAACTCAATGGGCTGCCTCCACAGATACCCCAGTCGCGGATTACTTTTTAAAAATCACTCCTTGAAAACATAAAAAAAAAACTTATAGGAGCTGCACGCAGCACAGCAAATTTTAAGCCATGGTTATATAAGTTGGTGTGGTCATGACACCGCATTTGTTGTTTTTGACGGACATCAGCACATAACCATAATTGCCCCAGTATGTAGACCACGAGTTCTTCACCAGCCAATAGTTCTCATCGTTGATGCTTCCATAGCCGACAGCCAAAACTGCTTGGTCCAACTCATCACGTCCGTTCTTGCAGTTGGGCTCGTAATACACTCCATGAGAGTGGAAGCTAAAGCTCTTTTGCGATGCGTCAATTGCTACTGACAATGGGCCGTTCTTTAAGCGATCTTGAAAGCATTTGGATCGTTGGATGTAACATTGACGTATCCAAAGATCTTGGCGACTAAACGAACATCGTTGACATGGCACAGACCATCCTGACCCAGATATGGACCGTATTCCTCTTCGGTTGGTATACCACCGACCTTCATCATCCACTCGTAAGCACGGAAGCCTTCACCACCATCACAGTCATTGTTGCCAAACTCCCACGAGCAGTCGATGAGTGCCTGTTCCGACAAACGAACGCAGTTGCCACCATTGCTCAGGAAGTATGCACCCTCTACAGCACCGACAGTAACGAATGACCAGCGAATGACAGGTGTAACAGCACCAAGTAGTCTCCAGTCAAACTATTCTGAAACACTTTCCTTTAGCTTCTGGGTGTTGTAGGGGAATGGTTTGCCAGAGTTTTGCACTCCCGACGATTTGAATCCACGAAGTGCCTTCAACTCATCGTCGGTCTTATCGGCCAAATGGTTCACTGCCAGCGAGTAGCCCAACTTTGCGCTGTTCACTGAGTGGATGTAACGAAGATTTTGACAGAAGATATGTTCTTGCGGATCTCGTGTTCGGTCAAATTCATGTAGCGAACTCCATGCTTGCCCTTGAAGCGTTTGAATTCCATTTTAACATGATGATCCTTGGTTGGGTGAACGGATTCTTTCATTGGATTGAATGTGGCATAGTGACCCGCACCAGGACCAGGGAAGGCAACGCAAACCATATCTGGGTCAATTTCAAAAATCTCATTTGGAACATCATTGTGAGTGTAGCTCTCATAGTCCAGGTAATAATGATCATAGTGTGATTCCAACAAAGAGTTTTAACCCTTCATCTCATAGCGAACTGGAATTGGCATGCGTACTCCTGGATGCTTGGGCGACTTCTTGTAGCGCACCCACAAGGTGTAGATGTTCTTCTTCGCGCTTATAACGTCCACCATTTGGAACTCATCACAGAGCAATCCGAGAAGAGATTCTGTTCCGATGAGAGCGAAATTCCTTACCTCTGGGTATTGATTGGATTTCGACGACGTTCTCTGCGGTGCCATTAACTTGTAAGCATGATTCCCTGCTCTCTTCCGATGATGAGGCTTGATGAGGATTACCTCCCTATGACATTCGCTTTCAGGTATCTCCTATACAGGTATCTGGTCTAGTCTTCCCATTCACCTCTTTCAGGTATCTCCTAAGAAGATAAGACCGTTACAGGAGATGACGAGATCCCCGTATATACTGACGGTTCTAAGATGGACGTCGGAACCGGCGCGGGCATCTTGAGCTCTGGGACTAAGTAAATCTTTTCGGATCAATGACGACTGCATCATTTTTCAGGCGGAGCTGGCAGCCATTATCCAAGCTGCTTCCGAGCTGAAGAAACACATCCTCGTAAACAAGACCACCACCATATACTCTGATAGCCAAGCGGCAATTAAAGCGTTGTGGGGTGCCGTGGCGTAGTGGTTAGTGTGTGTGCTTACTACGCCGGAGGTCTGGGATCGAATCCTGCCATCGTCACCTGAAAAAAAAAGACTTGTTCTTTTTCACGGTCCCCACCTCCGCGAGGGTTTTACAAGCCCTCCGAGAGTATTAAATGTCTTGAAAAACTTCTCAAAGTGCCGTTCGGATTCGGCAAAAAATTGTAGGTCCCTTTGTATGTGATGAAATTGACACACACAGCATACATTCTTGAGAAGTTGGCTCTGGTTCACCTCGAGCTATTACGCCACTCTATTTATTTATTTATTTTTTTACTATTGGTAATCGAAACTTCTCTTGAGCAACTAAGAAGTAGCAAGTGTTAAGAGGACACTTTACCACCCATATCCTATATGCTTTATCGTGCAGAAACATAGACCCTGTCAAAGGCGGATGAAGGGGCTTCAGGAAGCTTCGAGAGGAAAATCTTTCGGGTGTTTTTTTGGGCACGAGAAGATATGACCCTGAATTGTGCGGATTGTACAGCAACACCGCACCGCGCTTAGTAGACGTAAAAGTGTCAGTGTACAATGACTTCGAGGGCTGGGTCTCCTAGAGCGGTTGGACACAAACGCCCTGGGCTGGAAAATTGAGCCCACATCGTAGGACAGCGCAATAGAGCAGCACCGATTAGCAGCGCAGTAGCAGCTTGGATTACGGCAGCCAGCTCCATCTGAAAAACACTGCAGTCGTCATTGATCCGGAATGATTTGCTTAATCCCAAAGCCTCACAAAAGATATGTATGCGGCTGCTCTGACGTCCATCTTAGCTGTCGGTGTACGTCCATCTCTAACGATAGTCTTTTCCTCCCATTCGCATATTTCGGGCATCGAATCTTCTACTAAAAGCGAATGGCATGGGAAAGTATAGTCCGGGGCTGCGGTATCTATGGAGGCTGGGGTATCTATCTCATTGTGTGTCCATAAGATCTAGTCAGAGGACTACAGTCCGGATTCCCTTAGACGGACAAATGTTTAAGCTGCCTTGCCGCTGCAGTATATGACCAAGGGGTGGGGTTAAGTGGTAGGTATCTCCAATGCTGCGGTGGGTTTGACCAATAGGGACACGCTTTTAGGCCCATGCAGGCCGCCTTAGCACTTTGGTGAGGTTAGAGGGATACAGGGAATTTAGAGGGATAAACGCTTCTTTTGACGGTGTGTCAGCTTATATAGCTGGGTACTCGGCCATCTCTGACGTTGGGCCTCTTGGGATTTGGGATAAAAAAATCATAAACAAATCGCTTCCGACATCTTTCTTTGGAAAGAAAAGAATCCGCTACACACCGTTCGTTCTACTGCTCCGAGTTCCTATGATTTAAGAGTCGGGGCTTATAGAACCGTCTTTTTGCAACCTTCCGAATGCAGCTAAGGTAGCAGCGATGAAGAATGGGAAAAAATACCTGGTAAAATAAAAGAGCAACGAAAGGGAGATGCTCTTGTTGCGTGCTGTTCAACCTCGACACTTAAATTGCCCTCGCGAGCAAAGATTTTCCTTGCTCGCAAGCGCAATTTAAGCACAAAGAATGGGAGTAACATGAAGTGCCTCTATGGTATATCGTAGATCCACGTTAAACAAATCGATGGCTCCTCATCTAAAGGGTTTATGAAAATTGGAGTATTTGCAATAGTCTTAGGGACTGCGATTCCTTAAAATAACACCTTTCATTATAAGTGAAGAGGTGCTCCACAAGCTTAAACTTTTTTTATTTATCGAAAAAAAAAACTTAGATAGAAACGTACCGAATTCTATTTCCCCATAAGTCGAATTTCATTTTATCTTGAAGAGATCCTTCAAGTCATATAAGTACCTATCGCACTTTAACCCTTTTAACAATATCGCCTGCACACACACACATCGTATAAAACATTTTAAAGCTCTCTCCGTGAAATCCTCTCCGTCCAGCAGTAAATGGAACATTTCAAATAATCGAAAATGATAATTAATTTCCCATAGCTAACAAGAATCGGGTCCATTTATGTCGGGCTGCTGGTAGGTTACCTTCCTTCGCCTTTTAACTGGGCCAACAGCAACACTACTCCTCGGTCGGCGGGCGTCTGTACCTCTGAGGTTGCGAAGGTGCCCTGTTTGGCTATCCTAAACCGTCTGTTACTACATTTCTATGTGTGCTGATATGTTTCGAATTTCATTTTTGTTCAGCACACATGCAAGCATTGTTACATGCATTTGTACATATTGTGATTCCTACATGAAGGCGGCCCTGTATAGGTATAGGTATACGTTCGTATAGTGATAAATGATACTGGTTGGTCCTGACGGCATGTTTTGCATCGTTCGGCTTAGGAATTTGGGGCAGACTATCGCGTTACCGTTTATTATGATCTAGTACCAAACACCCTACAAACCATGTGCGTTGGGTGTTCCTACATGCAGAGTGTTTCGCAAGGGCCGGCCAGCTTTACCCCCTCACCACCCCCACGATGCAATTGTCAGGCATTGCCTTTGCATCCGATCCAGCAGGGATAGGTAGGATGAAGCGGCAGCACCTTGACAAACCGACCGAACGAACAATATACAACCAACACTAAGCGAAAACAAGGTCCCCTGCCTTAACAAAACTAAATCAAATGCAGGGGTGTAATAAATCTTCGATGGGTGTGGGTGTGTGTGTGTGATGGACCCCTCACACACATGCACACGCCCGTTTAGAGAAAGTAGGTGATAAATTATTTAAAACGAAAACGAAGCCCAACCGAATCCTGTACACATCCATCCAATTGTAAATGTATGTGTACACATAAGTTTGTGTTTGTATAGAGAGGTCCTTTGCTTCACTTCATTCATTCATTTATTTGCCCATCGGACATGTGTTCTGCTGCCGGACGGGCGAACGATGTGGGTGTGCATCCTTAGTTGCGGTTGTTTTGTTGGCTCATAATGAAAACATCAAGTCGGAAAATTCCCGGCGAACATATTTGCTTCCAATGAACGAAGGTGGTTGCAAAGTTGGCTGGGTTTTCAAGTCTAAAGGATGAGCGAATGGCCGACTGGCACGCGGCGGCGCGGGTGGCATCGGGGCTTGAAACTAAACAATGAAAATGTTTTGGCAAATTGACAGGGTGAACGGAAGAATTTTAAATGGCAATCAGTTGTGAACGAACTGACGTTGTGTGTTATGCTTTTTTTTTTGCTTCTTCGCATATTGTCGATCCTTTTGTTTTGCTCGGGAAACAGGATGTGTGCCTCAACTTGAGGGTGAAACAAGCATCGTGTATAAGTAACTCTATATGGCGTATGAATTTAAAGAGGCTTCTAAATTATTTGTTGTTTGATTTTACTTAGATAATGCATTATCTGAAAGTAATAGTAAATGGATGGTCGCAACGAGAATACGGATACGTAAACTGTCGGTCGTTGTTTTCTTTCGATTAAGCTTCGACGTAAATAAACTGACGTCTTGTCGAGAGGTATGGAAGCAGACTTCTGATGGCTGTTTATTGTTTACTTGTATTATGATAAGTTTTACAGAGCGTAAATAACAACGTTATGCAGCATGTAGTTCGAGTGCTAAACAAGTGGTTTTTCCGATATTGGTAGGTATGCTGCTACAAGGATTTCTCTTATGGGTATCTACCTGCCTACCTCTTACTTGATTTGTTATGAGTCACATATCTGGATTATGGTTGTCTACTATAGACATCCAAACTAGAATTGAGACTTATGACTTAAAATTTTGGTTTTGGAAGATGGAGGGAAAGCACTCTGGGTAAGCTATGCGAAGTGGGTGCTAGATGAGGGTAACGCATTCCTAGTGCAATTGAGACTATGGTGATGAGGGCGAGAAGCTGCTTGAAATTCATACTGCATTTTCAGGCTGTCCAGTCCATGTCTTCCACCAGGAAAACCCCTCAAGGTGTAGTTCTTTCTCCTTATAAATACAAGGGTTCTTTCCCATCTCACATTTCAAGCTCATAAATAAGCCGGTAAAACTTAAGACTTTCACTGGCGACCTTTGACTTAAGGTTGGTACGAAGAAAAATTCCTGTGCGCATTGTGTCGATCTGTTTCAACTAGATAAAGTTAGCTGTCAGCTTACTAGGACATGTGACCTTAGCGTTAACCGCATCAAAGCAGAGATTTCCCTCTTCATTAAGAGAGCAATCCCGGACATAAAGCTGTTAACGTTCAGGGATTCTTTCTTCAACTATGTATTAAAGTGACAAACACCATAGGCATCATCCTCAATAGTAAAATTAAGTAACCGCAAAGGTGCATAGATGCTTATGCGTAGCCAAAGCATATAAAACGAGACACTAAGGAGAGCCATTTAAACTTTAACGGAGACTACTCCATTCAGATTCTATATAAGAGACCAGAGGTCGGAAAACTTCACGACCAAATCCAAAGTAGCAAACTATAAGGATGCATCTGTCACAGAGGGTGCAAGTTAGTGTAAGCTCTGAGAAACTCGATATCTTTCTCCTTTTAAGCAAAGGACAGCTTAAGTCCCGCATAGTATTTTGCAACCCGAAGTTTAAGCAATATTCAAAGCCTAGTTTTTACT
This sequence comes from Neoascia interrupta, assembly GCA_947623515.1. Lineage (NCBI taxonomy): Eukaryota > Metazoa > Arthropoda > Insecta > Diptera > Syrphidae > Neoascia > Neoascia interrupta. Next base: position 26,014,553 of record OX392463.1, read on the forward strand.
TCTCTACTTTCTATTTAAGTAGAAAGCCAAGCAGCATTTTCGACTCTGGCAAATTTACTTAACTACTTTATGATGGGCTACAGAGTCCAGGCTGGGCCACCGAGTCCGGGGTGGAACTGCCATCCAGCTAGGCAGTTCAGTTTTGCACGGGATTTTGGCTAATTTCCCTGAGTTTCAGTGCTTGAAGATTTTCCGGGCGGGGCGTTGCTGTCCATCCGCTCTTCGGGCTAGGTCGGTGTCACTTCATTACAGACAAGTGTTGACAGATCGGTGTTCTATGTCCTGCTCCACTCTCCGTCAATGCCGAGGGAATCGAAAATTCCCCGAAGGATTTTCCTCTCCAAGTTTTAAGCATCACTTCGGATTCGCTCACGTTAACCTTCCGTCCAAGCTCCACCACATATAGCCGCAAACCCATACTGATCTATCCTATAGGATTGGCCAAGCTGGAGCAATAGTAAAAGCTGTGCTGTGGTCATCAGGAAAGCAGAGCTTGGACTGAGAGCAAAAATATCAGTTTTTAATTCAGTGTTCGTTCCAACCCTCATCTATGGTCATGAGATTTGGGTAATGACCGAAAGAATCAGATCGCGGGTACAAGCTGCCGAAATAAGATTTCTGAGGTGCGTTGCTGGTGTTGCTCTTAGGAATAGAGTAAGAAAAGTCAGTATTCGTAGGATTCTTTGTGTTGAGCGGCTGGTTCACCGAGTGGAACGGTCAATTCTTCGATGGTTTGGACACGTTGTTCGGATGCCCCCCGACGGACTTCCTAGACAGGTTATGTTAGCCGAGAGGTAAGCCCGTCGCCCCCCAGGTAGGCCAATAAACAAGTGGTGGCATCAGGTAAGGAATATCTCCGAGACCCGTCTGGGGATCGCGCTGGTGTCTCTTGAGTTGGTGGCGGAAGATCGGCAAAAGATGGAGGGACCATTTAGCCACCCTCGCTGCCCGACCCTTGTAAGGATAAGCATAGATATTGACGTTGTGCACCGCAAGGGTCTATTTCCACGAGCGACAGAACAGTCGCGCTTTCAACAGTTGAGATAACATAGGGTCTTAGGGGAGTGACAGCTGTCACTCGTGGATGTAGTCCTCGAAATGTACCCAAAAACTGTTTTGTCGCCCGCGAAATAGCAGGCTTAAGCAGAACTGGGATTATGAGAGTCTTAGAAACATACTTAGTTGCTCAAGAGAAGGCCATGCTGCTCAGTGGCATTCTTCGCCCAACCAAGCAGCAATTGGCAAGAGTTTTCCTTCGTTTGATTTCAGCGCTGGTCTCGTTGTGTGAATTTATAGTGGAGCCAAGTAGACAAAGTTCCTCACTCGACTCTGGCAACACCAATACTAAAATCGCGTGTAGAATAGGCCTCATAGAGCATGTGAGCTTTGGGTGGGTTCTTTTTAAAAGCTCCAATCCAAGATGAAGATTTCGTTTCTGAAAGAGAGCTAGGCATGTGCAGAGAAGATGATGTAAGGCTTCTTTTTTCACCCATTATGAAGGCCTCTTCCTGTACTGCGACCTATAATGACATCAGTCTTAGCACAAATTTGCGATATATGAAATCAAACTCTTAGAGCGTTAAGGATCCATCTTAGGCCAAATCTGGTTTGCACCGGACAAGTATATTGCCACCTGTCCATTTAAGGCTTCTTCTATATTGCCATCTGTCCATTTAAGCCTTCGTGAGTATTGGGACGGAAGCGGCGAATATGGGTTTAGCAGTCAATGAGGGCAAAACCAAGTATATGCTGTCATCAAGAAAAGACACCCAACACCGACGTCTTGGACAAAACATCACCATCGACAGCTATAACTTTGAGGTAGTTAGGGACTTTGTTTACCTGGGTTCCTCTATCAATTCAGACAATGACACCAGCGCTGAAATCAAACGAAGGATAACTCTTGCCAATCGCTGTTTCTTTGGGCTAAGAAGGCAACTGAGTAGCAAAGCCCTCTCTCGGGCTACTAAAGTGTCCATGTTTAAGACCCTCATCATCCAAGTCCTGCTTTACGGTGCAGAAGCATGGACCCTGTCAAAGGCGGATGAAAACACTTTAGGCTGCTTCGAGAGGAAAATTCTTCGGACGATATACGGTCCCGTCTGCATAGACGGAGAGTGGAGGAGGAGATATAACATCGAACTGTACGGGCTGTGCAGCGATACCGACCTAGTCAAAAGAGTCAAAACTCAACGTCTACGATGGCTGGGTCATCTAGAGCGGATGGACACCAACGCCCTGGCCCGGAAAATATTCGAATCCACACCGCAGGAATGGCGCGGTAGAGGAGCACCGAGACTCAGGTGGCGCACGCAAGTGGAAGGGGACCTCAGCCAACTTCGCGTGCGAAACTGGAGACGGCTAGCTAGAGGCAGAGCTGGCTGGCGAAGCTTGTTGGCTGAGGCCCAGGTCCACCTCGGACTGTAGCGCCACCTTAAGTAAGTGAGTAAGTGAAACAAAAAAAACTAACTGGCGCCTACACTGAAAATAAAGCCAGCACAGACAAAGTCTTTGATGCACAAGGTCGCGTTGTTGCTATAAAATGTTGTGTGTCAAAGAGGCACTTAAAGTAAAAAGGGGGAAAATCTGACAGAAGTAAATTTTTTAGATTGACAAAGAGTTTGTTAAAGTGACAATTTAAGTTTCGTTGGTATGATAAAAGATTGAACAAAGCTTTTATTGCCCTTTTATACCAAACCGAATTTTCGTTCTGCCTTAAGAAAATCAACAAAAAATTGTTTCATTCAACATAAAGATTCTGTCATATAAAAATAAATATTTAGTGAAGTGATAAAATAGCTTTGCTACAAGATATCCTGTCAATTTGACAAACTGGTCATTATTGATTCGATTAATAATTTACTTGAAAATACAATTTTTTTCGTATTTCAACAATTTTGCTTTGGTTGAAATTAAACAAAAATTTTTTGTTAATATTACCCAAAAAATTATTTTCAGTGCTATTCTGAGTTTAGCTAAACTCAGAAGACCCATCACTTGACCTCTCGCAACCATACATACCATCGTCCGTACGTTATGCGGTCTTAACACGGTCAATCGATTGACGTCAATCAAGTGCATGTACTTTTGAAAACGTATCTGTATAGGCCACATGCATTTGATTGAAGCTAAGTGACGAAAAATATATTTCGGCCCTCACACAGTCAAGTGATCGACGACAAACAAGTACATGTACTTCTTAAAATATACCTGTATGGCTAATGTGTGAAAGATTGAAGATGATGATTGACACAAAAAAAAATCTTTTTTAATTTTGCATTATGACAAGATGAGAGTTAGGGCTCGATTAATGTGTTTATTTGCTTTTTCCAAGCATGAGGTTATCTGCACTGATTTCATGTATTATTTAAATTCGATCTTAAAAAAAAAAAAAATTTGGCGTCAATAGATTAAACTGTATAATGCGGCTTTTACACGATCAATTGATTGACGTTTGTACAATTTATGTGAATATAAGCGTCACAAACATTTGATTGAAACTTATTCGCGGAGAGCAATTTATTATTAATTGATTGATGAGTGCAAGGGTTATACCAGGGAGACGATTAAAAATAAATCCCAAAGTGGCTTCACCGGACAAAAATAAGATTAGTTTGACACGAATACTCTGTTTTTGTCATTTTGATTCTCAAGCGAGAGTGGCGATGTCATTTCCCAGGAGCAAAAAACGGTTTCCGCTGCAAAAAATCACTTTCAAAAATCTATTTGTGACAGATCTGTCGTACAGGGACACTTTCAGTTTCCTTATTTGATTCTCAAATTGTTACGAAGGTGCAGAAAAAAAAGTTTGTGAATAGGGTGAATGGGATTTATGAGAGGATTTATTTTTAATCGCTCGCCGAGAGGATTTAAATTTGTATGGTAAATCGTGTGATTTGTAGAGGATTTAATGAAGATTTATATAAATCGCGGATTAGTGCCCGGTGGAGACATGGTATTGTCGTAAAAAAATTGAATCGGTGAAGTTAATCGTAAAACTACGTTTATATCAAAAAATGCTGGGTTGCTTTCTTACAACAGAAATGATCCACTTAAGAATATTCACATTGATGCCCGATGTCTAACTAATGCCCAATGTCATATAATTATTTTGAAAAACCACAATTGAAATGCGAATAAATTGTGAAATTTGTTTTGTTGGATATTTTTTTCCAGCAGCAGTTAACTTTAAACATTTTGATAAACTGCGGTCATTTTAAATTCATCTAATTCAATTTCCCTTAAAACTTTCTGTATATACCTTAAACATAGCCAAAAAGGCCGTCAGTTAAGACAAAGGTAAACAAAAGTGTTTCCAGTTCCATTCATTGTTCTGATGCCTTGAAACTTTTTCCACAAATACCAAATAGCAGCATGATTTAATATAAGAGTTCCATTCTACGGTGCCGTAATAAATCAACGAGGTCGCCCATCCCTTTTGATAAAGTATGTCACTCCTGACTTTTCAACACTTTTAAGGGTTTTCGCCACAAATCATGCTCATCTCGTTGCGAATTCCTTGTTTGTTTGACTTTGAGAGTTCGAAATTCCTAAACATAAACAAATTACTTATTCAACCACTCACACCACACACATGCCCGGAATGTCACTCATTAATTTATGCCCACTCAAAGCGGTCCGCATCTGGAGGATTTCCCGCATCTTCTGCAAGAATGTTCCTTTAAAAATTGCGTTTTGATTATTATTATCCTTGGTATTTTTGGCATACTAATGCTCTCAGCGCGAGATTGCATGCGAGAAAACATCCACACACAAGACAAACATGTTTTCGAATAAGAAAAACACACTTAGCAGACACATTTTCATTACGTAATGAAATTATCCTTCTAAGATTGAACAAAGCAGGACCTGTTTTTGTTTTTTTTTTTTCTTTGTTTACAGAAACAACAAATTGAAAAATCAAATCAACTCTGACATAAGGACGTCATTAGCATTTTTATCCTGTGACAATTTTTCCCTGAACAGCCAATCCAATTTCGAAGCTTTTACGCGAAGTTCGTGGAAACAATTGGTGCGCGGGCTATGTGGGAGGGGGGAGGCGAGGCGGTGGAAATGTTTCTTTATGCGATTTATCGGCGCGGTGATGATTTTTTCTAGGAACATAATACCAACCCATCCTCCCACCCGACCCCAAAGACGATTGAAGGATAAAGGTGATGCCGTTTAAGGGCTATGTCGCCCTTCATTGGAAACGAGAGATGCTTGTTCGGTGAGCGTCTAAGCGTCTTTCGTTTACGAAATTACCTTGTCCCAAATAATTTGGCATAATTGAAATTTGCATTTTGAGCGCAAATTTAACGCAAATTAAGCGGATGCTACCCGTCTCCCTGTGCCCTGACGCCATGATGGCTGTCTCTGGAGGATGGTTAGGTTATCCGACCCTTGAACATGAATTTCTAATCACTCGCAAGGGGCGCCCTGCAATTAAATACATTTTGATGATGCATAATTTCGGCAAATGGAAATGGGAACGTATAATTAGAAAGGGATTTCGAATATGAATGCGGAAATGATAGGGAAAGATTGTCGTTTTCAAAATAAAACGAAGAAGATATTAAAAGTAAAAGACGGACTGGGATTTTTTTTTTCTGAGTACTTAAAAACTAGGGTTGAGTGGGTCCCGCACAGTTGTGTGTTGAACATTTCAAAGACCAGTTGAATTATAGATAAAACATTTCTTTTTATTTTGCTAACTAATTAAATTTTTTCTAACAAGCGACCAACAGTTACAAAGGGAACTTTGTGACAGTTGCTGGAATCCATGCTGGTCTAGAGGCGTAGTTCCTAGGCTGACTCGTTGACTTTTACCTCTTTCCCCTTAGTTTTTCGTCGAGGATATGGATCTTTTGATTTCACAAGCTGCATGAGTCGTTGAAAAAGGAGCTTACCATTTTTGGAGTAAGAGTTGACTTGATAATATGAAAAAACTATAGCCTTAGAATGGTAAAAAACTCTAGTAGGATGTGGCTTTAACGTTTCCTCGCCCACAGGTGAAGAATCCGTTTTTGAGTTTTTTGGTTCGTATTCAGCCACATATTATAACTTGTGGCATGAGCCTTCATCTTTCCAGGGTGTTTGTTTTTTGAAATCAACGAGTTAGCTATTCTTCTTTAACGTGATCTCGTTTTGTTGTTGAAGACGTAAGGGTTTGTCTTTTCGTCTCTATGTATAAGATGCTTAGGTCTTTTCAATCAAGCTAGACAGCTGAAACTTAGAGTGTTAATCGGCCATTTTTTTGTACATACAAAGTATGAAATTGGCTGGAATCCGCCCACAAACACGCTTAAAATCACTTCAATGTAAGACAACCTAAAAACTCACATTGTACTTCGGAAAAGCTTTTGACCAAGTCATATGATAAAGCTGCCTCGTAACATTTATCAGGTATACCCGATATATCAGCATTCTTTGAAGATTTTACTTACTACTTACTTAAGGTGGCGCTACAGTCCGGGGTGGACCTGGGCCTCAGCCAACAAGCTTCGCCAGCCAGCTCTGCCTCTAGCTAGCCGTCTCCAGTTTCGCACGCGAAGTTGGCTGAGGTCCCCTTCCACTTGCGTGCGCCACCTGAGTCTCGGTGCTCCTCTACCGCGTCGTCCCTGCGGTGTGGATTCGAAGATTTTCCGGGCCGGGGCGTTGGTGTCCATCCGCTCTAGATGACCCAGCCATCGTAGACGTTGTGTTTTGACTCTTTTGGCTAGGTCGGTATCGCTGTACAGCCCGTAGAGTTCGATGTTATATCTCCTCCTCCACTCTCCGTCTATGCAGACGGGACCGTAAATCGTCCGAAGAATTTTCCTCTCGAAGCAGCCTAAAGTGTTTTCATCCGCCTTTGACAGGGTCCATGCTTCTGCACCGTAAAGCAGGACTGGGATGATGAGGGTCTTAAACATGGACACTTTAGTAGCTCGAGAGAGGGCTTTGCTACTCAATTGCCTTCTTAGCCCAAAGAAACAGCGATTGGCAAGAGTTATCCTTCGTTTGATTTCAGCTTTGAAGATTTTAGTTATCCGAAAATGAGATAGTATCTCTTAGTACTTCTGATACATAGCACCGTGGAATTTTTTTAAATCCATTAAGTGAATTGTTATCTATATGAATGAAACACATTCAGGGCTGCTCCCTGCTGTGGAGTCAGCATCCATCGGTCAACTCATCCATTCATTCATAATAATTTTTACACTCACTCAAACCCAAAAAAAATCAAACCACGACCCATGAACAAACAAATGTAAGCAAACGCCACACGACGACTTCAACCCTGGGCATAGTACTAGTGCATGAGTCGTCCAGTCAGGTTACACAAGAAAAACTTGTATAGCCTTCACGCAGCAGTCAGAACACTTTCAAAGAGCATTGAAATGTAATTTGAATGCAATTCGAAACACGAGGACTCTGCGACCCTCGTTAAATACATAGCTGCTACCAGAAAATGACAAGTCAAAATTATATGGTTTGGTCGCCAGCTGATGCGAAAATTACCCCCACACGCCGCTGGCTCGAGTTTTGGTAGGGTCTTGGATGCGATGGGACCTTTGTCTATCGATATAGTGACGAGTTCAACAGGACAGTTGCACTTGTCACCAGGGAGCAGGCTGGCACTCACACCGGTGATTTAAAACGCAGCTAGCAGGTTGAAGGGATTACTAAGATAGCCGGAACAGCGATGGGTCATAAGTCGTTGGGTTAAAAGCCCATAATGGACTTTCTGACCCACTTGGGTGGGTCATAAGTTCAGAAAACAATTGTGAACTTTTAACCCACGTGGGACAAAGGTTCACAAGATATTTGGTCATAAATGCACAATCATTTGAGGGAAATGGGCTATAAGTCCAGAATCATGGTTGAAGGGAACTAAAAGCTTTTGCAGCGAAGCAAAGGTAAAAAATGAATCAGGGTTGCAATCGACGGGCCATAAGTCCACAGACATTGATTGTGAACCTTTGGTACCCTTGAGCGGGTTACCACCCAAGTGGTTTACAAGTCCATTATTGACTTTTGGCCCATGGACTTATGACCAGGCGAACATCGGCAGACGAAGGTTTTCGAGGCTTGGAATTGCCTCGCTAATTTAGAGAGAGAATCTTGACCGATGTGCTTGCTGCCTACGTCACCGATGGAATTTAAAAGGGTTGTGATCAAAGGTCGACGGGAGTACTAAGACAGATGGAACATCCGCAGTCGAGGATGAAAAGTATGAGGAAAATGCTTCAGCGATGGAAAAACTACGCCCAACTGGCTCGACTTCTGTGCCTGCTACCTTCAACACCAACGCTATTACTGTGTGAAGAACGCTTATCGCGGCAGCTTAAGATTAATAGGAAAAAGCAGCCTTTGAGGGAGCCAATGCCAGCTAATCCTCCGCTGCTCTCTCAACAAGTGGAAACTTAGGGTTATGCTGCTGCAAAGGTATAAAAGTGGAAGCCAGTCAGGGGTCTCTACCTCCTTCCTCCTATGCGGTGAAGCTGAAAGAAGGGGTTGGTGCATTTGGTAGGAACGACGGCCTCGGTAGCAAAGTAAGCGCTTATTGACGACGCCAGTCCAGGAGCCGAACGATGCCAAGAAGAATCGTATGCTCAACGACCCATTGTTGTGGTAAATGAGTTGGAACCTTGCGGTCATCTGACAGTCCACCAGTGAAAAAACGTAGAAAGGAAGTTCTAGGACGCCCTGTGGAAAGAATTAAGCGCAATCGGAAACGCCGAGCTTCAATTTAATGGCACTGGCTGGGAAGGCGGTCGAAAGGCTGTAGCTTGTGATAACAAGCCTTGGGTACTTCCTTCGCCCCTTCAAGCTTAGATGCACGACGGTTGCAAAGTTGAAAAAATACTCTCTGCCGACGGCATGGGTTGGGTACGGGTTCCAGTACCTACTGCAAGTACCTAGAGAAGATCTTGGGGCTTCTCCATATAATGAATTTCGAGTTAAGTCCTTAAGATTGAGTTTATGCGCCAACTCGGGCTGTTTTTTATACCCGACCAAAGGTATATTAATTTTAATGCATAGTTTGTAACACAGTGAAATGATCACTAAGAGATCCTAAGACCTTTTACAGATATGATTGAGACCGACAAGTGAATCGATTAATCCATGTCCGTCCGTCCGTCTGTATGCAGTTTTGAGGTCTTCAAAATTGAGCTAGGAAATTGAAACTTGCAGCGTTGCTTGGTTCTTGTTTTGTACAGACAAAGTATGAAAATTGAGAAGATCCGCTTACAGCCACGCCCACAATTGACTTGAATGTCAGACAACCTCAAATTAACTTATTATTTCAAAATGCCTTTTGGTCAAGATAGACAAAACATATGAACTCAAATATTGGTGGAGAGTAATATCGACCAAAAACTTTTTATAAGACAAAAATTTGACCGCCCACTTTATTGACCATGCCCACTTTTCACATCTGAAATCTTTGAAAACCTGATTTCTCGAGAAATTCATTCTGAATCGAAAAAAAATTATATGACAAAAGATATTACCATTTGCTAACTTTATTTTTAACCCACTTTTAGGGGGCGTTTTTGTGGAAAAAATTTGTTTTTTAAGTATAAATATTCGCTTTTAACGCATTTTCTCATCATTCCAACGAAATTAGAGTAAATTGATTTTAATTTTCAGCCTACGCCCTTTTTTGGGGGCGTGGCCAATACAAATAATTGACAGTCAGTATATTAAACAGACTAAAAAATTTGTAAATTTGGCGTTAACCGATGAAGAGGGTCGGATATTTAGAAGTTCGTTACAGACGAACACTTGCACTTACTCACTTGTTTTCCTTAACCCATCTCCCCTCATACCCGTGACCCTCGCAGAACTGCCGCGTCGACAAGCATTTCATAGCGAGGGAGGACTTCAGCCTTACATATTCGGCTCATTCACTTTGGCTGCAACCTACGCTGCATTGCGTTGCCGTTCCTCTCTTCCTTGTTCCTTAATGATGGTAGACACTGTTACACGAATCGCTTCCCAAGCTTTCTGCTTGAACAACCTGCTGATAAGCATATCTGGAGAAATCTAATGGTATGTTGGGTACATCACAGGGAGGTTGATGATCAAGCTATCGACAAAAAGTTAGCACGAGAACGAAGCTCTCCCAAAATGATGGAAGTGCTGCACTTAAGCCTGCGTCACCGTAGGGCAGCGACGGCCCATCTGGTAAAGTACATCACCAGACAAGACGTCACAGTCGCTCTCATACACAAACTGCGGATCAGTAAGAAGATAACAAGGTCTAGGCGCTCAGGATAAAAGGATGCACTATGCTCTTCTTTTAGAAAACTACAGCTCAAGTGACTTGATGGCGGCAGTATGGGAAAAAAAAGGGCGGCAAACCACTTCGTCTGACTCCGAGGTTTAGCCGTCAAAGAGTTGAGATCAAATATTTTTGTTTTTAGGTGCTGACCTGTCACACAAAGTAAATGCTCAGTACATTGAAACTTAAGCTTCGCTCTGGAGTGATATTACGTATTATCCTGGTTTTTTTTACTATTTTTAAACTATAGATGATGAAGTCGAAGCTACGTTGAAGTCCAGGAACTTCCTTGTGAATCCCACTTAATGCTTAAAACTCTGCAGCGACTGCTAGAAAGTCAGATTAGGACCAGATGCAGCAATCCTTCTTTGATTGAGTCGCAGCTTGTATGCATGCAGAGATAATCCACAGAGACCGCCTAGCACAAGGACGCAGGAAAAATAGAGCAGAGTCTACACTTTAATGAAATTGTGATGGCTGCGCCTGCCTTTATATTCAAGGGCAGGCGCAGCCATCACAATTATATATTATTATAAATTAAATTTGCAACATGCTTCCAAGTAGGAAAATCATAGACTCGCAGACAAAAATAAATACATTAAAGTGGTGCCCCCGTCATTTCAACATTTTTCAATATCCCTGATCATGCGCCTCCTGTGCTCTTTGTTTTAATAGGTAGATTGTCTCTGCTATTTATTTTCCCCCATTTTTTTTCAACGTCAATGTTTGTTTGTCTGTATGTTGTTGTAAGGATAAATTAACTTGCATTCACAGTTTGTGGGCTTTAGATCGTGTCGCGTTTAAGCATCAGAAGTTAAAGCGTTTCATGTTTCCTTATCCTTATACTCACTTGCTTAAAATCTGCTGCTAAATCGTTGCAGGTGTTGATACTATCCATAACAGAGTCCTTTCATTAATTTTTTGTGAAAAGCCCATCCTCACTACGAGGATCCGTAGTTAGATAAAAAGGTTTTTAAACAAATTATTGAAGAGTTACCGTCCTGAAAGTTGGTTCAGAAAAAACAAATGCCTTTCAAAACGCAATGCTCAATGCCTTGTTATCAAACTGCCCTGATGATAGGACCCTAAACGTATCCCAATAGTTTATAACAAAAAAAAAAACACCCAACATAATGGCCCGGACAAAAAATAATTACATCCACACGATGTGTAATTCTATTCACATGCCAGAAAAACACAAATTTCACAAACTCCCGACACTGTAATAACACGTCAGTACCGTAGTACAGCTATTTCCGGACGAGAAGAAGATCCTTGCCAAATTGCAAATAAGAGAAACCTAGAGAAAATTGAAACCACCTATCCGTGGCCAACAACATCTCAACATCCTGATTAGTTATTGCAGGATGTTCTCCTTACTCCTGTGCCATACTATCTTACACGTTTCCCGTTGTCTTTCCCACAATAATTGTGCTTGTGTACCTCACAGTCGTTGTCGTCGACGACGTACTCGGAAGTGAACTTATACAGAATTTAAGGGAAATTATTATTTTTCACAGAAGGCAAAAAAAAAGGAAGAGTACCAACAACCTTAACACGAATCCTGCAATGTCAACCACAAGCAGTAACAGGAAATGGAAATATTCCGTTTAAATCCTGCACCATCTTACTTCCCTGCTTCGCCAGTCTCAAGTAGCCCACAAAAAACCATGTAACCGAATGCAGCACCGGTGACCGGTGCGATGGTAAGCAGACAAGTCCAGGAAGTGACCCATTATGCGTTGCGGATCATTAAATGTGTTTTTGTGTGCGACCCATTCTTCTTCGGCCCAGTGCGAGAACGGGGGGTGGTGCTCGTGTGAAAGTCTTGAAACTTTACACGTTTCCAAATTGTATAGTTGTTGGATGCGGGCTTAATGAATTTCCCGACAGCAAGGACAATGAAGTCGCTACAAAATTAAGCATACAATTGAATTTCAGCATCCCAAGGATTGGGCGCGCGAACGAACACTTGCTCGTGTTGATGTCAGCACGTTACTTCGGTGTAAGTACCTTTGATCCTTGGGACTTTCCGCATGCAAAAAGTTGGTTGTTGTCTGCATGTGGGCGAAATATAAGGTGCAGTTGTAAACTTGTCTCGAGACATTTGTTACAGGCTGTGTGGTGCGGCTACCCAGAAGTCGGAGGCATTGAATTACACGGTGAAGTCGAAACTTTCTGCAGCGCAGTGTAGTGAAACGCGGAAACTTTTCTATATTTGCTATCCTTGCTGTTGTTTCTTGGATTGTGCATTCGTCAAAGGAAGACTAAATTACGGTTGCCGGTAGCGTCGTCGGTCGATGTGGTTGCATGTGGCTTGAATGGCCTCTGGAACAAGTCGATTTATAAGCTTTTCTATGCACATGCACACATACACTTTAAAGTATGTACCTACACCGCAGTTAAAGTGAAACCAAAGGTTGTTGTAAATTTCGAGCTGAACGCCTTTTTGTTTCCTTTTATATTTTTGAGGTGAACCATAAATATAACCCGGCATATGCCTTTAGAAGTGGGGGGCTAGTGCAAAAGTTTGACAAGCACTTGAGACCCGAACAGAATTAACTTTAGGTAGACGAGTGTTTTGGCAAAGTTTTGATGCTATATCCCTTATAAATGTACACACATCTGCCTTTAGGTCTCGTATGCGTGTGTGTTGGAATGTGTATTGCAATAATTTTTGATTGGTTTGTGTATTTGAGGTAGGTGTCAAGAATGATTTATCGATGGGTTATTGAGTGTCAGATTGTTGTCCGAAAGTTTGCCATGATAAGTGGTTAATTCTATAGAATATGACACATTTTCGAGGAGCAAGGATATTGATTAAGTTGATGAATCAAGAGGGCTTCCTGAAAAGACGGAATTAGGTCACTTGACATTAGGTCATTGGGTATTGCCAATATGGGACTGTAATGGAGCGATAACAGGTTGAAAATTTTTTGGTTCTGAGACGTTAAATGGACCTTGTGCTGAATTCAGGGATGTGTTTACTCTTGGCTGTTGTTAATAGAAAAGCTAATTTTTTTTGTGATTAATTTTGCTTCCAATTTCATTTTGTCCCTAATTTTCACGTCGTTGTATTTGTTTTTTCCTGGATATGAGTCACTTCTAAGTTGTTTTGTGAAATGCTTTGGTTTTCGAAAGTGAGAAGCTTCACTATAAAAATTTTGATGAGGTTCGTTTTTTGGCTCAATATAGGAAAATAAATCATTCCGGAAAAGTCTCTGGAAGAAAAGAGCATCCCCAGAAAAGTAACACCTGTCATCGAAAACCTGACATAATAATTCTCTGACCTTATCTGTAAAAGGCAACACTTTCCAGAGGAAATTACTCCTAACCGAAAAGAAGTACCAGACATCGCAGTCGAAGAGTGTGAAAAGCGGTTGGGCTGGATCATATACCCTCAGGGTTTTGGAAAAAAATGGGAGACAGCGGGCCCAGATGGCTCACTACCCTCATCTTCAAACTAAGAATAATAATACTATCTGAGGACCAGTGCGGGTTCGTCACGGGCAAATCAACCACTGATGCAATCAAAAGTATAAGGATCACAATGGAAAAACATCGGGATGCCCTTGAAGATCTGCAGATGCTGCTGGTTGATTTTGAAAAAGCTTTCGATAGACGAACACGGGATCTTATATGGGTGGCTCTAAGAAAACGAGAAGTTCCACAAGCCCACGCACGGATGCTCGTGGACATGTATGATGTAGCAAATACAAGACTAAAATGTCCTTTCGGAGTCACTGCTGAGTTCCGAATCAAAGTCGGTGTACACCATCAGGGAAGCGTTCTAAGTCCTTTGCTTTTCATTGTAGTCCTTCATTATATGCTTGAAGGAAAGCTTACGGACCCGAAAGTACATCAGGTATTCTTCGCTGACGATGGGGCCATCATAAGTGAAGTTCATACATCTCTGCAGCGAGCAATTGATATAAATGGGTGGATGTTTTAGAGGAAAATGGGTCACGTTTAAGTCAAAAGGAGACAGAGTACCTGTGCTGACCATCCTCTAACCCACCCGAGCCAATTCCAGACAATAAATTGAATGAAAATGCGCTTCCACAGTGTGAAAAGTTTAAGTACCTGGGATCTATGATCAAAAGCGAAGAAAACTGGGATGACAGCATCAATCATCGCGTAAGCGTAGGGTGGATGAAGTGGCGAGAAACCTCCGCCATCTTCTATGACCGAAAAATGCCCCCTAAGCTGAAAGGAACTCTTTACACCGCAGTTGTCCATCCGGCATGCACTCACATTATGTTTTACAATGTTGGACAGCGTATAAGAAGTATGAGAGCAAATTAACGGGAGAAGATGCTTCGCATGACAGCAGAAGTAACAAAGCGAGATAGAATTGAAAGTATACTTAGAAGATCGGTAGCAGCCTGCATGTAAAAGAACCGATCATCTGGAAAATGGTGCACAACTGGCTCAGTTGGTATTGCCATGTTCATAGAAGAGATCCTACGAACCCTGTCAAAAAGGCAATGTCAATCAATATTCCAGTGGAATCGCGAAAGAAAGAAAGGCCTAAAGCATTTATTTGACCACAGTAACGAAGAGATCCAAAACCGGGTGGCCTACATTCTGAGCTCAAATCGGCGTACCCCATAAGCGGACCACAACGGATTAGGAATGTAGAAGAGTGGGAGGGTTATGATCCATCACTTCAGATCATAGCCTCGTGCCTAAAAGAAGAAGAAGATCCGCAAACAATACAAATATCTGTAGAAACAGATAGAACCCTCCTCAAGTGGCGGATAGGGAAACGTTTATTCGATACAGACGTTGCACCGACATGAGAAATATTCCGGGCGAGCTGAAACTAACAAAAAAGAAAAATACAAGATCGTCAGCTTCAAAATTAGTCGCTTCCTGATCACCAGGTGGCATCTATTTTAAAGGTTGAATTCGGGAGATCTTCTTGCAAGTGCAACGCAAAAACTTCAGTCCGTTTGCGACGGATTGCAAATTACCGTGACTAATGTGACTATATTTGTCACATTAGTCACGGTATAGTCCTGTGACTATACTTCACAGGATCATTTCTGTAGTTCGTCTTCATGATCTCTTTTAACAAGAGAACACACCAAATTACCCTACCTAAGAGGGAAACTGCACGCCAAAAATGAGCGGAAAGTAAATTTATGTATAAATTTTGGCCTAAGCCCCAGCCTTTTTAACTAAAACAAGTGAGTAAGTGCAAGAGTTCGTCTGTGACAAACTTCTATATACCCGACCACTTATACCGTGTTACACTAAATCTTAAAATTGTTTGTCCCATATCCATATATTATTTGTAGAGGCCACGCCCTCTAAAGTGGGTCTGGGCTAAAAATTAAAATCAGTTAATTGTTATTTCGTTAGAATCATGACAAAATGCGTTAAAACAGAAAATTATTGGGGAAAAGGACAGTGTTTTCCTAAAAACGCCCCCTAAAAGTGGGCGGAGCTCAAATCTTCGTATGGACCAAACTTTGAAAATAGTAGTATCTTTAATATGTGTCATAATTTTTTTTTTCGATTTGGAGTGAAATTTCCGAAGAAATCGGGTTTTTAAAGATCTGACATACTAAAAGTGGGCATAGTCGGTATTGTGGGCGGTCCAATAACACCAGCAACGCAACTCATAATTTTTATTTCGACAGCTTGCACCCGTGTTCTTTCGGTTATTACCCAAATTTCATTACCATAGATGAGGGTTGGAACGAACACTGAATTGAAAGTTGAGATTGCTTTTACTCCAAACTCAACTTTCCTGATGGGCGGACGAGGCGGTTCCCTTACTTTTGCTGCAGCTTGGCTCGGGTAACTCAGCATCAATCCTCCCATCTTACTTGAAAAAGATTCCGAGACATTGAAACTTCTGTACCTGTTGCAGTGGGACTCGGCAACATATTCCTTCCACAAGAACTGGGCCCTACTCGAGTCTTATGAGTATAATTTCTAGGAGCTGGTCTCGAGCGTGCTATTCGTTGGCGCCAATTTGTCATTGAATCCGAGGCATTTTCGATCACGACTGTAACTTTCTTTTCATAGAGACTGATGTCTACTTATGGGTTGGGTCTTTTTTTTGTCTTGGATATAAAAGCTTCACCGGATTTCTAAGAATATTCCACAAAGTCACAACTTTTAACCTTGCTGAAAGGGGGAGAGATTATTCGAAGCGCCAGACAAAGGTTGACTATAAACTTTATAATATAAAGATGAATCGCATGTAGGTATGTATTATCATGACTCACGAGTTTGCATGTGCACAGCAAAGGATATCTCCACCTCCCAGTTTATACCATCTGGTAATAATAATCAACTCGTTAAGAAAAAAAATCACAAGATCCTTTTCCAAGGAATCACTCTCAAGTGTTATAAATTTTGCATGCATGCTATTATATTATTAATTATCACACTTCCCATTAACCTCACCCAAAGCGTAGAGTGCTATCTGGTATTCTCCTCACTGATTTCTCTCATTATATCCTTTAATCCCCGCATTTACTGCAATTCATAGCTCATTGGAGTTCCATGGTATCGCGTTAAAAAATCACGAAATACCATAAATCAAGTTACAGAGAAAAAATAAATTATCATCCATATCGTCGCGCTTTAAATCTCAGCAAAGTCGAACTTTCTGCTCCCCAGAAAATAAAATCAGCACATCCCTTCGATTAATTTTTTATTTATCGTCCTTTGAATTCTAAGAAGAAAATTTATAACAAAAAAACAAGAACGAAGAGCTTTTCCCAAAACAATTTCAAGATAATTAAAAATTTATTAATTCATCCCCAAAAGGTCATAATCTCATATTTTTGCGAGCAGCGCACCCTTTTCCTTGAGTAGAAACAATAAGCGAAATAGGACACCCTGCCAATTGGGCAAAAGAATCCCTAAACAATAAAGTGCAGATTTTTTTTTTTTCATATTATTCTAAAACAATCATAGGCCCATAAATATTTTCTCTTACTTTCCGCATCGAATCCCTCTAAGTGTGTTTAATTATTTCTACACGATGCGCACCAGCACCACCCAACCCCAAACGTGCCTGACGAAGGACAACGTAAGCTGACCCCGTTTTAATAGAAAATTGAAAGCTCCCATTCCATCCGAAAGAGTCGTTCAACGCAATTCGAATCATAATTGCTGCGATTCATTGGGAAATTAATGTCGCGCATCGTTATTAATACTTGAACATCATTGGAAATTGATGATGATGCTGCATCTGCAACAGCAACATTGACGATGATATAGTAAGAAGGACATGATGACGAGGTTGACAAACCTTTTGCAAAGTTTGTGCATGCAGTCAGGGAGGACAATCACAACCGCGATTCGCAAATCAAATTGAAGTTGATACCTGGGCTTAATGGCTCCTCTCTGTGATAATTCATTTTGAACAGTTGCCAAGTTATTTCGTCCTCAGTATATCCCTTTTTCGATGGCTGTAGCGCTGCTGATTTGTCCTCGTGTGCCTTACACAGACTCACATCACATCAGCTCAGAGATGAAACGGTATGTAGTGCGGTGTCCGCTTTCGCGGTGCGGTTTGCAGTCAAACAAGGACTTCTAATCGAATGTAGACCCTGAACCGATTGGATTTGGTGGCTGTGTAAGCTCCATGCGAGAATTGTCCTATGTCAATTATTGGAAAAAGCGAACCTTCTCGAAATATGGCAGTTGAAGCTGTCATACAAATCATTTCTGGTATTAATATCTTTGGCATTGCAGGATTTAGGAATGCAGTAACGTTGCGAAACAGTTTAGGTGTGGGTTGAAGGGAAATAGAATGTGGGACATTTGATGATAAATAGCGATCAATTAGTGGAGTGGGTGGAGGCTTCAGAATGCAGTATCTGAGCTGAAAACTTTCATTGGTGTTGGTGGTGGAGGAGTGTAGCTCAGGTGAGGTGCTTATGATGTAAGTGGACGTCACCCTTTAATGCAATTTATTTCCGCGACTAAAGTTATTACCATGGCCACTGCGGAGATTTATTTGACGAATGGGGTAGATATACATGGTAATATAAGCAGCAATACTCAGTCCTGTCGGAATAAAATATGGGGCTTTTAGTAAAAGGCAGCCAGGCGCATCGCAATAGTGATTTGTTGCTGTGCTTTATGGCACAAATTTACAAAATTTGTTGAGTTTGCTTTCGCAAAACTCAAACTATGGCTACGTGTTGGAGGTTTGGTGGTCAGGTGTAACGCCACTTTTTCAAGATTGCTAATTGAAATAAATTGGTTCTTTTCATACAGATATTTGGTGCGAATATTGAAATTTCTAGAGCACACAATAATGTTTAGTTTTGCAAGGCGGCTGTTTAAGGAGGTTCTATGCTTTAGTTGAGAACAGTAACGTAGCCTAAGACGGGTCCCTATATCACGTATGAATACAAGGTTCGCTTCTATAAACTTGCTATTTTGGAGGTATATTGCCTGATGAACTCTTATTCTACACACTCAAAAACTTCTTTCAAAACTTCTTCTTCAAAACTTCACACTCAAAACTTCTTCTTTAAAAAAAGAGCGACATACCTTAAAAGGGAAAGAAATGTTTGCCTCGAGACTATCGCTGTTATCGTATTTATTCTCGCAAAGGCTGCTAATATAAAAGTAACAAACTACTTAGAAAATAGTAGCAATATTCATCAAAAAAATTCGTTTATTTGAAGTCCCTGAATTAACACAGAATCTCCAATCCTTAACTCGACTTGTAGCCAGTTCATGCCTTTATGTTCAGAATGTTCAGTAGTAGTGAATTCTACTTTTGCACGTTCTAAAGTGTGGTTAAATTTTAAGGGCCGATGTTGAATGTGAACCACACCTAAACGTCAAGTTTTTTTCTGCATTTCATTTGACATTTCAGACTAACTCAGTTTGAACCATTAAAAGATACACAATCGAGCAACGCGTTTAAGTTATTCAGGTTTATTATGAAAATGTGCGATCAAATCAAAATGCATATCGTGCACTTCGTGATTTTTTCGGTCAATTTAATCATCCAAATGTGCGTACAATTGGGAAAATCGTGCAAAATTTTGAACAAATCGGGTCTGTTGGAGATGTGAAAGCTGCAGAAGCTCGTATTGCAGAAAATATTGCTGCTGTTTGTGATAGTGTGGCTGAAGAGCCGTCTACCTCAACTCGTCGTTGTGCCCAACAATTGCACCTTTGATCAACATTATGCATAAAGACTTGCATTTACACGCTTACAAGGTGCAATTGACTCAAGAACTAAAACCCCTTGACCATTTCAAGCATCTTCAATGGTCAGAATGGTGGCAAAAAAGGCAACAGTGTTATCTCACGTGGTGGCGATGTTGATTGGCCGCCAAGATCATGTGATTTGAGACCGTTGGAATTTTTTCTTTGGGGTTATTTGAAAGAAAAGTTGTACGTCCATAAGCCAGTAACCATTCAAGAGCTGATGAGATAATTCGGCACATTAATGGCATAGAACCTCAATTATGCTTCAGCGTCATCGAAAATTTGAGCCATTGGATGGAGGTGTGGCCGACGTCGCGGCGGCCATTTGGCCGATATTTTGTTCCATTCATAATTGAACCATACCAGTATTATGATAATAAAAAGAAATGAAAATAATTTCCTAAATAACTTGTGTTTTATTTAAAATCAACATTGGCCCTTAAAATTTAACCACCTATAAGTTGTCTATAAGGCAGACAACGAACGCTCATCAGTTCCATGATCTCAAAACCTTTTCTTCTACGGAACAAATATTCTTTGGAATTCACCGCACTGAACGACATTTTTTAAGACACTTTTTAAAATCCAATTATTTAAAATTAGAGTTAAAAGTTATTTGTTTGACACGGGAGCAGTTGCAGTGTTAAGCGGGGACCACAAAGCAGCCTCAGGCTTCGGCTTCGCCCCGTTACGATAAGTGGGCTTTGAACCGGCTTTGCAATGACATTTCGCTCATGGCGAGAGAGCTTTTATTATCCAGTCACTACGTTCTCCAAGCATGCCACGATAAATTAAAAAATACGCACACACACCCGAAAGCTCCTACGTGGGCTTGAATGGTTACTGGTTTCTGGCGCATTCATGTCCAACTTATAATTAAAAAATATGCAATTTGACCCAAAATGTAGACACACTCAAGTATTCTGCTCATATCCGTGCATCACCAACACACTTATACAAATATAGTCAAAGGCAGACTGATTGACTTTGTGTGTGCGATCGAAATCAACCCCCATTTGCTTCACACGGAGCAAAAGTTCAGCACATCTGAACTCGTGCTGGGCTTCTGAGCCCCATTACGTAGCATTACGTTTTCTCTTTGCGCACTCTTTCTCTTTGAAAATAACATTTTGAAGCCGAGCATCATTCTGTTAGGAAACACTGAAATCGTATGGCTGAACTTGTAAACGTCAAGCCGAGGCCAAGCCCAGGCTACTTTGGGGTTCCCGCATTACATGTTCGCCTTTCCTGAGAGAAGTATCTCAAAAAGAGTCTCTCATAATGATTAAGCCTAGTGGAGGGCATCATCGGCTCTCTCGGTTCAAATTTTAGCCTAGCCAAAATATTTATATCCTACCCAGGGTATAAAGTTAGTTTTAAATTAAAATTAGACTTTTTTATACCCTACCAAGGGTATATTAATTTTGGGGCATCGTTTGTAACGCAGAGAAATGGTCACCGTGGTCAAGACCATTTAGGGATATGATGGAAACGGACAGGACAATAGATTAAGCCATGTCCGTCCGTCCGTCTGTATGTGTGAAGGTTTTTGTTCTTTAAAATCAAGCTAGAGAGCTGAAGCTTGGTATGCTGCTTGGATCTTCTGCTGCACAGACAAAGTGTGAAATTTGGCTTAATCCGTCAACGGCCTACTGACTTCAATGTGAGACAACCTCTATTTCACATTTTCTTTCAAAACGCCTTTTGGGCAAGTTTTAGACAAGTCATAGGAACTTAAATTTTGGTACTGAGCAATACTGGCCCAAGACCTTTGACAATGCAAAAATTCGACCGCCCACAAAATTGACCATGCCCACTTCTAACAGTGGAAGTGGTTTGCTAACTTAGCAAATAGTAATATCTAATATTAAAGATATTACTATTTGCTAAGTTTGGTGCATACAAAGTTTCGAGCACCGCCCACTTTTAAGAGGCTTTTTTTGAAAAAAAAACTGTTTTTGTTTTAAAAAATTTTCGCTTTTACCATATTTTCTAATGATTCGAACGAAATTACAATTATTGATTGATTTTAATTTTAAGCCCATGCCCACTTTTGGGGGCGTAGCTTATACAAATAATATATGAATTCGGGCCAAGATGTGGTGTTAAATGGTATATAGGGTCGGGTATATAGAAGTTTGTCACAGACAAACTCTTGCACTTACTCACTTGTTTTTTCTTTTAAAATACGTCCCAGAGCACTTTTATCGATTTGTGTCAAATTGCAAATGTCTTGTATTAGTATTTTCTGTCAACTTCCCTGAATTCTCTTAAAAATAAGAGAATCGGAAGTTTGAGATGTTTGTTCAATGCGACAAACTTCCGGCGAAATTTAACATTTAACTGAAATTCAACCTTTATAAATCCTGAAAAATAAATGGCGAAACGCTAAACATTTAGGGTGAAATGTTGAATTTAGCCTGCTGAAATTAAGCGCGGTGTAAACGTACGTATAAGCCTTAAATTTACAAAATAAGCTATGAGCGTTACGCCTTATGAGCGTATAAGCCTTAAATTTACAAAATAAGCTAATAAGCGTTACTTTTGCGTCAGAACATAAATTATTGTGCATGAGGCACAACTTTGAAAGGCGGTAGAAAAAAATTTTGACCGCGCCCACTTTTTAACCAGTTTTAAATAAAGATTATTTCTTTTTTAAATTGTATATAAAATTCGGAAAAAGATTTTATAACAAAAAAAAAGCAAGTGGGTAAATGCAAGAGTTCATCTGTTACAAACTTCTATTATACCCGACCCTATATACCGTGCAACACCAAAGCTTAAAATTTTTTGTCCCAAATTCATATTTTGATTGTATTGGCCGCGCCCCCAAAAGGGCCTGGTTTAAAAATTAAGACCAATCAGGTAATTGTAATTTCGTTAGAATCGTGACAAAACGCTTTAAAACCGAAAATCATTTCGGACGTTTTTTCCTCAAAAGAGCCCCCTTAAAGTGAGCGGAGCTCAAAAATTTGTGTAGAACAAAATTTGAAAATAAAATTTTAAATTTTTTTTTCGATTTAAAGTGAACTTTATGAGAAATCGGGTTTTTCAAGATTTTACATGTTAAAAGTGTTCATGGTCGATACTGTGGGCGGTCCAATTTTTGCCTTTTTAGAGGTTAATATGGGCTATTATTGCTCTGTACCAAAATTTCAGTGTCTACGCTTTGTCTAATTTGGCCAACTAAAAGGCATTTTGAAAGAAAATTTGAAACGGAGGTTGTCTACCATTGAAGCCAGTAGTGGGCGTGATTGTTGACGGATTTAACCAAACACCAAGTTGAAGCGTCCTAGCTCAATTTAAAAGACCTAAAAATTTCACACATACGTACAGACGGACGGACATTGCTTAATCGATTCACCTGTCGCTCGCGATCATATCTCTTAGGGCCGGTTTTTCAGTGCTTAGCTAAGCCCAGCCTAAACTAAGATATGTTAATCCCGTAACAAAACGAATCTGGAGTTAACTCAGCGAGCAGTTTTTTAGTGCAAAGTTGACTCTGTCAACAAAGTTGTCAAAATCTTCGACTCTTGAAATTGTTGGCTCTTCCAGCTCTAATTTCACATGGAAAAACACAGAAAAAGAAGTTCAAGTTATTCTCAAATGTCATTTTTCACAGCAACGCACAAATTAACTGGCATTCCACGCAGAAAAAACATTTAAAGAAGTTCAAACAGTTCTCCAGCGATGATCCGAGATTAACTTACCAAATTTGGTGAGTTAAGCCGAGATCAACCCCAGATCTTAGTTCACTGAAAAACTCATTTCAGTTTAACTCGGAAAGTCGGATGATCTCGCTCTGAAAAACTGGCCCTTTAAGATCTTAGGGGTCTACAGTGATTATTTCATATTTCAATTCATATACCCTGGGTGGGGTATAAGAAATTAATATATGTACCTACCTCCTATCCTATGGAATAGGGTATAATTAAGGCATAGTAATTTGCTGAATTTTTGAAAATTTGCGACGTTTTTTACATTTTACACTTTGGTTAAAAAGGTGTGTAAGAAAGTGTAACACTGTGGTTAAAAAAAGCGTACTTTTTTGTCAACAGGCAGGGTTTTTCGGTCCAAAATTTATGTAACCGCTTTGCAGAGCGACTAAACGTATTTTTTATCCCACCCACTTTTAGGCGGTGCGTGTGGTAATTTCTTTTTTAGGTAGCGTAGGGTATTTTTCAATCTGTCGCAGTTCGCAGACTTATTGAAGCTTTTACATATGCAACTTTGCACTTTCCCACTTATTTTTTGAAGCAAGTATTAAAAGGCAAGAAGTAAATGGATCGGGTAAGCTGTCGTTCAGGAATTTATAACTATCACGCTTGGTGATAAATCCATCACGCAAAAGTCATATCCTAAACAAAATCAATTACAGAATTTTCTGCAATACTGAGGAAGTAAGATGACAGTGCAAATCCAACCAAAGGGTGGCAATCGTTGTATTTAATACAAATTTAGGACAAATAAGTTTATAGTAGTAAATTTAGTAGTATTTAATAGTTTATAATTTAATAGTTAAATTTAAACACGTACGGAGATGGATTCGAACTTCTTTTTCCATATGGGTATCCTACCGACCTTCTGATTAATGCAATCATTGTGAGTTTTTGAAAAAGTCAGTGAAAATTTGTTACTTTCCCAATTTCTCAAAGCAGTTATTGCCTAGCTGCTTTTTCCCGTAAGTACTGAGACCTATGGGTACCTAACCATAATTAATTCCTAAAGTCTCCCAACGAAATTTCAAAAATATATGTTCTGAGTAATATATATTTCCAATAAGACCTCCATCACCGTCAGCAAATTCTGGACACTCACATGTCCATTGAGCTATGTAGTCATGAGCTCAAATTTCTAATTTCCTTGAAATGAAGCGGAAGTAGGTATATAAATTGTTTCCCTACTCACGTCTATAAAGTTTCAATGGAATTATTGACCAAAACAGAAAATACACTAAAAAAAAAAAAATAAAACAATATCCCAAGCATAAATTGCTAGGTCGGCATTTTCCATTTCGTAGCACCACAACCGCATTGAACATAACAAAACGAAAGGATTACATCTCGAAACACACAGCCAGGCATACTATGACCCCATATGTACACACATATGCCTTCACGTAATGGTATGGTGAAGTATTAGCAGGACATTGTGGCCCTTTCCTGACCAGGATATGCCGCCCATCTGCCATTTTCAAATAATGTAATTTTTGAAAATTCCACAAATGTGTAGCTTCCGTCTGAATGGTTAGATTTGCATAAATTGTTCAGCTAGTGCTGCAGAAAGTGGCAGATGTTATGTTTCATGCATGGATGTCCTCTATCGTGTGCAGCTTCTGCTATTTTTAGTTATACTATTTTTGAAAATGAAAATGTTTTTTTTTTATTTGAATTTTTATTAGGTAGTTGAATTGCCTTCTGTGTGTCTGGCCTGGCGCGCTACTCTCGATGTCATAGCCACTAAAGACAATCTCATGCAAAAGGATTATGTACTTCAATGACGCATAAGCCCAAGCTCGATGGCGTCTGTATCGGGAGCCGGCGTGGAGAAGTAAAAGTAAACTTTTTGTGGTTTGGAATCAAATGCTTCAGAGGAAATCGTTTAAGGGCAATATCCCATAAGCATCGGGTAAGGTGCAATGTTGTTAGCTGTTTTTGTTATAATTGCACCATCTGCGCCTATGTTTTGACATTTAATTGAGCTGATGCAGAAGCGGAAATAAAATTTTATAGGCGTTCAGTTTATAGGATAGTAAAAAATTTACAGGACAAAGGTTAAAAGGGAACAAACGAAAATACATTAACCGATTCTCTGGGGTCCTCTGTTTGCTGTACGACGAATAGGTATACCGTACGAGCGATTTCCGTAAATAGAAATCCTTAAAACTATCAAATAAACTGCTTCTGTAGGGACCTTCAGACAAAAAAACCTGTGACTATAGAAATAAGAAATATTTTACGAAAGATTAAAAAATGCTTACACATCTGAACATGGAATTGGTTTTAGCGTAACCGTTACGAAAGATAATTGTGTGTCCTTAGTCGGAACAGGCTGACTGATCGTTAAAAGAGTGAACAGCTTTCATTAGTCCCTGAACCGTTCGGTAGAATAGGGTAAAAAGGACAAGAAGAAGGAATCATTTTCAACATCTCAATCTTCCAGGAGATCGCAAGCATAAATAATATTCAAAACATTTGTGAGCATGAGGAAGAACAATCTTCGCACCTTAAGGGGCTTCCTAACAGGGCACTGTAAGCTCAAAGAGCGTTTTAAGTACTATGTACACCTGAGAAAGGAAGCTTTTATCTTTCAATAGACAGCGCCTAAATTCTAGAACATCCGCGTGGATAATGGGGGAAATTTAAACCATAAAATCTTTTAATACCTGGGCAAGGATCAGTTATCAGACAGTATCAGAAGATGCAATATCGCCAATAGACCCCTTTCGATTCCTAGGGTTCTTTTACGAATCGTATCTCTTGATAAGAGAAAGTTCTAGATAAATTTCTTACGCTAAGGCGAAGAAAAAAGTACCAACCCTTAAATAAATTTGCTTTAGGACTTTTAGTGCGAGCCAAAATAATGAGGGCTACATGGTGTTAACTGGGGACAGAAGAGACCAAAAGGTCACAGTCTTAAAGAACTCCAAATTGACATATGGATTGTAGATTGTATATTAATGGAGGTTGTATAATAAATCCCAGATCTCTGCCACAAGTGGGCCTACTGTAGTATCCTCCAATTATGGCTCATATATGTTGCCGTGGAGGATATGGATATCCACGGCATATTGGACGTCTCACGGAGAAAGAACTCCGGCTGGTTTAGTAGGCTAATAGGGTGTCTCCACCGAACAATAATCCAAAATTAAGTGCCTGTTTTTCAGTGCCGAGTTAAGCTCAGCTTAAACTAAGATCTGTTAATTCCGGGACAAAACGAATCTGGAGTTAGCCTCGAGAGCAGTTTTTCAGTGCAAAGTAAGCTTCGTCAATAAAGTTGTAGAAATCTTCGACTCAAGAAATTATTGACTCTTCCAACTATCGCTTTAGATCGGAAAAAATAGGCAAAGCTATTTGAGTTTTTCTCAAATATCGTTTTTCACAAAAACAAGGTTAGGTTTGGTTAGGTTAGGTTGTAAAGCGTTGTTTGCATTAGTGCAAGTTCACTCGGTGGCCAGATTGGCCCATTGTGATTACCCTTGTAAGGTAGACAAACATGGTTGGACATAAGTCTTGCTAGCTAAACCAGCCCTAATAGGCTTATATCTTTTAATAAATCTTTTTATGTCTAGTAGTGATATTCCTGCCAGGTCGTCCAGGCTATCAAAGAGCCTGACTCCTAAAAAGGTTAGTCGTCGTTCTTGGAGAGCTCAACAGTGGCAGAGAAAGTGTTCTATAGACTCTATTTCTTCTTCATCCCTACAGCTTCTGCAGAAGTCGTTCGCAAATATTCCCATTCGCGAAGCCATGACACCAATGGTGCAGTGTGCCGTGACTACGCCAACGAGTGTTCTTATGAAATTTCTACTGAGAGATAGAAGGGTCGTTGTTCTTTTTAGGTCGAGTACTGGCCATACGCAGGGAGCTATGATACAATCTTTAGACTGTTGCCAACGTTCACCGGCTAGTTTGATCGTGTATTGATCTATAAGACTTTTGGCTGTGTTTAAAGGGAGATAAACCCGTCGGTCAGCCATCGTTATGTCCATATCAGAACCTTTCCTGGCCAGTTCGTCAGCCATTTCATTTCCGGCCACACCAACGTGCCCAGGAACCCAGCAGTGTAGAATTGTGTGGGGACTTATTTCCTTTAATGCCATGAGGCAGTCCTTGACACACTTAGAGTATAAGAGGTTGGAGTCCAGGGCTTTAAGTGCTGCTTGACTATCAGCTGGAGGATCCATACATTGAATGGTCTGCGCAGCTCTCCTCACCGCATAAATCTCAGCTTCAAAAACACTGCAGTAGCCTTTTAGTCGGTATGACTTGTTGATTTGAAGCGTTTCGGAGACAACTTCTGCACCTGTTCCATGTTCTGTTTTCGAACCATCGGAATAGATAGCGCATACCTTTGATGATATCGTTTGTCTCCACCCAGTCTTGCCTATATACTTGGTATAGTGACATTGAATCTTTTATCGAAGTCAAATTGAGGTTTCTTATAATCCGTACGGGTTACAGACCCATTTTGATTTAAGATGTTCAGTATGTCCTAGACATTATGATTTCCAGAGGTTGTTCTCTTTTAGCTCTCAGACAGAGCTGCCTTTGCCGCCACATTTCTTGTGAAGAGCTCCAGAGGTTGGAGGTGCATCATTGTTTCCAGACCTGTTTAAGGTGTGGATCTTAATGCACCTGTGATAACTAAGCAAGCTAATCTTTGTACCTTCTTCAGATTATTGATGTAAGACTTCGTTTAACACGCCTCCCACCATAACAATGATCTATAGGTAAGAATAGGTCTAACAACCGCTGTATAAAGCCCGTATGTTATTTTGGGTTGAAGACCCCACTTTTTCCCAACGGCATGTTTGCATGTGTACAGAGCAATGAGACCTTTCTTCATTCTCTCCTCCGTGTTCCGTTTCCAATTTAGTTTAGAGTCAAACAAAACGCCAATATATTTGGCTTCCAGGGAGTGTTTAAGATTGATCCCATTTAAGAACACTCAAATAAACTGCTTTTTTGCATGGAAAATGCAGGAAAAAAATTTCAAACTGTTTAAGCCGCGATAAGCCCACCAAATTTGGCGTGTGAATCCGAGATTAACCCCAGATCGAAATTGACAGAAAAAATCATTTATGGAGTTAAACTCGGTTAAAGTTCAAAATTCGGGCCCTAAGACAAATTTTGTTCAAATCTCCCCATTAACTCACCATACGAGTTTTAATCTTTTCTTGAAGGGACTTGAATTCTTATATATACAGAATTCTAATTAGAAGAACAAACCTTGATGTCAGTGAGGCTTGACAGTGAGAACTGGGACGGAATCGGCGAACATGGGTTTAGCAGTCTCACCGAGGAAAAACCAAGAAAATATATGCTGTCATCAAGAAAAGACACCCAACACCGACGTCTCGGACATGACCAAACATGAAACCCGAACTTAAGTGTTCACTTATAAGACCCTCATCATCCCAGTCCTGGTTAACGGTGCAGAAGCATGGACCATGTTAAAGCTTACCCCCGCAAGTGTTATGCCTTTACGGAGATACCCACTAGTATTATAACCAGCAGAATATTTCATAAAAAATCTGGCATGCATCTAATTGTGTCTATTCTATTTGCATTTTGAAGGAGAAAAATGTGTTTTGTATTCGGCCAACCCTAGCATGGAAAATTTCCGGGACGGACAGAAACCAGCAGCAAAGAAAAATTCTGGGAGCGTCTGTCTTAAAATTAGCAACTATCGGGTAATGGGAAATGTGAAAAAATTTTGTTATTCCTGATAATACAAGTTCAGCGAAATATTAATCTTTTTTTATCTTCATATCTTTGCTGTGATTAAGAAACACTTTGCGTGTTTAATATGGGGCCTTAAATAGGCGAATCCAGGCGATTTAACAGCGCGAAGGAAAACGAATGGCTGAAGTTTGGCGAGACTTTGGGATGCAATATTTAGTTTAAATAAAATAATTTTTGGCACATCGTTCGGAAAATTGGATTCAAGGACCTCCTTTAAAATCAAAATATTGTCTTTGCGGACATGTAGTGAGCAGTTTTTAGAATAGTTCAATCCCCAATTGTGCACTTAGGACGACGCCATCTTCATCAATTATTATGAAACTCAGGCAATAACTGAAATATAGTCGGTTCGTAGATCCAAGCTGTTCTTTGAGAGAAAACAGAATTAACGTTTACGTCATTTCCTGTGAACCTAGGCGATGAGCAGCAACGTCTTCGATCGAGTAAAGAGGTAACCAAATCACGTTAAGCAGGTTTATCGTGTGCCCGAAGCAGATTATCGGGACGATTCATGAGTGTCGGGCTGAGTGAAAGCCATTTCCGAGTTCAGAAAATTCTCGTGGACGAAGGGGTGGCGGTTGATCGAGAAAGATGAACGATTCTTAAGTAGCAAGGAAAGCGATGATGAGAAATTAAACTACAAAAATAGTTTCAGATCTAATTTTTTCACTAAACTCATTTGGGATTTTATCGCAATACAAACAGTTCAAAACAATTTTTTTTGCTCGCTTGAACGTATGCGATGCTTTAACAAAGTAGAAAACGACTAAAAATTGAGGCAAGTGTAACCATGCTCCCTTTGGGGCTCTGAAAGTGCAGATCTTAAATGTGAATTTTACAGGCTCATTCCCAAATCAATCTTATCTTTCATACACAAGTTAACCGATTCGTTGATCCCGCATTAAACCACCGCCAATGCGATCCTAAATCTCGCACCGCTTACAAAACTTCACTTTAAAAATTAATGATGAAAACCCACTGAACAAAAATAATACACCTCCCATTGCTTGTGCGGCCCACCAACATTTTAATACAAAATACCTCGCCCAAGAATTTTGTATTAAAATGTATAACTAATTAAGTAATCAAGGGTTAACAACCTTCCTGCGGCATTCCCACCAACATATGAAGTCTTAATGAGCTGATTTGAATTTTTTGCGATTAGCATAGGTCACCCTTCAACATGGTCGATCCTCCCATTTTGTTGCATTTTTTTTGATTTTCAATTTGAATATCCGAATTTTCGAAGTCACTTTTGGAGAGAGTATAGACTGAAGGAGACCGATTGGTATTGATGGTCAATGTTATTTCCCCGGTGGCCTCGAAACAGTTGTGTAGTGACGGATAAGGGTGACGGATTTATTTGAAAGTTCTGTTTCCTCTTTACTATGGCCCTAATATTGAAGTATCTTTACAGTTCGATATCATATTGGTTCAATGAATACAAAGGTGTGTTAACAAGAAATTAGCTGAAAAAATATTTGTGAACTGTTCCTTATTTTGAAGATCCTCGAGTGGAAGGATTTCCTTTGTTGGGCTCCCCATGGCCCATGTATGGAAGCATCGCTTTGTACCTGGCCTTCGTCCTGAAGTGGGGCCCCCAATGGATGGAGAAAAGACCACCGTATAATTTGAAGAATATTTTACGCGTTTATAATGCTGTGCAGGTTCTTGCTAATTCGAGTCTATTCATTTGGGTAAAGGACTTGTACCTAAAGTGATATAACCCTCGACTAATTGTCATTTTTATAGGGCATCCAAAACTCTTATCTGCGCAAGGAGTTTAGTGTTTTCTGCCAGCCAATAGATAAGACTAATAATGAACCATGGATGCAGAAGCTACTCTGGGCTACTTATGGGTACTACATCACCAAGTATGTGGATCTTCTCGATACAGTGAGTAACATTATGAGACCGAAATTACCCGCGGATATTTTTAAGAACCGACGAGTTTTAGGTATTTTTCGTCATGCGCAAGAAGAACAACCAGATCACATTCCTCCATGTATACCACCATGCCGGTATGGTATTCGCTGTCTACATATTTCTCAAGTTCCTGCCTGGTAAGTTGCCCCAGGCTGTGTGAAGTTTCCCTGTCTGACTTATGTATACCTCATAGGGAGCCACTCGACAATGCTGGGAGTCATCAACATGGTGATACACACCCTAATGTATTCATACTATTTCATTTCGTCGCTACATCCGGAGAGTGCGAGGAGTATCTGGTGGAAGCGATACATTACCCAGATGCAACTGGTTCAGTTTGGGTATCTAGTCTTTCACTTTGCGATAGTCATTGTGAAAAACGACTGCGGACATCCGGTCCTGGTGGCCTTTGTGGGCCTCATACAGAACCTATTCATGTTTGCGCTCTTCTTTGATTTCTACCTAAAGGCTTACGTGCGAAAGAAGCCAAAGAAGGACTGACTAGCCAACTCATGAATAAGGAATTAGTTTAATTTTGTTTAATGCATTTTCTACGGTGGAATTAATTTTCTCCGTTTTCCAGTAATCTTTTTTGTTTTATTTTGTCCTTAATTTGTATCTCTAATTCGCTTGTAATATATATGAAGTACGTAGTATTAAATGAATAAATAAATATATTTTTGTGTTTTTTTTTCTGCTTCCATCGAAAAAAGGAACACCAAACCAGAAGAGCTGACGAAAGAAGCACTTTTTTTGGGTACCACCTATCCTAAGAGAGAACTTCCTCTACACACAGTGCATAGGATGGCGCTAAAATATTAATTTTCATTAAAATGCAATTTCCGTCAGGAAAGAGCATCTGCCTACTTATATAAACAAAACTGTTATTCGATGCGACAAAAACTAATTATATGGGCGGTCCCCGAACGGGTTAGATATTTGAATACGTTTCAGAGCGCGCACACAACAGCTTTTCGCCGAAGCTCTGCTGACAAAAGTCGAAGGTGGTGAATAAAAAATATTTTCAAATTGAATTTTTAGTGTTTTTTTTTTTGAATCCATTTTGTTGCGCTTCGCGAATGTTTTGCATGCGATCGAGGACGGATAGCAGGAAATAATTTTTATGTAGAATTTGGGTCGTGCCATAAACAAAGGCTGGGATTTTATTTAATAATTTAGTCCAGGATATGGTGGGAGGAATGTAAGTAATATGGCCAGATTGGTGCGGATTTTGTTTTATTAGAATAATGCTTGGCTATTGCTTTTCAAAGCACAGGTAAAAAATGGTGACCCAAATTATAGTGCGGGCTTATTTTCGCAAACCAGAAACAAGAGATGCGCCATAGCTGCTTCCTGATATACGTATTTAGAGGAACAAAATTCACATTGCATTCAGGGATTATAAAAAATTTTCTGCTGAAAGCTTAGGACTGGAATAAGGGTGTAAAAGGTTCAAAAAGTGTACAAGCTGGTTGTTATAATTACTCTTTGACATCTTTCTGTTACAAATTATAAGGAACGTTGGCATATTTTTTCCAGTGGAGATTTGCAGGACATAAAATCAGAGAAAACTTCATCGGTATAACGTTTTTCTATTATGATTTCAGTGTGACTTCGTTATGACTTCGTTTAAACTTTGATTTTACTACTATTCACCGCCAAATCAAGTGCTTTCACCTTTGAAACTAAATGCTCACAGTTTTTGAATCTAAAAACCAGTGAGAAAGTGCTACAGTGTGTACGCAAATGTTAAAGTTCATTCAACCGTTCGGTGAGTACCCCATTCTATCCCATATTAAAAGGAGGCGTGGCTAAACATGAAGCCTGGGTTACCATAAGTTCTAATTTTAATTTTTATTACACCCGACCTAGAGTATATTAATTTTAATGGATATTTTGTAACACAGTGAAATAATCACTATAGACCTCAAGACCTTTTAGGAATATGATCGAGACCGACAAGGGAATCGATTAAACCATGTCTGTTTATCCATCTGTAAGAGCGAAAGTTTTAGGCCTTCGAAATCAAGCTTGAGAGCCTTAACTTGGCGCACGACTTGGTTCTTATGTTGCACAGACGAATGGGTTAAATTAGGTTTAACGACCTACGGCCACGCCCACTGTTGGCTTCAATGCGAGACAGCCTCTAAATCACCTTTATTTCAAAAGTCGTTTTGACCAACTTTAACAAGACATAGGGGAGACTGGGTAATATTGAAACACAGGACGGTTGAAACAATGCAAATATCTTGCCAACGGTATGCGTTACATATATGCTTGATGAATTCATGAAGTGGTAAGAGGTACGAACTAATGTCAAGCCTTGTTTCGCAAGCAGCAGCCATATAGCAGCATAAAATAGCAGCCAAAAAAACCGTATTGACTGCCAAAAGTACGTTTTTTGTGCGTAGTTTTTATACCCTACCCAGGGTATATCAAGTTTGATGTATAGTTTGTAACGCAGTGAAATAATCGCCGAAGACCACTAAGAACTTTTAGAGATATGAATGGAACCGATAGGAGAATCGGTTAGGCCATGTCCGTCCGTCCCTCCGCCCGTATGCAAACAACTTTTAGGCCTTAAAGTTTAAGCTAGAGAGCTGAAAGTTAGTTAGATCCAGTCTTTCAGATTAAGTTTCAAAACTGCCTGAATCTGCCCACAGACACGCCCACTGCCAGCCTGTATGTACGAAAAAATACAGTTTTCAAATTTTAGCTTAGTTACCATGATGCTAGCGTACTCTTTCATTGTATGTTACATTACCATTACCATTATTAATTGTCTTTGAGGTGGCAGAACAATTCTGGCCTTTTCATTGACCACGCCCACTTTTTTTAGGGATTTTAGTTGAAAATTACTGTTTTTCAATAAATATAAATGAAATTTGTTAAAAAATTATATGACAAAAGTTGTAGATATTTGCATTTTCTAACTTTTTTATATATATAGTATACCTCCGCCCACTTTTATGGGCGTGGCATTAAAAAAAGTGATTTTTTGAGTTAAAAACGCGGATTTTTATGCCGAAATGTATGCATAAAAATCCGCGTATTTAACCACCTCGTATAAACCATTTAGCAGTTATATTTTTACATTCCGCCCTTTTTTGGAGGCGTGGCAGTTTCCTTTTTTGGTAGCGTAGGGTATTTTGCAATCCGTCACAGATGGACTGAAGTTTTAACATACGCACTGTTGCACTTTCCCACATGTTTCCTGATAACAGTGTTTGAATTGATATCAGAGTAAAGAGTCCTTTTATGCGTTCAAAGTGAAGGGTAAAGAATAGAATGTTGGTACTTGTTTAAAAGTGTCACTACCGCTAATTTTTTTAATTTTTTACCTAAAAGAGTAAGGGGCTGGGGACAGTTGAAACACTTTTTTTGGGTACAGTTTAACCATTATACTTAAATCTACATAGATTAATCGTGTTTATATGCCGAAGAATTCGTGAAAAAAACACCTCGAGAGGACAATTAGACATATCAATCCATAAGGACGCCTACAACGATGTCTAAGCAGGTGATTCGTTGCAGGTAGGGGCGGAGAAACATGGTGAGGTTAGGTTGGGTTGAAGTGGCAGTCAGGTGCAAGGAAACCGACAAATTTAGATCTATAAGGGACCATTGTGACACCACGTGGATCTGGAAATCCTTCCTACTCACTAAACCATTTTAAACTTTTAATGAATCGTGAGAGACGTTTTGGGTCGGTAGTGTTTAGATCGCTCAGATTATGATATGTAGAAGAAAGTTCCCAGGTGAAGATTACGGTTTTAGAGAGAGCGGTTCATGTGCAGAGAAGGTGGAGAGTGGTCTCTTCTTCCTCCTTATCCATGCAGCTCCTGCATGAAGTCGTTAGCATAGACACCAAGCTTTTTTTCATGCTCTCATGTGCAATCGGTTAAGAGCGAAGCTCTTAAAGCGTTTAAGATCTAGGTTTTTCCTTATCTGTTTCGTCACTAGACACGTACAACTGCCACCTGACCTTTTAAGATCTGTTCTTTCTATTTCATCCAGTTTAAGCACGAGTTTGTATGTGGAAATTGAAATGCCTAAGGAGTCTTCTCCCGGCAAGGTTGAGAGAGTAGTTCCAAGCTTGGCGAAGCCGTCAGCCTTGCAGTTAAGTGGAATGTCGCTGTGCACCCACCACATAAAGTGCTCCGAAATCTCCTGAAGAGCTGAATGGCAGTCTAGGGCTTCTTCAGAATTTATAAAGACTGATTCCAGGCACTTGATGGCCGCCTGATTGTTGAAAAAAAATCGTA
The DNA here is from genome assembly GCA_947623515.1 of Neoascia interrupta. Classification (NCBI taxonomy): domain Eukaryota; kingdom Metazoa; phylum Arthropoda; class Insecta; order Diptera; family Syrphidae; genus Neoascia; species Neoascia interrupta. The sequence goes on from OX392463.1 coordinate 26,049,682, forward strand.
TGTCCTTGGAAAATAATAATGTTATTTAAATGCTAGGATAAGACTTCCTTTATCAGAAGAAGCATGAAATCTATTGTTCGCCTCTTGAGGTATCTGCGAAGGCGTGATGCATCTGGCGTTGAAGGAATTTGTTGATTTTTTTATGGCAATGCTATTGAAGATAATACCAAAATTGTATCAACTGTACCCAGTCTCCCCTATAAACTCAAATTTTGGTGCGTAGAAATTGTAGCTAAAGCCTTAAATACGACGAAAATGAGCCGCCCACACCATCCTAGTCCACTTTAATAGTGTTATATCTTTTAAAACCTGGTTTCTCTTTAGATTCACTCTACAAAAAAAATATTATATTATACATTTTTTAGATTTAAGTTTTCTCTAAGTTCATTTGTAGTGCATTGAAATTATTGGTGAGTGGAATCTAATAGGCAATGGATAACCGCTTTGCTCGGAGCAAGAATTATCCAGGCAACACTAGCTAAGAGTCACGCAACAAAACTTGCCCATAGAGGAACGCCACAGGGTGGTGTCATCTCTCCCCTACTGTGGCTAATGGTTATGATCAAAATTCCCGTAAAATTAGACAGGGAACGGGGCAAGACTGGCGCGTATGCGTATGATCTGGTGATACTAGTCTCAGGGAAGTTTCCTTCTGTAATTAGTGAAATTATGGACGCTGCTCTAGTCAAGGTAAGCACCTGTGCTGCAGGATGTGACCTCGGCGTTAACCCGATCAAAACTGAACTTATTCTGTTCACTACTAAAACCAAAAGTTTTACCCTCCCTCGTCTAAATAGTCTACCTTTCACGCTATCATCCAGCGGTAAGTACCTGGGTATCATGCTAAATCCTAAACTTAACTGGAAACATAACATCGAACACAGAATTAGAAAGGCATGTGCCGCGTTCTACGCCTGTAGCAAAACCTTCAGAAAGAAGTGGGGACTTAAACCAAAGATGACCTTATGGATGTACGTAGCTGTAGTGCGTCCAATTCTCACCTACGGATCTTTTGTTTCGTGGCCTGCGTTGAGTAAAGGTTATAAGATAAGGTGCACTAAGATCTGCCCCAACGGACGCACTTACTGTACTCCTGCATCTTTTGCCCCTCGATCTATACACATAAAAGATACCGCACTATGCAGTGTAGTTAGACTCAGGGAATCTGGGCGTTGGACTGAGGCCGTACGGACACAGCAACATCCTGGACTCGTTACCAAATGGCTTGGTTCCGTCCCCAACTGACTACACCACACCCAAATTAAATTTCAAGAAAGGCTTCCACGTAGAATTTCCTTCCAGGGCTGAATGGAAGAGGGACGAAGTGGCAAGGAACTTCGACACGGCCATATACACCGACGGATCTAAGATCAACTATGGTGTGGGGACCGGTGTCTATTCGGAATCACCGCAAATATCAATATCATATCGCTTGTCGGATTTTGCCGAGAGGCCTGCACGCAACTTCAGCGTGACACAACGCACAAACATAACATTGCCATCTTTATAGACAGTCAAGCTGCCATCAAGGCTATTGATTCAGCCACCATATCCTCTAAACTGGTACAGGAGTGTCGTCACGAGCTTGCCCGTCTGGGAACGTTTAAGGGTCACACTCTTGTGGGTTCCAGGACATAATGACATTAAAGGAAACGGACGTGCAGATGAGCTGGCCAGACAGGGCTCAGCTGTACACGCGTCACTCGCGACAAGGGCCCACATACTGCTAGGAACAGTTAAGGAGCAAATACACTCATATTTTCTGGAAAAGGCCAACTCCCAACGGGAGGGGCTGACTAATTGCGTCATATCTAGACAGACATAAAAATAGAACAAAAGACCTACTCAACAGGCCAAACTGGGTATCCCATACAACCTCTGCCGAAGTTGCGGAAATATGAATGAGAAAGAAACTCTCTCCCACTTCCTCTGCAAATGACCGGCACTAGCAAAAGCCAGACTGCGTGCACTGAACCAACCTTTCTTGGTTGACCTTAGTGATATTTCGAGCAAACGGGTACAAGCGCTTATCCAGTTTTTCAACCCCACTGGTTGGATATAGGCTCCCATCACACAACAATCTCAACCACCATCACAAACCAGGTTACACGAGTTGTGGTATCAAAAAGACACATCAAGTGCTACTTGGGTTCTACCTACCCTGTTCGTGAGTGGAAATATCTGGGAGTTTGGATCTTTTAAAGTCCGAATTTGAGAAAATATTTGGAAGTTAAGCGGCCTGGACTGGTGTTTACACGTTCAGCCATACGATTTCAGTGTTTCCTATCACAATGAAGTTCGGCTTCAAAATTTTGTTTGCAAAGAGAAAGAGTGCGCAAAGAGAAAACGTAATGTTACGTAAAAAGGCTTCGCAGGCAGTCCAGCCCGAATTCAGATGTGCTGAACTTTTGCTTCGTGTGAAGCAAATGGTGGTTGATTTCGATCGAACATCGACGAAATCATCCACTCTGCCTTAGGATCGGATGATTTTTGATTAGTGTTGGTCATGCACTGATATGACGCAGAACACATGAGTGTGGCTACATTTCAGGCCAAAATGCGTATTATTATATCCATAATTATGTACACATCAGCACTAGCTATCGCCCTAACAGGGCTTCCGGCTGTGTGTGCGTATTTTTTGAATTCAACTTGGCATGCTTAGAAAACGTTGACTGTACTAATAAAAGCTCTTTCTCCTTGAGCGCAATGTCATTGCAAAGCCGCTTCCAGCCCCACGTATCGCAACGGGGCGGAGTCCACGCCTGAGGCCGGCTTGTGGTCCCTGCATTATAGTGTCAGAGCTAAGCGCTTAATATAATCTTCAGTGAGGAAGGGGTCTGTCCAAAACGAGTTCATTTTGCACTCATTGAAACTTGAATATTTTGGTCGACTGCAACCTCAATAGTAGCGTTATGAAGTACTTATGCAGTTTCGGTACACCGCTCTTATGATGCAGTCGACTCTTAGTCAAACGAATATTCCAGTTCCCTAGTTATACTCTCAATTATATACTTCAGCTGAAGACAAGAAGAGCTGCCCTATTCTTAGATTTGTTAAAGATGATTTACGACTTATGTTGAAAGTCATATCTATGGATGAACAGAGATTGTCCAGACTGATCCTTATTTATGCTCAAACGACGAAAGCAAATATCGTCGAAGAGTGGGAAACACTCGGGTAAGAATTGTTGCGGCGTTGGGCATCATTTTTATGACGATATCCTTGCTGAAGCTCAACATAGAAGCTATTATAGCTTCTGCAATTTAGAAGAGAGGTGTCTGTGGGCGGGTTTGAAAAATTTTAACAATTTAATTGCTTCGTTTTTAAAGAAGATTATTGGTACAATCAAATTTCTTTTTCAGCTCAAATTGTTCAACTCCCCTGCGTTTGCCAAACTCCCCTGGGTCTGTCCAAAACGAGTTCATTTTGCACTCATTGAAACTTGAATATTTTGGTCGACTGCAACCTCAATAGTAGCGTTATGAAGTACTTATGCAGTTTCGGTACACCGCTCTTATGATGCAGTCGACTCTTAGTCAAACGAATATTCCAGTTCCCTAGTTATACTCTCAATTATATACTTCAGCTGAAGACAAGAAGAGCTGCCCTATTCTTAGATTTGTTAAAGATGATTTACGACTTATGTTGAAAGTCATATCTATGGATGAACAGAGATTGTCCAGACTGATCCTTATTTATGCTCAAACGACGAAAGCAAATATCGTCGAAGAGTGGGAAACACTCGGGTAAGAATTGTTGCGGCGTTGGGCATCATTTTTATGACGATATCCTTGCTGAAGCTCAACATAGAAGCTATTATAGCTTCTGCAATTTAGAAGAGAGGTGTCTGTGGGCGGGTTTGAAAAATTTTAACAATTTAATTGCTTCGTTTTTAAAGAAGATTATTGGTACAATCAAATTTCTTTTTCAGCTCAAATTGTTCAACTCCCCTGCGTTTGCCAGCTCCACGTTTTCAAAGCCTGTCGGCCGCACCGACATAAACTTTGAAGTCACACATCAGTGAGCAATGAAAAAGGAGTCTATGCCTGCTCTATCCAGAGGGTGTTGATCGAATTCGTCCTCAATGCATCTTTTCGTTGATCCAAAAGAGATGCATACTAGGATTGGAGGCAATGATTTTGCATTTAAACTTATCTGAAACAAATTTTGTCTAGGACCATCTTTAACAGATATACCCGCAACCTTTTTTTTTAACCTACCAAACTTCCAATTCCCAAGAGAACTGTTTGGCGATACGAGGAAGCAAATTGGGACGGCCTTAACAACTTTTTCGAAAGTTTTAACTGGTCGCTTTGCTTTCTCGACAACAATGTAAACGCCGCTGCCGATATGATCACAAATATAATTCTCCTAGGAATGAGATCTTTTATCCCCTACAGGGTTAAGAGTATTACACCGAAGGAGAACTCGTGGTTTGACTTGAGCTGTAAAGAGGCGATAAATTTGAAGGAATTTTACTTTCGGTCTTACAAGGACAATCCCTCTCTAGTAAACCGAAATAAGTTCAAACAAGCCAGAAATGCCTGTATTGCTCATATCCGTTGTGTGAAATTTTTGTACGACCAAAAGTTGAGGCAGAAAATACTACATTGTCCCAAAGGTAGTAAAATTTTTTGGTCTTTCGTCAAAAATGTGAAAAATTGTGCCTCATCCTCCATCCCAACGCTCGTCTGCAATGGCATTCCAGCTGTCAGTTCCCTAGACAAAGCCAATCTCCTCGCAGCACATTTTGCTGCCAGCTCCACGCTACCAGATTGCGTATTGTCTCCGCCTGTACTTGAGCGCGTTGAATGCACTATGGGACAAATTCACTTTCGCACTCGTACAGTCAAAAAAGTACTTAAGGATCTCAACATTCACAAATCCGCTGGTCCAGATGGTATATCCCCGATTGTTCTGAAGAGGTGTTCTTCCACGCTGGCAAAAACATTGTGCAAGCTTTTTCATCGGTCCTACTCCTCAGGCCTCTTTCCCAGTAGATGGAAAACAGCATTTGTCCAGCCCGTCCCTAAAAAAGGCGATTCGTCTTCTCCCTCTAGCTATCGTCGAATTGCACTAACTTCCCTTCTTTCTAAGGTCATCGAAACGCTGATTAACTTCCAGCTCATAAAATATCTAGAATCACGAAAACTACTTAATGACCGGCAATATGGTTTTCGTAGCAAAAGGTCCACTGGTGATCTGATGGCATATCTCACCGAAAAGTGGAACCATTCCTTGCATCTCCTTGGTGAAAGCAAGATCGTTGCGCTTGATATTTCAAAAGCATTTGACAGAGTTTGACACCAAGCTCTTTTGTCGAAAATGCGTGCATTTGGAATCTACGAATCTACCTTCCGAACCGTTCAATTCAAGTTGTTTTGGACGGCTTCAAGTCTGCAGTTCAAAAAATAAATGCTGGGGTTCCCCAGGGCTCTGTTTTGTCTCCGACTCTCTTCCTCGTTTTCATAAACGATCTCTTGTCTGCTGCTACTAATCCAATCCACTTCTTTGCCGATGACAGTAACCTCAGTTTCTCATATTCGTTCTCGGTTCCTCGCCCCGGCTCTTCGGACGTAGTACTGGAACGGCAGCGTATGTCAAACTCATTAAACTCTGACCTTAACAGCATTGTATCATGTGGATCTGGAAATAGAGTAGAGTTTAATGCTTCTAAAACTCAATGCTGTCTTCTGTGGTTGAAGCAAAATCGAAACACTCAGCCATTATCCATGAATGGCACTTGCATCCACGAAACCGAAACGCTTTCCATTCTCGGTATGTGTGTTAATAAAAACCTTTGTTGGAATGACCACATATTCGACGTCGCCAAGAACGCTGCGAAATGCCTAGGTTTTCCCAAAAGATGTAAGAAATATTTCACCCCTTCTGACTTGGCTATTTTATATAAGGCCTACATCCGCCCCAAGCTGGAATATAATTCCCACGTCTGGGCTGGTGCTTCAAAAACAGCATTGCACCTGCTAGAAAGGATACAAAAACGGGCGATAAAACTGATTGGAGACAGAAATATTGCGCAGTCAATTGACTCATTAGAACATCGACGTAATGTCGAGTTCGAGTTCCATCGAAATAGCCAATTGCATTCCGCCCCTTAAGACTTTCAACCGTGATACTCGCCAAAGTTTGAATGCACATCAGTTTACCTTCGAGCCCCTTTTCGGGCGTACAGTCAAGTTTAGAAGCTCCTTCATAAGGCGCTCAACGCGAATGTGGAATGTTCTCCCACGTTCAGTCTTTCCGTCACATTACAACCCACAACTGTTCAAAACAAGAGTGCATCGGTACCTCTCCTCCTTTTCCTCTTTTTCTAATCCCTTCCGCTCGTGAGATGTGTAACATTAAAAGGGTTGTTAATCCCTTAATTCGTGAGTAAATTATATAAAAAAAAAGCCGTGAGTGCCACTAAAACCAATTTCACTGTTTCTGAAGATTGCGCGTCCAGAAAACTATTGGACGTTCATTAAAATTGGCTTACCATGCTGGATTTCAAAACGAATTTATTAAATACATACGTTGTAGTGTTCTGGGTAAATTGTCATCAAGGAGTGTTGCACACCAATCGAAATCGCAACTTCACTCCGATGCACCCTATTGCCTCAATAAAACTTTGTAACTCTTTCTTAGCCCCGTTTAAAACTGCGAAACACCATCTGGCAGCTTATTAAAAATTTAACATTCTGAAATAAAAGAGGTGTGTGAAACTCTTTGCTTCGATACGTTGAGGTCTTGTTGCCAACTGGATGTATTCGCTCTAAAGTTATATTAAAAAAATTTTAAGTTTTAGTAGGATTGCGGTGCCTTTAGACACTGAGAAATAACGACTGCCATCTCCTTAGCTGACCTGTCATCTTTGGTATAATTCCTGCTACATTCCTTTGCTATTACTCATGCTAACTGATATTTGGAGCCAGCATGAGTGTCAATAATAGTTTTGCTGTTTTGACGATAAATTTTTAAAAACAATCATAAGAATTTGTTTTGCTAGAAAAGTCGCAAAGTTAAAAAAGTTAAGTTTTCTTAAATCATCTAATTTTTTGATCAATTTTCTTAATTTTTTTTCCATGAGAACCTTTCTACAAGGAAAAAGTATATTAGAAAATAATAAAAAAAATAAAATCGTTGAAGCCACTCTCACGTTATGGTGACACGAAGGCAAAAGATGTCTTAAAAATATCAATTTTGGAAATGCATTAAAATTGCGTTGGAAGAAGAAATGCAACATTTTTTTCAACTTACAAACCTTCTTCAGAGCCATTCCTTTCAATCGAAAATAGAATCATCAAATTCGTCAATACCAAACTGAAGTTACCAATTGTTCAAACATCATCATCATCATCATTTTCGAATGCTGCCTATCCTTTTAAAGGGTCGCGGAGCGAGGGTGGTTAAATGGTCCTTCCATCTTTCTCGATCCTCCGCCACCAACTCAAGAGACTCCGGCGCAATCCCCAGGCGGGACTCAGAGAGGTTCTTTACCTGATCCCACCACCTGTTTCTTGGCCTACCAGGGGGGCGACGCGCTCGCATCTCGGCTAGCACGACCTGTCTAGGAAGTCTGTCAAGGGGCATGCGAACAACGTGTTCAAACCATCGAAGAATCGATCGCTCCACTCGGAGAAGTAGCTGCTCAACATTAAGATTCCTACGAATACTGACGTTTCTCACTCTGTCCCTTAGAGTAACACCAGCAACGCACCTCAGGAATCTCATTTCGGCAGCTTGTACCCGCGATCTAATTCTTTCGGACATTACCCAAATTTCATGACCATAGATGAGGGTCGGAACGAACACTGAATTAAAAACTGAGATCTTTGCTTTCACTCCAAGCTCAGCTTTCCTGATGACCGGCCGGCGCAGTTCCTTTACTATTGCTCCAGCTTGGCCAATTCCACAGGACAACTCAGTATCACTCCTCCCATCTTTCGTGAAAAAGACCCCGAGATACTTAAACTTCTCCACCTGTTTTAATGGAACTCCATTTATGTGCAGGGTACACTGCACAGGAGTTCGGGAACAACCATCACTTCCGATTTTTTCACGTTTACTTTCATCCCAGCATCACCACAGATGGCTGCAAACCTATCCAGTGCTCGTTGAAGTTCCTCTTTGGATGATGCAAGGATGGCCAAATCATCTGCGAAAAGCAGATGGCTCATCCTGATGCCAGGAGCGGCGACAGAACACAGCCCTGGCGAAGTCAAACGCGCACATCAAAAGGACGGGATTTGACGCCATTTATCCGTACACAGCTTCTGCAGTTTCCATACAAAGACTGAATGGCTCTCAGAAGAGGCCCACTCAGCGCATAGTCCTGCAAAACTCTCCACAGTGTATCCCGAGGGACTCGGTCATACGCCTTTTCCAGATCTACAAAACACGCATAGACCGGTTTGGCATATTCCCAGGCCTTCTCAAGAATAACCTTCAGAGTAAAAAGCTGGTCGGTTGTGCCCCTGCCAGGCCGAAAGCCGCACTGTTCTTCTCGTAACAAAGGCTCGATTACAGCTCTGGAACGCGTTTCCAACACCTTCGCGAATACTTTTCCCGGAAGACTCAAGAGAGATATGCCCCTATAGTTGGCGCAATCTCTCCTGTTCCCTTTTTTGAAAATGGGCACTATAACTCCCGTTTGCCAATCGCTAGGTGCCTTCCCGCTATCCCAGGCCACCTTAATGACACGTGTTAGCCATTTAAAACCCTTTTCACCCATTGCCTTGAGCATTTCTGGCCGGATTTCATCAACTCCAGCAGACTTGCCAACCTTTAGCGATTTAATCGCTTCAGTGACTTCGTCTACTGTGGGACTATTCTCCGCCCTTATCTCGTCAGCAGTGGAAATGCCATCTTCAGTGCCCTGTTGGGGGTTGAGCAACTCCGAAAAGTGCTCTCTCCATCTGCGCAGGACATCGCTCTCACTTGAAAGAAGTGTACCGTCCTTGGATTTAACCCCTTGGATGATATTTAACTTCCTTCCTCTGAGCCGGCGAATGGTCTGCCAAAATATCTTGTTTGCAGATCTGTAATCGTGCTCCAACTTCTCGCCGAACTTTTTCCATGACTGTTCCTTGGCTGTTCTGACTGCCAGATTGGAAGTCCTTCGCGCCTCATTATACCGGGCTCGAGAAGTTGAGTTTTGGATCCACGCACACGGATTGTTCAAACATTTTATCAAAATTATTTTTATAAATATAGATTATTAATATTTAATATAATTAATAATAATCGATTTAAAATTGGCCTCCAGACCTATGGACACACTTCTAAAATCCACTCAGGTTGTTAGCAAATTGTTTTATGCCTACACCACGAGCAGTTTTGTCGTCGAATACGGGTTGACGTTGTCCATAGCTACACATTTCTCACTAATGTAGGGAGGACCTTAGGCATTCAATATGGCAGCCAAAAATATTTTGTATGGGGTTGACTACTTACCCCAGTCAAGTGTGTCCCCTTTCATCAGGAGCCGCTAAACTATACTGGGTTCTATTTCCTCCACTCAGCCGATGGCTCTCCTGTGCTTTAAGTGCCAGTGGATACAGCTATTTATAATTCTTAAATTGGTCTGTAGTCTTTTTTACTCAACTGTATACGCACTTGTCTATGTAAAATCGGAAACCGTGACAGAAATTAATAATTCTTTTATAACACTATTCATATTCATACACCAAGCAATTATTATTGCCGCCAAGCTTGGCATCAAGCCTTTACACCCCTTAGTCTTGATATACGCCCGATGGTGTGAAAATATTCAGCGCCTTAGCTATATGCAAATAAAAAAGAAAAGGGCGAATATGATTGGTTGACACCTGTCAGAACGAATTGCCATTTTTCAAACATTTTTTTTTTTGCTCTGCTAACCGTGTTCACACATTTAAATGTTTGCCCTCCAATGCACCAATTACTCAACGACGACTAATAACACAAAACCCCAACCGATCAAGTATAGTTTGCAAAACTCAGTTCAATGCTTCACATTTGGTCGTTTTCGGTTGACTTGATCGGTGCTGGTAGTGTGCAAAAATAAAATTTTCAAAATATTTTCTGACAGTCATTCGGGAAACGGATGTTTCGAAAACAATATAATCGTTTAACTTGAATTGTTTTTCGGGTGGAATAAGAAAACTAAAATGGCTCTGGTCCTGAAGCTGTTATATGATGGAATAACTTTTATCAGTGAGAAGTGTTACGAAGGTATAACTTAAAATATTTCATTTACGAATGCTGCAGTAAAACGGTTTCATTCCAGATAAACGAGTCGCTCATATACCTTTAGTTGGCTCACCAATTCCAGCTATAATTTTGGTTACCATTTATTTGTTATTTGTTACGAAATGGGGTCCTAAATGGATGGCCGATCGAAAACCATTAAATGTAAAACCCCTTATACAAATTCATAATCTAATACAAGTCTCCCTTAATTTCTACGCACTTTATGTGGTAAGTCGTGATTTGTGCTGTAATTTTAGTAAATTTTAAATATTTTCCAATTCGAAATAAGTGAATATTTTTATGGGGATATACAAAAGGCAATAATCAAAAGTGGTTTAACCAAGGTCATTGTTAATTCACTCGCTAAAACATTAAACAGTGCCGCTAAGGTGTCCTTAATCGTGTGTTAGTCCGTGTAATAAGGAATTTAGGAACGAAAAATTATTGTTTATTGAACAAAAAAATAGCTGAAATAGTCAGGGTATAATAATTGCATATAGATGAGCTTCTGGCGACGATTCGCCTAGACGAGACTTTTCATGGGTATAAACAGTGAGCGTCAAAAGTGAGAGCACACTTTATTGTTTTATACTTAGGGCCAAATACATTCAAATAATTATAAATAGTAATTCATGGGTGGAATCCTCTAAAGTGATGGCTGATGGTCACCATGTTGATTATCAAAATTGACCATCACCCAGTTCTTGCTCTCTGTAAAGTGATCACCAAAAAAATTTTAAAACTTGGCAGCACATACATTTTTTTTCTGTCAGTTGATGTCATTTTAATACGGCGCATCACATATAAATCTAATTTACTTTTGTTTACATTTTTCGGCAAGTGCAATTACGTTTGTTTTATTACTGCGATGTAAAAATGTACGTACATATTTTAAGTTAATATTTTTGTTTGAATTCTTCAATTCATTAATTCAAGGTTTCAAGCAAATAAACATCAAATCGAAAGGATGGCCGATTTCATGGCAGCCCATCCATAATTTACCGAAAAGCTACGATTCACGACTTACGAGCTACGACTTTCATGTGTTGGAAAAATCACTCAATAATAAAACGGGAACATTTTTGCTGGTTGTAAGTCAAAATGGTCCTCCAAAATAAATCAATCCCATAACGGAAAATAAAAACTTAGAATATTGCGTGAAGCAGTCCTTAGACTTCGAGTTATCCACTATCGTTCTTATTGGTTTTTTGACTGGAAAACAAACTCACTGAGTTGCACATATCACAGGTACACATAGGTAATCACTAAAACTGACGGAGTTCAGAAAAAAAACACAAAAAGAACCCAATTATTGCAAAAATACGACTAGCTTTAATGGAAAGTGACACTAAAATAGCTGTCAGCTGAAATTCATCACAAAATGGTGATGATCACTGTGATCATCACCTTACGGGATCCCAAATTTAAAATCGTGATGATCAACTATCAGTTTTCACCTTAGAGGATTCCACCCCAGATTTCGGTATGCACTGTAAATACTAGAATACTAGAAAATAAATAATAAATACTAGAAAATACTAAATATTTCTTTTAACGGCATCTAATTTCACCTCTACATTTTTAAAAAAATTCAATTTTTTCAAAAAATTATATTTTCTTATAAGAAATGAGTAATAGAAAGAGTTCGTCTGTAACAGACTTCTAAATAGCGGACCCTATTTAACTTATGAAACTATATGTCAATTATTTGTGTTGGCCACGCCTAAAAAAGGGGCGTGCATTAGAATTAAAATCAATTACATTATTCTTATTCCTTTAGAATCATGGGAAAATGTGTTAAAAGCAAAAATTATTGCTCAGAGAACTTTTTTTTTCTCTAAAAACGTTCCTTAAAAGTGGCCGGTGCTAAATGCTTTGAGTGTGAGAAACTTTGCATATGTTAAAACATATCTTTAATATTTGACTTAAACTGAATTTTCCGGAAAAATTTGGCTGTTAAAGATATAACTTTTAGTCAAGTAAGCAACCAAAAGAGGGCGTGGTAAAATTTTTTTTCCAGTAAATTGAATTTATACAGAAATACTTTAACATACTTTAACTAACGTTAACTGGGAATGGTCGATGGTAATGAGCGGTCCAATTTTTGTCTAATTAGAGGCATCTAGCCACTTTTGCTCTGCACAAAAATGTCACACGCCTTTTCTTGATCTTGAGCATTGAACATGAACTTGATCTCGAACTTGATCAAAAAGCATTTTGAAATAAAATGTGAATTAGAGGTTGTCTCCAATCCATTTTCCCATGAAACTTCAAATTGTAGTTGAATCGTGATCTGTGGATAAAAAGCGCTCGTATGCGTTTTTTTTTATATTTCCGCAGTTGTTTTTTGAATTTAATATTTTGAGCTTGGAAGTTTTGCGTTCTTTCACGAAAAGGAGTAGAAGTGTAAACTTTTTTAGCATTTGTCTACTGACGCGACCTCGTTACTTGTTGATCTGTCCCGTCATTGCTAATTACGAATGACACTTTAAAATAGGATCATGACGTTATCTCGAATGCCAAAAAACTATTTTTCAATATTGACATACTTAAATAAAACTAGTGGGAGGGCTACAGTCCGCTTAGGCGAATCGTTGGATACCCCGACCCTATTGACCACTGTCAAGCTCCGAATTGTGTCATAAATCGTGGTTGTTAAATTTCAGTTTCATTTAACTTCGATTGTATTTAGAATTTCTCAGTTAAGAACTTTCTCTATAAGAAAGGGGCGTGGCATCTACATTTCTCCATAAAATCGTATTTTTGTTTATATATTTTATCAGAAGTGGTATGCACGTGTTGATTGCACACTTTTCATATTAAAAATTTGGTTTATACTTAAAAACACCCCCAAAAGTGGGCGGGGCGAAAATTTATTCACTTGATTTGATAGCTTACGCACATATCTGAACATTTTATAGTGAAAGTTTTTTGGATTTAAAGCAAATATATCAAATAAAAACCGTTTATAAGAATGCATATTAAGTATGACCACGCCTACAAGGGGGCGGTATTCGCATTTTTTAAATGCCAATCACAATAGACTTAAGCGAGAATATCGCATACCAAATTTCAGCTTCCTGCGACAACTTTGATTTTTCATGCTAACAACTAAAGTAGGCGTGTCAGTGGGCGGATTTCAAAAAATTTTACACTTGTCCTGCTGCGGGGTCTAGAAAGAACAGATATCAAGTTTCAAGTTCCTAGCTAAAAATTTAAGGCCTAAAACTACCGACAGACGGACGGACGGACGGACATGGCTCATTCAATTAACAATTCGGTCTCGATCATATGCCCTTAAGGTCTTTGGTGATTATTTCTCTATGTTACAAGCTATGAATCAAACTTAATATACCTCTGATCGTATGGGATGAGGTATAGCTAGTGGGTGGGTTACAATCCGTGTGGGGGGCGTTTTTCACTTTTTTTTTGAAATGCCAATCACAACACACTTACGCAAGAATACTGCATTCCAAAATCCAGCGTCCTACGAAAATTTTGATTTTTCAGTCTACAAAGTAAAGTGGACATGTCAGTCGGCATTAAAAAATTTTTTACACGTGTACTGCTTCGAGGCATAAAAAGCTCAGATATAAGGTTTCAAGTTACTAGCTCAAAATTCAAGGCCTGAGAACTATCGACGAAGAACTCATTTGACTCAAGATGAGACATGTCCGCTTCGAAAGCACATAGACCTTTTAACAATTTGACGTATACAGGTATTTTCAGTGTAAAATGCCAAACAAAGTTCCTTTTCATATGGAAAACGAACAAAAATTACACATTAACAAGTGGAAACAAAAAAGATTGCAAAAATGCAATCCGCCCACTGACACGCCTACTTTTATTACTGGCATGAAAAATCCAACTTGTGTATTGTGATTGACATTTAAAGATAAGCGAAACCCCTTTTGGACTTGGTCGCATTTGATTTGACGTTTTACAAACGGTATTTGTATGCAATATGATTGTTTGTAATCGAGAAATTCTTTTTTTTTTATGTTAAAGTATTTCTGTATAAAATAAATTTACCGGAAAATTTTTTACGACGCCCTCTTTTGGGGGCGTACTTGAATAAAAACCTAATTTTTTATCTAAAAATGCGCTTCTTAACACGTGCAACCTCATATGAACAATAAATTTAAACGGCAACTAAAATGTTATTTAAAAGGGGTTGATTGTCATTTTTGATATTTGGCGATTTTGAGCTTCACACCGGTTACTTGGGATGCTCTGAACCAAAAACGTGCGTCATATGAACACCCTACTCATATGGAAAACAAAGTTCGTCATTGAAGTAAAAGTTGTAATTTTTGAGCCAAAGACCGTGATTGTCAATACGTAGAAATTTTGTTTATCAAATTTTGTTCGCATGTCAATATGACGATGTCGATTTTCAATATGACAATTTTAGTTCTTAAACTGTTGATTGGCAAATTAAAAATTTACAACCTTTATTGTTGTGTGAAAACTGCAAATTGTCAATGTGATGAATACTTTTTTCATATTGAAGATTTCGGCTTTCATATTGTTAATCGAATTTGTTAATAATATGAAGAAAGCAGTTTTCAAATTGACGATTTCGATTTTCATATTGAAAATGAGATTATCGCAGTTGTCAAACTATTAGCTAAAGTATTCGGATACACAGGGGCTGTCCGCAAAGTGGCGTTCTGTCTCCCTTTTTATGGTACATGGTGGTAGACTCTCTCCTTTCGGCTCTCAACCTTCCGGGAACCTACACGCAAGCCTACGCGGATGATGTCGCCGTTCTTTCTGTCGGCTAAAACCTAGGGACTGTGGGCTCTCAGGCGCAGAGATCCCTAGACTTGATCAGTGATTGGTGCACTAAGAATGGCCTTTCAGTGAATCCTCTCTTCAAGAGGAGGAGGAATGTCACTCCTGGTCTGACTCAACTCGTGCTTAAAGGTGTCACTATCCCGATATCCGATGAAGTTAAATAATTGGAAGTAAACCTTGATAGAAAACTTCTTTGTTCCAAGCATGTTGAATCCAAAACCGAATAAGCACTGTCTACATTCTGGCAGTGTAGAGGGGCTTCTGGCAACACATGGGGCCTATCTCTGAAAAGGGTCCTCTGGATCTATACCGCCATGGTAAGACCACTCCTCCCATATGCATCGGTTGTTTGGTGGAACAGGCTTTCGCGGAAACGTCTTACTGCCTCTTTTGCCAAACTCCAAAGAACGGCTTGTCGTGTCTGCACATGGGCCTTCCCTAGTTCGCCGGGCTTTGCTCTAGATATATCCCCCCTGGATATATTTATCATGTGGTGTACTCTGAAAATCACCTTTCTACTAGAGAGAGGTGGTCTTTGGTACCACACGCATTGAAATTTTGAAGAACTTGTTCGAGAATTATCCTTATAACCCAAGGGTTTTTCCAAAAATCCTTTTGCGAAAAAAGTACCAAGTCGACTTTCCTCAGGTAATGAAATGGCTTCGGCCAAACTCTGAGCCAGGGAAAGAATGTTATTGTATTTTCACGGATGGCTCCAAGACCGGACAGGGGTCTGGAGGGACTTCACTACCCCCTAGGTACTGAAGGGGGGGACTTCACTGCCCCTTAGGTAAATATGGGGCTGTCTTCCAAGCGGATGGCTAATGGTTATGCGCTATATTGTGACTAACAGGTGGAGTGCGAGAAGCATATGCGTTTGCAGTGACAGCCAAGCCTCTTTAAATGCGTTGCTCAATCCTCTTACCTCGTCCAAGATAGTGCTCGAACTCAAGTATCCGTTGAACTTAGTCGGAAGGCTAAATGCAGTGAATCTTGTTTGGGTTCCAGGTCACACTGGTATCCAGGGAAATGAGATCTCTGATGAGCTTACCAAACTAGGCTCAGAACAAGTTTTGTCAGGACCCGAACCTGCTTTAGGACTGCCTGTATCTGTTGTAACGTCTGCCATTGATACTTGGGTTTCTCGTGAGCACAGGGCTCGTTGGCGTGACTGCGATGGGTGCAGACAGACTAAACGACTACGCCCGGTGCCCGGACATCTGCGAGGAGTTAGCGTCTTATCTTCTATCTCTGCAGACTTCTTGTAGGCGTCCTTAAGGGCCACCAAGCTTTCGCCAAGCACTTGAATATGCTAGGCTTGAGCGAAACCAAAATCTGTCCTGCCTGTGGAGAGGACGACGATACAGCGGATTTTTGGGGCTGCCGTGGTGAGTGCCGAAGACCTAAGCTCTTGATCACTGAAGTTCCTTCTCGTTTTTCTTCGAAAGACGGGTAAACTAAATACATTGAAGTAAGGTGTCCGCGTGGTAGTACAATGGGCCATTGTAGTGCTCCATCGGATAGTAGCAACTTTCGACAAAAAAAAAAAAAAAAAAAAAAACAAACAAAAAAGTACTCGGACAATCCGATGAAGGTAGTTCTCTAAAAAATATTTTCAAGTTGCAAATTTGTCTTTTAAAATTAAAAGTCATAAATAATATTCAACTTTATTCGGATTCAACTTAAAAATTTGTCCGTATGCGATGTTCTTTGAGCCCAAATAATCAGTGAAAATTAAAAAAACACAAGTGGGAAAGTGCAAAAATGCGTATGCAAAAGTTTCAGTCCATCTACGAAGGATTGCAAAATACCCGACCATACCAAAAAAAACTGCCACGCCTCCAAATAGTGGGCGGGATACAAAAATATGACTATTGAATGCTTTATACTAGTTGGTTGCGTACATTTCTTTCTAAAACTCCGACTTTTTAACTTAGAAAAATCACTTTTTTTAACACCACGCCCACAAAAGTGGGCGGAGGCACATAGTACTTATACATGAAAGCTAGATGCTAATGTTAATATCTACAACTTTTGTCATACAACTTTTGGTCAAATTTCATATATATTTATTGAAAAACAGTCATTTTAAGCTAAAATCCCTCAAAAAGTGGGCGTGGTCAATGAAAAGTCTAAAATTTTTCGGTTACTTCAAAAAAAATTACAAGGCAATGTTACATACCAAAAATGAATGCGCTAGCGCCATTGCAACATAGCTAAAATTTGGAAAAAGTATTTTTTTAATTAGAGATGGTCGCACATACAGGCCTGTAGTTGCCTTGTCTGAGGGCGGATTCAGCTAATTTTCAAACTTGATCTGAAGGACTGGACTTCTAGCCAAAATACCGAGTTTTAGATATCTTTTAAAAACTAAAAGAAAATTTAGAAAAATCTGAAAGAAAGAAAAAAAAAATTAAGAAAAAATTGAAAAGAAAAAAAAGTTGTTAGGTTGCGTTTTTTTTTATTAATAAAAATAAATAAATAGAGTGACGCAATAGCTCGAGGTGTACCAGGGCCAACTTCTTAACAATTTGTGTGTTGATTTCTTCACATACAAGGGGACCTTAAATTTTTTTTGCCGAATCCGAACGGAAACTTTGAGAAGTTTTTCAAGACAATTGTTACTCTCGGAGGACAGACAATTGTTACTTCTCTTGACAAGCAAACCCTCGCGGAGGTGGGGTTTACAAAAACTGAGACCGGCGGCGATTGTCAATATGACTACCATTCATTTTCTTAGTGGGTATCTAGCGATTCGCCTAAGCTTAAAGGTACCAAGCTTGACAGCCTAGCAAGCCTAGCGGGGCTTTGGCCCAAGTCGTACAGGCTTTGACGTGAAATTTCATGAAAAACGTCCCTTAAAATTTGGCCGGAGCCCAATGCTTTGTGTGTGAGAAACTTTGCAAATGTTGATAGCTTTAATATTTGACTTAATTTTTTGTGGAAAATTATTTGTTTCTTTCTCTTCTGAGAGCTTTATTGGTTTTATGTGTGCCACAACTAAGCGTGGCGCCAAACGGAATTTGTTGGATTTTATCCTAATATATGGGCTTGAGATACCTGATTTCGAATAAGCTATTAGAAAATGTCGGTCTCGATTAGTTTAAAAGTTATAGGCAAAAAAAGTTAAAAAGGATAGCAACTTTGACATACCCTTAAATGGCCACAGGCAACTGCCAGACAACTGGCACCTACCCTTAGAGAAACGACGAAGTCCCGAAAACCCTGCGAAAAAGAGAGTTGTAATCCTCTACACCCGCGAATTTGGCCACCCAAAAATTATTGTCTGCAAAAGCAATTTTTTCCGGATGACCTTGTCAAATTTCTGTTGCATATTCTTAGGCACAAATTTAAAGTCTTAAATGAGGTATTTTGTATGGAAAATTAAAACTTTGAATAGATATAACTTTTCAACTAAATGAGACCGACAATTTTTAGCAGCACACAAATACATGTACTTACTTACTTAAGGTGGCGCTACAGTCCGGGGTGGACCTGGGCCTCAGCCAACAAGCTTCGCCAGCCAGCTCTGTCTCTAGCTAGCCGTCTCCAGTTTCGCACGCGAAGTTGGCTGAGGTCCCCTTCCACTTGCGTGCGCCACCTGAGTCTCGGCGCTCCTCTACCGCGCCGTCCCTGCGGTGTGGATTCGAAGTACACAAATACATGTATAAGCATAAAATAACAAAGAAATTCTACTTGAACCTACGGTGATTCCCTGTAATGATAATTCCCGGTAATTCCCAATTTTCATTTCATGTATTTAGCTATAACCATAAATAAGATTGATAATCAATCACAAAGCTATGAACTAAAAAAAAAAACACTATTTCATCTTAAAGGGCGCAGGAGCATCCTACTTTGGCAAGGACTTTAGTTGGACTTGTCAAAATATTGACTACAATCACATTGACTTGTCTCCAACAAAAAAGCTGTTGATAAGAGGAGGCGCTATCTATTATTACACAAAGTATTTGGATCTGTTTGACACGGTAAATATAAACTATGAAAAAAAAAATAACAGTTCATTATTCAAAATAAAATAATTTCAGGTATTTTTTGTGCTACGTAAAAAAAGCAGCCATGTAACATTTCTTCACATCTACCATCACTCTATTATGGTTTTTGGTGCCTGGGCGTATGTGACGTTTTTTTTCGGTAAGTGTGTGTGTTTGAAAACTCATTTTACATGCGAAAAACAAATTAGTTAACATTTTCTGAGGTTTTATCAAAAATGAATTTAAAAACTTCTGAATATATTGAAAAT
The DNA here is from genome assembly GCA_947623515.1 of Neoascia interrupta. Taxonomy (NCBI): domain Eukaryota; kingdom Metazoa; phylum Arthropoda; class Insecta; order Diptera; family Syrphidae; genus Neoascia; species Neoascia interrupta. Next base: position 26,068,982 of record OX392463.1, read on the forward strand.
TGTTAATTTATGCATTCTTTCAGGCGGCCATGCAACAATGTTGGGCCTAATTAACAGCTTTGTTCATTGTATCATGTATTTCTATTACTTCCTGTCATCGTTGGACCTTAAAATGGATCTTACACCCTGGAAAAAGCGAATTACGACACTACAAATCATGCAATTCATGTACTTGGTTGTTCACTTTACAATGCCAATCGTTAATAACTGGTGTAATCTGAACAATAACGGTTTTCATCTACTCATACTGATACAGAACATTTTTATGGCGGCCATGTTTATAGACTTTTATTACAAGGCATATGTTAAAAAAGGAAATATTAAACAAAAAAAATGAATTAAAAAGAAAAATAATTATACACAAAATAAAGCTTGCCTTTGTTCTCTCTATAATGCACACTAAACACTTCAACCTTCAGAGTAGAGTATCGGCCTTGAAATTTGTGTTCATTCGACAAAAAAAAAAACCATTAGGTGGTTGGGGTTAATCGAATTCGCAATAGTTTATGTTAATTCATTTTGCCGTAAGTATAATTGAAGGGCGTGGAATTTGATCAGGTAATAATTTCTTGAATGAAAGAAAAAGAATAAAAATTCAATAAATATATTCTTTGGCTTGCTTAAGCTATAGAATTGAGAAAGTCGGTGTTACCAGGTTTTACACTTAATTCATGAACAGAAATGTACAATTTAAAAAAATATTAATGAATGTTATTGAAAAGGAGTCGATGCCACGCCCCTCTTTGAACTGAGGGATATTTTTAACTGTGATTTGAATTGGCCACGTCCCCATAAATTAAGCCGCTCATAGCTGCTTTTTGTTGTAAAATTTGCTTTACAATATGATGATTGCGTTCGCTGTTTCCCAATATGGAATCCGTTTTAATCTGTAACGTCGTCTATTTCAAAAATAAACTTAGAAAGTGCAGGATGGGCAATTTTTTTATATGTTTTTTTGGTTAACAAGGTTTCAGTCTCCTAAAACTATTTTGAGGTTTCACCCTGATAAGTAGGGAAAGTGGGAAAAAATGTATCCTTTGTACTGCTTTTGGGCCTAAAAAAATTTATTCTGATGTGAATTTTCGAAACACGAGGCTTGAAATTGAAGGCTTATAAATGTCATTTATGGTCCAATATATCTTCAGCTGCTTTTCGGCAGGTTTAGCAGGCAAAGCTTGTCTGCATCACTTTAAAAGCTTGTCTGCATCCAGTTAAAGAAAAGAACAGTTTGAAGAAATGCATTCTCTTAAAAAAAAAATTTAAAATATAGATGCGTTTCGTCATATTGTAATATTTTGCCTGGGGTTCGTCCAATAAAACACAATTTCAATTTTTATACTTACACACAGTGACATGCCTTATTAACAAACGTAACTTTTTAAGTTCAATCAGCGTTAATTCAAGTTCACTGTTTAGTTCCCGAATTCAACACTTTATTTCACCGCAATCGTTTTCGCATACGACGTTCTCTTTTCAAAAATTTCGACACAACTAAATTCAGGCGGCAGGCATCGGCTTTTATAGTGTGATTATGAAGAAACTTTCCAGAATCTTCTTCACAACACTGCAGAGGAGCGAGGAGCGTATCGGATGATATGTGAAGTTCAGTGTTTTCCTCTGATGTTTATTGTCCACTAGTGGTGCCTACTGGTCTCCTCAAGCATGTATATTTTCTGTCGGGATCATTTTCGGCCATATACTGTCAAACAGGAAAACCAATTTTGTATGGAAAACCAGAAACAACAATATTCCTAGGGTCAACATATAAAAAATGAAAAATAGTTTTTAACTTCCAATCATACCAGAACAGATCATACCACGACGGCTCATACAAGACAACTCAAACCAGTGACAGCCCATACCGGGACCGCTGGTGCCCAAGACATTCCGTACAGCGGCGGCGTTTCATACAACAGACAAGTGGTACTATAGGCAACACCCCCACATGAGGCAGTGAGACTTTTCAGAACCTACCCAAATAATAAAAATTCAAAGAATTTTTTTTTTCAAATATTGTTTATGTTAATTTGACCCAATAAGAAGTCAAAATCACGTTTTTTTTGCGACAAATTAAAAGTATGTTGTGCTGTCTATTTTGGGAAACCTTTTCAGAGTTCTTATCTGACGCGCTGAGTTGAGTTTTTTATAGTAATTGTCAAAATAATAACACATTTTTGACGAATATTTTCCAATCACAAAAACCAGTTCTTTATTTATTGAAAAGCTGACCGAACGTATCGTTGCTTATATTGGGTAGTGGCCCCTATGGCAAAGCCATACAAAGTTACTTATTAGTTCCTTGTTCTTAGTGTTGTTTGCCCATAGTTTCTTATTATTTCTAGTTGTGATGAAAAATTAGTAAATTTTGCATAAACTTTGGTAAAAAAATAAGTAAAACTAAAATAAGTAAATAAATTTTGTAAGCGATTTTTTTTTTCATCTTAAATTAAGGTAAGCTTTTCCGAGGGATCTAGTATTTTTGTCAAATTTACTATAATTATATTTCAAAACTCTATTTCCTCGTTTAGACTTTTAATGGACAAATGAAGATGTTTTCTTCAGCAAGCAGAATTATGTTGTGAGGCCATAAAATTTAATACTAAATTTGAAAGAATATAAAACAAAATTCATGCAATTGTGTGCTTGAAACGTATTTTATTCTCAAATTTCATTGATATCCATTTAATAATCTCTTTGCATTCAACTAGAAAATCTTATTTTACGAAGTTGCTAGTCTGTTGAATGAACCTACGAATTTCGTTCGGACAAGGAAAAACTACAAAATCCTGGAAAAGGCTACCAAGCTATTAAAGCGGGAAAAACTACCAGTTTTGGTAGGAAGTCACCAAGTCTGGCAACCGGCCCGGCCAGTGTTTGAAACTCAAATAGAAAACGGAAACTGGATATGCTTGGATGGTTGAAACAAAGATAACGAACCAAATCGAATGCAGTGGCGTAGCTACAATGCACAAAGAAAATGTTCGACAGGGGCCCTAGGACGAAAGGGCTCCTACTCCATATAGTTACCTACATAAACATGACCCATTGAACTGTCTTGCGGTAATTCGGTCATCTGCTTATTTCTATTACCGAATTCCCAAAAAGGATCTACCCTATTCCTTAGAAAAAAATTTCCCTTAACAAAAAATTGTGAAGGGAATAAAGCATGCTTTTTATTTATATTTTTTTTATTATGTTTTTATTATAATTTATATATTTTATATTTGTTATTAATTTTTTCTCCATGTATTCATGTTATATACAACTTGTGATAATATACATTAGAATATACAATTACAGATTCAAGCTTTAAATGAAACCTGGAAACTTAAAATAGATTCTATGAAAATTTTATTTTTTATATCTTCATTAAAACATAAAATATGAAAAAAAAAAATAGTCGCCGGGTTACAATCCGGTTACCCCCATCGTTGGATACGCCATCCTTGATCCCTGTCAAGCACAAAATTGCTTCACAAATCTTGGTTGTTAAAGTTTAGTTTTTATTAACTTAAATTGTATTTAGAATTTATCAGTTTAGAATCTCCTTTAATGAAAAAGGGGCGTGGCATCAATCGCTTTTTAATAATATCATATTCCTTGTTGAAATATTTTATCACATGTGGGATATACGAGTTGATTGCAATTTTTTTATTGAAAACTTGGTTCACGTTTAAAACCCCCAAGTAGTCGTGGCAAAAATTTCACACTTGTGCAGCTCCGGGACCTAAAAAGAAACAGCGTATCAAATTCCTAGCTTAACAAGCTTTAAGCTGACTTACTTACTTAAGGTGGCGCTACAGTACGGGGTGGAGCTGGGCCTCAGCCAACAAGCTTCGCCAGCCAGTTCTGTCCCTGTGGAGTGGATTCGAAGATTTTCCGGGCCGAGGCGTTGGTGTCCATCCGCTCTAGATGACCCAGCCATCGTAGACGTTGTGTTTTGACTCTTTTGGCTAGGTCGGTATCGCTGTACAGCCCGTACAGTTCGATATGCAGACGGGACCGTATATCGTCCGAAGAATTTTCCTCTCGAAGCAGCCTAAAGTGTTTTCATCCGCCTTTGACAGGGTCCATGCTTCTGCACCGTAAAGCAGGACTGGGATGATGAGGGTCTTATACATGGATACTTTAGTTGCTCGAGAGAGGGCTTTGCTACTCAATTGCCTTCTTAGCCAGAAGAAACAGCGATTGCCAAGAGTTATCCTTTGTTTGATTTCAGCGCTGTTGTCATTTGTCTGAATTGATAGCGGAACCCAGGTAGACAAAGTCCCTAACTACCTCAAAGTTATAGCTATGGATGGTGATGTTTTGTCCACGACGTCGGTGTTGGGTGTCTTTTCTTGATGACAGCATAAACTTGGTTTTGCCCTCATTGACTGCTAAACCCATATTCGCCGCTTCGGTCCCAATATTCACGAAGGCTTCACTCACATCACGCTTTGTTCTACCGATTATGTCAATGTCGGCTGCGTTTGCGATTAGTTGAACGGACTTTTGAAAGATTGTACCTCTGGTGTTGGCGCGAGAGTTCTGCACAATTCTCTCAAGTATGAGGTTAAAGAAGTCGCACGACAGCGTATCGCCTTTTCTAAATCCTTTTTTGACATCAAAGGGTGTTGGTGAGTTCCTTGCCGACGTTGACGGAACAGCGTGAATTTTCCATCGTCATCCTGCACAGACTGACTGCACAAGTTTCAAGCTTTTAGCTCGAAATTTAAGGCCCAGAAACTCCCGAAAGTCAAACGGACAGACATGGCTAATTCGACTTCCAATTTGGTTTTGATCATATTCACATGCCATTAAGGTCTTATGGGTCCACGGCGAACTTAATATACCTTCTATCCTATGGGATGGGGTGTAAAACGCGAGCTTCCCTAAATGAACCAAGAATGAGTTACCTACACATGAAATGCACTTTTAGTTTTCTTAGTTAAAATGAAGATTTATTATCCACCGTAAATCCTTAAGAAAGAAAACTTTGACCTGAGGTTGGATATTTACTTCATTCTCAATAGTTCTTAATGTTTAACTCTATATTTTCAGGCTCCCCACCAACACCGTGACTACGAGAAATTCTTTTTCTTTTGCAACGTTTTTGTGTTTAACTCCTTTTCTGTATGGGAAAAAAAACAAATAATCATCGCTTCTAAAATAATGAAAGCAGCTTCATAGGAAAAGCAGAAGTTGTCCTTGGCAGACGACCGACCAACTTAAACTGTCAACATTATTTCCTATGGGCTTTTGTCTTGCTTTGGTGTTAGTGTTGTCGGCAAATTTCTTAATAAACCAAATGTCAAGAGTCTGGCGACTGGTTGAGATGAGCTCCCTCAAGTCCTTACACGATGATGAAGACATTGAAATTGTTTTTCCTCTTACCACAAATGCACGCAGTAGGGGGTGCGGTGAAACCGTCCTTTGAACCCATAGCAGTGAAGCTGGTGATTTGTGGGTGTATCCGATTTTTTTTTTTTTTCTGCACATTGAAGAAGGCTTTTTGCCTTTTTACATCGTCAGCCGGTTGTATACATGTAGGATCTACCATTTAGCATGGAATCTATTTGCATGGCATTAAGTTGGCAGTGTCTCTCACTGCAGAGCAGTCTCCGCCAGCAATCGGATAGACCAAGATGTGGTATTTATGTTTATAAGTTCAGCATAGATAAGGATATCTCAATGCTCTTTTCAAAGTGAGTTTGATGTGAGTTTTCATTAAGTTTGTTGGATTTGGATCCATTCTGTCAGCGTGCGGTATGTTGTTTTGTCTATGCCCGAAGAATTTCATGGAGATGTCTTTCTTAAACCAGACGAGAAATGCTTGATGTAATCATATTCAAAGCGATTTGTTTTATAAAATATTTACATGAATGCTTGTGTATGCTGCGTATAAGGTTTGTCACGAGAGATTATCTTATCGATTGTACAGGATTTCTATAGTGTCTCGAAAGTTCTTTTTTGATTTGATATTTTCTTAAAATGTTTAGGTTTTGTAGGTGTTTTTTTTTTTGCGAAACCTTTCAATACTTTCCTTTGACTTACTTTCGCAGAGGTATAATTATTTTTTATGGGATTAAAGATAAAATATGCTATTCGATCATGGTTGAAGGGGGATACTAGGGTCTCCAAAAGAAAGGCTTCAATTATGATGCTATAACTGGGTAAAATGAACATTTTCCAAATAAATATAAAGGAGGTCTTACCGATTGACCGCCAGTCTTTGTTGAAGGCTAAGCTTATTCTTATGTATATATATGAAAAAGCTTGTGTAAAATACTTTTTCTTTTTATCAAAATTACAGCTTTTTATATTTTTTGTACTGAGTTGGGCAAATGCACACTTTGTTAATTTTAAATCTATTATGTTGGGTGAAATTTAAATATTTCTACTCTTAATTGCTTCATAAAATAGGGTGGCAAAAAACATTTCCTGCAGCTTTTTTCTTTTTGATTTATTTTTTTCTTAAAAAATAAAAAGAAATTGCTATAAGTGTCCTTTTTAAACAGCTCGCTTGAAGCTAACGTGGTTTGTGATTGTGTCAAATCTAGTTGATATAATATAATTGGTCGAGATAACTTATGGCGTATTCTTTTCAATAGCGAATTCCGAAACTGGTGTGGAATACAGAAACAAATTGTCCTTTTCTCGTACACCTGAACGGAATCGTACTCATGTAAGTGTTCTTTTGAACTCCGAATTTGTTCAGTGTCGACACCGACTTATTTGACGGTGGAGGCTTGGTGTAGCTTTGATTGTTTATGTGAAGTGACGTTTCGACTCAATTTTCATATGTGATTTTTTAGAATGCGACTGAAATTGTATGAGATCCATAAAAACTTATCAAAGATCTCAAATTTAAAGCTATCAAACATCATTTTAAGTAAAAAGTACGAAAAACCGATGCCAACAAAATAACACTACCAAATGAAAAAAACTAAACAAAATGAAGTCAAAGCAATTGGCCACACTTAACGGGATAACTGCACCGGTGAAGCATTTGTTGTTCTGTAAACAATGAAATCGACTGTACACCACGCTGGAATTGTCGCGAATACCGAGTATTATTTGACAGCTTGGTGTGGCAGTTCGGTGTTCAAAATAATACGTCATTATAGTAATTTAACCAGCAGTCTTGGGTCACTAAGACAACTAAACTGTTTTCAAGCACATCGCTTAATCCATTAAGTATAAATATCCATTGTAGTTTTTCTTAAAATTTTAGAAAATAGACTGTTCCCTTTATTTTTTTTAAGTTATGTCTTCAACCCGTTGGAAAAGATTTGAACGCTTTAATTAGACTTTTTTATTTTTTAAATTTTAAATCCGTAAAAAGACAATTACATTTTTTGAATTGCCGTTAGACTTGTTCCAATAGAACAACTTAATACGCTAGCATTGGCTATTTTTCTAAAATTCTGTGTGAATTGTTTTTCAATAAAACCATAAAACAATGCTGTTTTTCTTACTTCGTTTTTTAAAAGACTTAATGAAACTAAGATTGAAAACGACAATTTCGAAAATTTTCAACGTATTTACTTGCCTGCTTTACTTCTTTTTTTGAACTAAGTTGACCTTACCGTTAAGGTGCTAGAAACGTCACATTTTCTTTCTTTAAACGCCTTTACGAGTCAAATCTCGGAAGTTTTTGAATACTAAAATGTTGCCATAGTTTTTTTTTTGCAATTTCAGAAGATGGACTATTCTCGTTTTTTACTTTACCTGTTACTGTTTGGGAGATAAAAAAGGGACATACGCTTTTTTACTTTTGTTTTATAAGTTTTTAAATTTCAATAATTATTAAAATTTTTTTGAAAGGTGTGAAAGATATTTTTCAATACTCTAAACACCTGCTCTTGCATTGGCTGGCTTTCAGAAATTCTGTTTATACCGGATTTTAAAAAAATGGTAAAAGTTTCTGTGTTTTTTGCCAAATATTTTGAATAGGCTTAGAAAACTCAAGTTAAAAACCAGGATTTTAAATAAAATTAAAGGAGATATCTTCCTTTATAAAAGTTTTTTATTTACACTAATTTCGAATAAGATGGTCGTTACCGTGAAGATACTAGAAACGCATAAAAATTTTTTTTAAAAATGCTTTTTTGTTTTCTAGTTTAACTTCAAAATTTTTGAATCTTTTCTGTAATTTTGGACAATTTCTGATACACTTGATTTTTTCCAAATGGTAAATAGAACAGGATGAGGGGGGGGGGGGGGGGGCTGATGGCACATGTTTATACCCCATCCCATAGAACAGAAGGTATATTAACTTTGTCACATAGTTTGTACCACGGTGAAATAATAATGGTAGGCCCCCAAGACCTTAACGGCGTATGATCGAGACTGAATTTTGAATCGAATAAGCCATGTCCGTCCGTCCAACCGTCCATCCATCCGTCTATGTGTCACATGTTTTTAGGCCTTGAATTTTGACCTAGCGTGCTGAAATTTCGTACGTTAGCTCCACGTCATGCGAAGCAGTAAAAGTGAATTTTGAAATTTGACTGAATTTTGAATCGAATAGGCCATGTCCGTCCGTCCAACCGTCCGTCCGTCCTTCCGTCTATATGTCACATGCTTTTAGGCCTTGAATTTCGACCTAGGGTGCTGAAATTTCGTACGTTAGCTCCACGTCATGCAAAGCAGTAAAAGTGAATTTCGAAATTTGACTGAATTTTGAATTGAATAGGCCATGTCCGTCCGTCCGTCCGTCCATCCGTCCGTCCGTCCGTCTATATGTCACATGTTTTTAGGCCTTGAATTTTGACCTAGCGTGCTGAAATTTCGTACGTTAGCTCCACGTCATGCGAATCAGTAAAAGTGAATTTTGAAATTTGACTGAATTTTGAATCGAATAGGTCTTGTCCGTCCGTCCGTCCGTCCGTCTATATGTCACATGTTTTTAGGCCTTAAATTTTGACCTAGGGTGCTAAAATTTCGTACGTTAGCTCCACGTCATGCGAAGCAGTAAGTGAATTTTGAAATTTTCGAAATCCGCCCACAGACACGCCCACAATCGATGCAATTTTGCAACTACGTCCAAAGCTTTTAAAGCTGTAAGCTGGGCGTGGTTTCGATTTAAAGGTTTGTTTTCCAAATGCATTTTATTCAATATTGTTCCAAATCGAAAAAAATTTACTTTTTTAATTTTACAAGAGGCAGAATTGAAGAAAAAACTCAAAATTTTCCAAAAAAACGAATTTTTGACTGGTCTTAAGCCTAATTTAGGAAAGCATGAAACAAAAAATAAGCAGGTTAGGTAAACAAGATTTCATTCCAGATTTTGTTCATACAAAGTTTTTGGGTGCGGTCCTTTTGAGCGGTTGGACCACGCCCCTTTTCGAAGTTTACGCAACTTATAAAATGTCAAAGAATAACAATAACATCAGCATTTTACAATGTGGGATAGGGTGGGGTGTTCAAAGGTCCTTTTGAGTACCTTAAGTTGCTTGAGGCCTAAAAACTACCGAAACATGGAAGAACAGACGGACGTATAGATGGACGAACGGACATGGCTCATTCGACTCACGATAATATGCGCCCTTAACGTCTTGAGGGTCTATGGTCATTATTTCCTTATATTACAAACTAAGAGTCAAACTGAGTATACCCCAGATACGAACTTTCTTCAGGCACCGAAGAATTAAAGTCGGTATGCACACTTAGTGAAGCATCTGTTTTTTTATCGTAGTCAAATGATAATTAGCTCGAAAGAAAACGGATACATTGGCCTGGGACTATCGAAATAATCTCTAAGAATGCTACGGGCAGCGTTAATATGGTATCTATGTCTCTGCCCCTGATCTGATGATAATAACCTAGACTAAACGTCTGATTAAAGGATTAAAATATAGCAAATTAAAAGCATGCTTCTGTAACTCTAAAAGCCTTTCAAATCGCGGCATGCACAGTAAGAATTTATTTGTCATATCTTAATCCTTCCAACCCAAACCGCAATAAAACAAATTCGCGAATAGACATCTTAAGGACAAGTCTGAGATAGCAATAGCAGCATCCCAGTCAGCCAGAAAAATTTGCACTCTTTTGCAAAATATTAAGCTCTAGCCATTCTGTCTCAAGATCTAAGTGAAATAAGCACATAATCATGCCCGACAAATAGCAAACTCATTGAAATCATAAGCCTTGGGACCGATGCTCAAACAGACTGCTTCATCCAGCGAAGAGAAAACTCATGCTCCTAATTGTACGCTAAAAAAAATCCCTAAATGAGACAAAATTAATTGCGTATTGCGCAAAAAAAAAAACTCGAAAATGATACCTACGAACGAATCCCTGTTCGTTTAATAACTCCCCAAGCAGCAAAACTGTCCACCTTGCGTTTTGACGAAATGTGTTCCATTTCGGGGAATATTATTTCCACGGGCGCAAAAAAAAAATTAATTTCACTCGGAACTTTGGTTCGCCTTAAGCCGATTATGGAAATGAAAAATCGCACCAAACTCAGCGCGAATATTTTCTAATTACTTTGCTCTCGAGCGTTGAAAACCTCTCCACTTTTCGACGCCACCCCTCATACTAATATTATACACCTACTTGGGGCTGTATGTGACCCATTCTCTCCGGAATCCGAAATGATTGCTTATTTTCATTTGTGGCGACAATAATTTCACCGTTGAGTTTAATTGAAATTTTCCTTCTACTGGTATGGCTTCCCGCCTCGCCCAAGTCCATGGTTATTTTGCGCCGAATATAGTTCTATTTATGCCCCTAACATCGTGGGTAGGAGAGATCCTTTGCATTTAACCTCCACCATTCAAATAGAATACGAAAATGGCAAAATTAAATACAAATGTTGAAATTCGGAAAATTACTCCTGGCAAAAGCATACTCGTATCCTTTCTGCTTGTTGAAGCATGGTCAAATTTAGAATAGCTGCTTCGCACAGGATATTCTCAAGGAAATTTTCGTTTAATTCATGAAACGATGTCCTTTCTGCTTATCTGTCGGCGACCATTCGTAGACTATGTGTTTAGTGGGGATGCGATTGTGCAAGGTCTCTACCATCAGAGCGAAGCGAAGTGAGGGAAGCTGTTGCTTCTTGCTTCCTGTCGGATAAACAAGGACTAGCTATTTGAGTGTTTTAGAATTTTTTTTTATGTTATACTTTTCTTTCTGGTTGTTTTCGTCTACACTTCAGAGATCGGAGAGTCAAGCTTATATATTTGGTGCGAGAATTACAGCGCTAGTGGAATTATTAACAGAACCAGAGCAAGGACGCTCACTAGCCGACCATAGCTAGGCGTTGTTTTTTAGGGGAAATAACTTTAGGGTCTTAGCTCAGAGAGACCAACGAAATGGTGTTAATTTGTATTGTAATTGCGTTTTAAGGACTTACTACTTATTATGTACATTTACCAGAAGGCAGAACTCTCGAGCAGGCGTTTAAACGGCGGAATATCCTCTCAACCTTCCAACATTTTCAAGGAACTTAATATTTTTTTTATGATTTTTGCCGACTGTAAGCGAAACACTTTTTACCTCCGGGGTTGTTGACAGGCGTTTGTGGTGAACTTTGCCGAGGACATCTAACGAAATTATGTGACTTTATTAAGTTACGATTAGTCAGGCGAATTCTTTGCGCATGATGGCCTGCCATAATGGAGAGCTTAAGCAAATAGAACCTACATAAAAAGGAATATTTGAGGATGTGCTTTTTTCCTGCGAGTAAATTAGTTTTCGATGGTAGTTTTTTGTCGTGTTGAAAAGGCTTCATGGAAAATTGGCAAGGGGCCTTGGAATTTCTTACAAATGGTAGAAATCAAAAAGAGTCTCAATGGTTGAGCCTCTCTTTGCTGAGCTTCAAAGGGGTTTTATAAAGAAGAATATTGCGTTCAAATGAATCGCGTGAAGTTTGGTTTAAGACCCAAACCCATCTCTGATGCAGCCTTTTATTTTTAGAGATTAAAAAAGACAACTTAGGTGCATTTCAACTTCATAAATTATTTTTTATGGCTAAATCAACGCTGACGTTTTTAATGGCTGAAAACCTAGTTAGGGCTTTCGGGGGCACTTTTTGATAATGTCGGATGACGGGTACGCTGCAACTTAAACGTTGGTGAAACTTGATTTCAAAACAGGACGCGTCGCTCGCTATTGTTTTCGGTATGGGCAACAGATTTAAGTCTCTTACCCAATGAATCCGTTGTGTCAGTCCGGTTAAAGTACACAACTGGAAATTCAGCTAAATAGATACGTTTTTATTTAAAGCGACCCATAGAGTGTTTTTTGACATTATCAGTCGTATCGGTAATTTTACTGCAAAGGAGTGGAGTGGAGTCTTTCTCGGATCCTCGAATTGCATATTCTACCCATTTTTGTTACTCCTACCTACCGTGCGTAGTGTGGTTAGTTTGCTCTTATACACCTTGGATGCTGCCCAGTATTGTGAATTATATAAGATGGCCGGACGCACAGCTGTGGTCAAGGGCTGTCCTTAAACTTTGGGGTCTTTTTTGATTAGGGTATCTTTTTGATCTTCAGCAAAACCTATGCCCTTTCCCGCAAATAGGCGTCGTAAGCCCAAAAAGAAAGAAGCGCTGCCCATTTTCTGTAGCATCCAAGTCAATTCCATATACCTACTTAATTGGAGATAAAGTACCTATGTACTTTCCAAGAGTGTGATTAACTTTAATGCCTGCAGGATCTACGATCAATGGCCAAGCAAACAGTAATGCGGATGTTTTTCACTGCGTAAACGTAGGGAACGGCATGTAAGTGACGCCAATAATCGTACGTCTTCTGGGATCGAAAAAAGACCCCAAAGCTTTAAGGACAGCCCTTGACCACAGCTGCGCGTCCGGCCATATATGAAGTGCTCGATGCAGGGATGTTTGATCATAAGTAATGCTTTGGCTAATATTGCCATCAAGAAGAAACTGGTGTACCTTGCGGCTCTTCAGTTTTCAGTATACAATGAAAAACAAAGGGAACGTTAAAGGGAAAGTAGATTTATCCTTTTTCCTTGGCGACTGCATGAAAATGACAGCCAGCAGAAAACGTTGTTATCTTGCGTTCGCTTCGTCGAAATCACAGGTGCAATCTTCGACGGGCAGTTCTAGAGAACTGGTTGAGCAAATAATATTCTTTTTCACTTTCACTATACCACTTCTGCTGTAAAGGCGCGTCAGCTTGAATGTAAAGCTACTGCGACCAGCTCTCAAGCCACTCTTGAGAGTTCCGAAAGTACGTTTTTTCTACTCCCAACTTCCCGCATCCTTAAAAAATTCTCCCTACGAGCTGGTCTCGTGACTTTCGAGAGTATGGCCTAAGAGCTACTCGCAGTAGCCTTACTCTCAAGTGGACGCGCTCCTTATTCCCTGCACGTATATGTTATTCGATTAGACTGTATGACTTGACTTGTGTATTATTAGTATGGCGTCACCAGTCCTTGGTGCTTCATGGCAGTCTTCATTAGACCTCACTAGTTTTCTCGATTTTTCCGTTTAAGTCTCCGTACACATACGAAAGCTGTTCCTGTGGCCTAAAGGAGACAAAAGGTCATGAAAGCTTAGCTTAAATGAATTTTTTTCTCTAAATGATTATCCAAGGTCCTGAACATAATATACTCACAATATCAAGAATCTTGTAAGGAATCTCAAACTACCATGGACATCCGCGGCCGGTCTTCATAGTGCCTACGAAGGCTTTAACTTACCCGCTGGAAAAACCAAAAACCAATGGTTTTTGAAGTCAGTTAGCTTTCAGATATGCAAGGCAACCATCAAGTGTCTCTGCGCCGCAAGAATGATGCCCAGTCCAACCATACATTATTCAGTTCCGACCGAAGTAGCAAATACATCTTGCAAGATTTACTCCTTGTGAAATGTCCCCATTTTTCGATGTTTCGCACGTTTTGTTTCTTGGACATAGAAGATTTGCACACGTCTTCTCACCGTCTCTTCAAGTTTATAGCCGTTGCATTTTTCTGGTCTTCCGAAGACTGACTAGCTCTTACCCGAGCTCCTCTGTTACCCATCCAAGTCTTTGACTTGGCATGGTAGTTTCATTACTATCGATCTTCATTTCAATAGAGCCTAGACTACCACGTTTCGAAACGTGGGTAGTCCTAGTTTTGCCTTGATCACCCTTTTAAAACATCGGTGGTTGCTCAGTCATGTCAACCCGTGGACTTATGCACACTTGTGGGCATGTTGAAGACAATACTGCCAACACGACAACACCGCCAACTCGTCTTCCTTGGAGTATAAAGTTCATCATTATGCTCATGTCAAAATTGTTGCTGGACTTCTAAGCTGATATTAAGGGAAAAGTCGTTGAAGTCGTATAATCGCCATGAGCAAAACTCGGAATGTCACTCTGCATAGAGCGTTTAGAGCACTAACTATATACGAATATGACGCAAAAATCTTGTACACCTGTTCTGTAGCCCTACTGACAATTTAACAAAATTTTAACTTCATTCTGCAACATGCATGCTAATCAGGGTACAGGAAAATCTAGACGAGAAAAAACGTCGATAATTATTAAATGTTTCTTTATGTAAAGTCTTGCGGCAAAATTATTAAATCGTATTTAGTCCTGTGCCTGTGTAAATTGCTGTTCCAATTAACGTAGTCCATATTTTTATCTTTACCGTAGTCCTGACCTTTGCATACAGTAATGTACCCAAGAAAGGACTGTGTGTAGGAATTAGGACCATCTTACCATGCAATATACGTAAGTTAAGAGTACACTCTCAATTCCGACCAATTGAGGTATCCCTAACGAGAAATTTATCACCACACTCTCACTTGCGGCACCACAGATTATTTCCTAATCAAGTCCATGTACATTAATATTAATTCCATTCAATTAACATGACCACATCTTCTGGTCCCAGTCGTCTTATCATTGGACCCAATGCCGCCACATAGAAGCAATTATTTTCCACACTCTCAGGGCCAGTATAGAACCCGTGTCCGGCATGTGCACGATGGAGCCATAATTCTTCCTTTTTTTCCCAACAAACAAACAGAAGTCCAAAACAATATCGAAAGCGCAAAAGAAAAAAAAAAGAAAAATGTGAAGAAGACACAAACGGAAACATGCTTTCTCGTCTTGTATATTAGAGACCAAGGAGGACCAAGGACGAATTCATTCTATCTGCTTTTATACCAGGAACTCAAGCATTCACAAGGGCTCCGAAGGATTTATAGAACTCACAAGCGTATAAGCTCTCGTTCTCCCTATCGTCTGACCCGTGTTACCGGAGAAGGCAGCACCTAAGTGCCTTCGCATAGCATCATGCCTGAGCAATGTGAGAAGGTCCTGTCAGTGGCAGGCAGCAGCAAAACACCAGAGAAGGGTGTTCACTACACCAGCAACCATAGAGTACAAATGAAATGAAGGCAATTACATTTTAATGAAATTTTTGTTCTTGGGCCCCTAATTTAACACGTTGACACTTGTTTTAATTTGCCCGCTCCAACCGACTTCGAGGCAAACCATTAAGTGGGTGGTGGCTGCCGAGTGTATCAACTTTCTCGCATTTCTTGGGGCGCAAACAATTAAATTCGAAGCAAGAAACCGGGAACGAACAAAAAAAAAAACGAACAAAAACATCCAGGAGCGGAAAACTGATGTAAAAATTTAATGGCACACCAGCAGCAAAAACATCAAGCGGTGCGGATATGTGGAATCGGATGTGTAATTTTAAGGCTCTGGATGAATAAACCTGCCACTCGGCGCTGCACTGCACTTGGCTCCAAATTAGGTGGAACCAACATTTGTCACACTCATGTCAGCAAACTCATGTTGAAACCGGATTCCTTGCTATTGCGTTGACGCGTTGATGTTTTAAGTTTGAGTTATGTCATGGCGCATAGTGGCTTGGAAGGTTTCATGTTACACTTGGAAGTGAGTTGCTTGACATGATGAATAGGTGGCAGTGTAATGAAGTCAACTTTTCTATACCTAACCGTGAACTTAATTTCAAAGTTCAAATTGAAAATAAAGAAAACCCTTTCTTGCTTTAGGATAAAGCATCTTAGGATTGCCAGACATGTTGTTGAGGTGGCAGGCTTGACTGAAGTTAAGATAAAAAAAAAACAAGAAGAAAGTCAAAGGAGGAAATTCAGTTGACGAAGGTTTAAAAATTTCCTTTTTGCATATAAGGCTTTTTGCGCGAGAAAAAAGATAACTGTGGAAAACTAAACAATGGTAAACCAGAATAGCCTAATACAAACATAATGGTTTGTGCTTCTAGCTACTTAAACTTTAACACAAGCTTCCTTTTAGCTCCTTCTTCTGTGTAAAAATTGCAGTTTAGTTAACTGGCCAAAACCAGAACCAAGTTTTATAATCAAGGTTGTAAAATTACCCTCCAAGGTTTTTTAATGTTCTCGATAAAGGCTGCTTTGCTTTTAATGAGCTGACGTTAAGACCATATGATCCTGGCTTTCACAAATCAGGAAAAAGGCACATGTGTGCCATCTCCTGTCCCAACATTTAGGGGACACAAATACGAGGAATTCAGTGAATGACAAGGTATCACGGTTGTTAAAACAAAATGTGCAAACGAATGAACACACAAAACAAGTTTTGTTTTCTCTCCCCAAAGTTCTGAAAGGGAAAACAATGAATTCTAATAATTTAAAGTTGAGGAAAACTTATGGCCTTGATAGAATTATAAATATTTTCCTCAAAATTCTTCCTAAGCCTGGTTCAACGCATGTTTAAAGCTGCAATATTTTACAGTAGAAGCTGGCAAAAATAATTCCCATCATCGAACCAGGTAAACCAGTATAGAAGATACAAATAGCTAATTGGTGAACAATAAGCCTTTTAAGCGTGGGGTGCCGTGGCGTAGTGGTTAGTGTGTGTGCCTACTACGCCGGAGGTCTGGGTTCGAATCCGGCCATCGCTACCTGAAGAAAAAAAAAGACTTGTCCTTTTTATCGGTCCCCACCTCCGCGAGTGTTTGACAAGCCCTCCGAGAGTAATAATTGTCTTGAAAAACTTCTCAAAGTGCCGTTCGGATTCGGCAAAAAGTTGTAGGTCCCCTTGTATGTAAAGAAATCAACACACCAGCATACATTGTTGAGAAGTTGGCCCTGGTTCACCTCGAGCTGTTGCGCCACTCTATTTATTTTTTTTATTTATAAGCCTTTTAAGCAGTTTATAAAAAAACAAATAAATAGAGTGGCGCAACAGCTCGAGGCGAACTATCAGGGCCAACTTTTTAACAATGTATAGGGGGGACCTACAAGGGGACCTACAATTTTTTGCCGAATCCGAACGGCACTTGAGAAGTTTTTCAAGACTTGTTAGACCCTAGCGGAGGTGGGGACCGTAAAAAAGAACGATTCTTTTTTTTCAGGTGACAGTGGAATTCGAACCCAGACCTCCGGCGGCATAGTAAGCACACAAACTAACCACTACGCCACGGCACCCGCTTGAAGCAGTTTAAGCAAGGTTATTGATAAAGTAATAAAAGTTTATGTTTTTTGTCGAGAAAAAAAAAAACTGTTAAAATTTGAACAACATCACAGTTGCCCACATTAGACCTTAAGGATCAGCTCCTTATGTTTGGTGCTCCTCGAAGAAGGCCTTCGACTGTGTCTGACACTACAGCCTCATACATAAGTTGCTGTTTTTCGGGTTTCCCCCTTTTTTTCATAAAATGATATGTTTCTTCATTTTCTTAATTTTTCTAAAATTATATGTTTTTTTATAACGGCGAACACAAACCAAATACCACTGTCAGGCAGAACGAACCGTTCAACCCGGGCGCAGACGTTACCGACGAAGCATACGAACGATACCACCCGACCTGGAGGAGGTCTAAGTTCAAGTGCAACAAAGCAGCCGGAGCAGACGGCCTAGCTGCCGAACTTTTTAAATCCGCTGGCGATGAGCTAGTTAGGAGCATGCACCAGCTCATCTGTAAGATATGGTCGGAAGAAAGCATAGCAGACGAATGGAACCTCAGCACTACAGAGGCATCAGTCTTCTTAACACCGCATGCAAGATCTTTTCTGCTGTACTGAGTGAACGCCTGAAGCCGTTTGTCAGTTTGTCAACAATCTGATAGGCACATATAAGTGTGCCTTTAGGCCAGGTATCTACCATCGATCAAATATTCGCACTGCGGCAGATGTTGGAGAAAACCCAGGAATTCCTAATCCATACACACCACCTCTTCATCGATTTCAAGGCCGCGTATGACAGCATCTATAGAGACGAGCTGTATAGCACAATGTCTAGTTTTGGCATCCCTGCCAAACTCGTCAGTCTGTGCAGGATGACGATGGAAAACTCACGCTGTTCCGTCAAGGTCGGCAAAGACCTCACCGACCTCTTTCATGTCAAAAAAGAATTCAGACAAGCCGGCGCGCTGCCATGTGACTTCTTTAACATGATACTTGAGAGAATTGTGCATAGCTCCCGCGCCAACACCAGAGTTACAATCTTTCAAAAGTCCGTTCAACTACTCGCATACGCAGACGACATTGACTTAATCGGCAGAACAAAGCGTTATGTCAGTAAAGCCTTCGTGAGAATTGGGATGGAAGCGGCGAATATGGGTTTAGCAATCAATGAGGACAAAACCAAGTATATGCTGTCATCAAGACACCCAACACCGACGTCTCGGACAAAACATCACCATCGATAGCTATAACTTTGAGGTAGTTGGGGACTTTGTCTACCTGGATTCCGATATAAATACAAACAATTACACCAGCGTTGAAATCAAACGAAGGATAGCCCTTGCCAATCGCTGTTTCTTTAAGCTTAGGAGGCAAGTAGCAAAGCCCTCTCTCGATCAACTTAAGTCTCCATGCGTAAGACCCTCATCATGCCAGTCCTGCTTTACGGTGCAGAAGCATGGACCCTGTCAAAGGCGGATGAAAAAAGTTAAGGCTGCTTCGGAAGAAAATTTTCGGACAATTTACGGTCCCGTCTGTATAGACGGAGAGTGGAGGAGGAGATATAACATCGAACTGTACGGGCTGTACAGCGACACCGATCTAGCCAGTCAAAACGCAACATCTACGATGGCTGGGTAATCTAGAGCGGATGGACATCAACGCCCCGCCCCGGAAAACCTTCGAATCCACACCGCAGAGACGGCGCAATAGAGGAGCATCGAGACGCATGTGGCGCACGCGAGTAGGAAGAGGACCTTAGCCAACTTCGCGTGCGAAACTGGAGACGGCTAGCTAGAGACAGAGCTGGCTAGGGAAGCTTGTTGGCTGAGGCCCAGGTCCACCCGGTACTGTAGTGCCACCTCAAGTAAGTAAATAAGATATGTTTCCTGTCAAATAGATGTTTAATAATTCACGTTTAATAATTGCAACAAGGTTTATATTTGTTGTGGTATCCCCCAGGGTTCAGTGCTTGGCTCATTACTGTACTTACTGTCTGTTCACCGTCTGGTTTTCCAAAACTTAATGTGTATGAAGTTGCAAATTTTGTCGATGGCACAGCTATTTTCTCATATTCCATGGAATGAAGGTTTTGAAGTACTCTGCGAATTGGAAAATTAAAGATATGTAACACAAGTAAAACGCACGCTATCTTTTCCACTAGAAAAAGGAAGCCATGCATTTCACCCGCATAGTAGCTCGCTTATTAACGGTTACAGGTCGGAAAGCGCCAAATATTAGGCATCCATATTAATAGGTGGCTGACTTAAAATGAACATTTCATTAAAACAAAGCTGAAAATGCATCTTGCTACAAATTGCTGCTGCATCGTGGAGGGCTTAGCCACAAATGTCCCTAATTCCTTTTGATCATATCCTCTTGATTTAAAGTGTAATTAGCAACACCGAAGGAATATGCCTAACAGGTTTCCCCCGTGTAAGATTTGGAAAAGGCTTGTGACGCAAAATAAGACTTAAGGATTTTTGCAAAAGAAAGATTTTGTAAAATTCGATTTTTATATAGATATGCTGGGGATGAATGGCTTCAAATTTAAATTATATTTACTGTAGTTGCTTAACTTTAACGGGGTGTGTTTTAACAACTCTCCCAGGCATAATTTGTGAACTGAATGTTGCTTCCCGGAGTATTTTAGGTCAAATGATATAAGGGTAAAGACTTGGTGCCTCTGCCACCAATTCAAGAAACACAGACGCGATCGCCACGCGGATCTCGGATATGTTCTTTACCCTGATCCTACCCACTGTTTCTTGGCCAATCAGAGGGACGATGCTCTGGCATCTCAGCTAGCATTTCCTACCGATGAAGTCTGTAGGAGGCAAGCGAACAACGTGTCTAAACGATCGAGAATTTGTCATTCCACCCCCACCCAGAGAAATAGCTGCTTAACAATGACGTTTCTCACTCTATCTCTACGAGTAACACAAGCCAGCCACGCACCTAAGAAATCTTGTTTCAGTTGGCTGTACCGCGATCGACCCTTGATCATTACCCACATGTCATGTCCATACATGAGGGTTGGAACAAATACTGGACCAAAAACTGAAATCTTTGCTTTTACTTCAAGCTCAGTTTTTCTGATGGCAGGCTCAGTTCCTTTATTTTTGCTCCAGCTCGTCCAATTTAGAAGGGAAGCTCAGTATCATTCATTCTATCTTACTTGAAAAAGACCCCGGGATACTTAAATTTCGTCCTGTTCCAACGATACACCCTGAAGTTCCTCATATAGTTCCTATTATACATAATCCGCTAAAAGCAGGTGGCTTATCCTAACGCTATGGCTTATGCTTCACCTGCGCTTCACCATCCACTCCAGTCAAAGGACCGGTTTTGGCCCCATTTACTCGCACACAGCTTCAGCAGTTCCCGTACAAAGCCTGAAAGCCTCTCAGATGAGGCTCACTGATCGCATATCCCTGCAAAACTCTCCAGAGCTTATCTTGAGAGACCCGGTCCGAAGCCTTTTCCAAATCTACAAAGCACAGTAGACCGGCTTGGCATATTGGACATGCCTTCTTATGAATACCTTTAAGAGTGAAAAACTGGCCGGTTGTGTCCCTACTAGACCGAAAGCCGCACTGCTTTTTTCGTTGTCGATTAAAGCTCGGGAAAACGTTTCTAACACCTTCGTGCACTTTCTCCGGGAGACTTTAGAGAGAAATACCCCTTACGTAAAGGGGTATATCTCTCTTTCCCCCTTTTTTGAAGAGCTAAGTTGCTTTCTGCTTTCCTATGCCAGCTTAATGACACTATTGTTAGGTATTTAGCACTTTTCTGTAGCATTTTTGGTCGGATTTCATCTGCTTCAGCAGTTTTGCCCAATTTAAGCGATTTAATTGCAGCACTGATTCCGTCTACTGTAGGGCTATTCTCCGGCTAATCTTAACAGCAGTGGGCTTGCTATCTTAAGTGCCCTGTTGTGCGTTAAACCACTCCGAAAAGCGCTCTCTCCATTTGCGTAAGACATCCGGTCTTTGGATTTAACCCCTTGTACGAAACCCAACTTCTTCACTCTGAGACGCTGAATAGTCTGTAATCGTGCTGCAATCTCTCGCCAAACTTTTGCCATAACTCTTCCTTGGATGTTATAAAGTTCATCGAACATCAAAGGATATTCAGATTCATGCCAAACAACGTAGGCTTCCTTTTTTCCTCTGATGACTACTTGAACTCCGTGTGTTTCCACCAGCCCAGCGTCACACCAAGCCGCTTCACTCCACATACATTTCTTGCAGAAACAAATGCCATCCTTTCTCTACATTCAAGAAGTCCTATGGGATTAGTTCAAACTTCTCCAAAATTCACCAAATCACTCTCTAAAGTCAAAGTCAGCATCCTGTAAGCTTTCCTAACATTCACTGGTTCAAAGTCTTGGGAAAACCTTTTAATTTATGTCTTAGAAGTATTTAAAACCCGTGATTTGCAGTCTAGTATCATGTATGTCAAATGATCGAATTTTTTTTCTTTATTGACTGAAAAATTGCACAATTTTGCAAAGGAAAAAATTTCGATCATTTGACATCCCAGTCTTGATTTCCGCCTGTTTAATCGGCTATAGGCGGTGATCAGTCCTCTCAAAATTCGAACACCACAAATCAATCTATTAACACATGATGGTACAACAAGGAAATTTATCAGTGATCTCTGATTTAAGCTGTGCTGGTACCATGTGTATCAATGTCAATTTGGCGCATACACCTGAACCAGAGCCAAAGACGACCGCTCAAGTTCAAGCCATAGGATCACAACCGGCGCCCAACGGAAAAAACTCAAATACGTGAGTTTTTATATCTAGCTGCCCCGTTTATATTCGACCAAGAAACCGCTCATCCCAAGACAGGCGCTCTTCGAGATTTCATGTTCAAATTCAGCCTCCCATCTGGGATTAGACACTGACCAGTCATCCGCTCAAAATCTGATACAAATATTGTGCAGCACACTGACTGTATTGTGTTTTAGGTCTAAACTTCAAGTGCATCCTTCACTTATAACGTCACTGCTAAGGGTGGTCCCACAAGGAATGTGACCAGACAGCATGACTTGTTATAACATACTGAAGACTACTTCTTTCACTGAATTTTAGCCGGCTCTTACAACAAGGGAGGTTGAAACCTCTTGCTAAATACGCTGAATAGGTTTTGTAGGTAACTCAAATATAAGTAAACCGCATAGCAACACACCATGAACGATTCAGGAGATCTAATTGTAAACAATTTACTGCCGAACTTTGACTGGCCCTGAACGGCCAGCCTAATCATTCACCTTAATTTATACACATTCATATCTCTTAGAGTTATGTCATAAGATTGACATGATTTGCTATTGGAAATAAATACAAACATTGTCATAACGTAATTCCACTTGATGCAGGCTTCATTAGGGAGGATATGTCAGTCAATTCAGAAGATCCATCGACAGGACGTTACCTACCCGCATTCGTACTGTTGCTGTCCTCTTTATATTTATGAAAGTTTCTACAGGACTATTATACCTCCTACCAAACACAAATAAGTAACTTTTTGAAATTCTTGTGCGATGGGTCTGTACCAAAAATTGTTTATTTTCGAAAACTCGGCTGGAATATTAAAGTGAAAAGTTTTGGCGCCACGCTGGATTACACAACCAAACACTCAACATCGCCAATAGTGTCCAGGGTTAGTTCCCATTTCCATCTCATTGCCTACCAATTATTGAATTATTGTAGCAAAAAGCATTCTACAGGTAGGAGAGCGGCAGTCAGCTCTGACAATAAATGTGCGCCTTTTGCTTCTTAGAATCTTTTACTCACTATCTGCTTGTGTAAGTGAAAAGTTTTTCCAGGTACTTTCATTGTTTTTGTATAACATTGTTGGTGAAAGTTGGTTTCTTCCTTTTTTGCGTACGCAGCAGAAAGTATATTTTGGAAAAAAAGGAAGAACAGGATTCTGTTCTGAAGAAGAAGAAAAAAAAAATGCAAAACAACAAAGAAAACTTTTCACTCGCCACCCATTAAAATGTTTGCATATTTAACGAAATGTTTTTCGTGTGTTTTTTTTTCCAGTATTTGCTTCCTTGTGCGAGTTTGGTTCGCCCCATCATCGCAGCCACACCCACCAAGTTTTCACGAAGAAGTTGGTTCCATCAGTCGTTCTAAGTACTTAAGGACACAAATTTTCCGTGAATAATTTAATTTTCTTTTTGTTATTTGAAAATAAACATGATGTAGGGACGAAACACGAGCCACATTGGAATGGGTCATGGCGAGTGGCGACAGAATGAAAAGATATTTGCACGAACTCACGCGGAGACATACTCGAGATTATGGCATCCGAGAGTGGAGCAGTTTGGATGGGTAGGCTAGCCTCGCGGAGATGTCGACAATTTGAAATGAAGTGCTTTTATTTAATTGCACAATTAATTATGCAGAAAATAAAGAACGACGCGGAAATTGGATTTAGTTGACGAAGCGAAAGTAGCATCAGTTTCTTAGTACCGAATACTATACTAAGTGTGTGCGTATAGGTATGTAGATTTGGAAGATTTTTTTGCGCCTTGGGCCATCTTCTGATTGAATGATGTCATTTGACAGACAAATGAAGTGATTATGTCGTTTGTGGGTAGGAATGGGCATAGGAGGAGGATGAACGTCGTTTCTGAGTAAAGGCAATTTGTACTTTTTTTTCTCATTTCTTAGGGAATTGCTTTTTAAGAAAAACTGCGTGTACAAGTGGTTTGGGTTCATTTGGGTTTGGGAGAATGAATAAAGCAGAATGATGTTAATGTCACAGAGTTAATTTTTTTTCGGTAAGTTTTTTTTTATTCAAAGCGATGCATTTGTAACATGTTTTACTGCCTTCACTAGCCACCTCCAGTTTTGTATTCGAGGTATCCTTTCAATAGCGTGCATCACCTGAGCCTCCTCTACAGCACCGTCCTTGTGGGATGAAGTTGAAGATCTTCCGGGCCAGGGCGTTGGTTTCCATCTCCCCGGTAAATGACCCAGCCATCACAGTTGTTCCATATGCTTCACTGTACGTTCGATATCTCCTCCGCACTCTCTGCCCATGCAGAAGGAATCAAGGAATTTTTTTTTTGTGTTTGAATACTAGGGTGGACGGAGGCTGAAACTCCAAAATCTTTCAAATATACCAATATGCCAGTCACTATAGCAGGTATATAACACCGAAGTAGCCCAGTGCTTATCGCGTTGGGTTGCTATCCAGCGGCTTCACCCTACGTCGCTAGGTCGAAGGGTCTTGTTCTTTGTAGTCGTCGCTCGTTGTTTACATCGTTAAGAGTCTCGTTGAGACTTTGGATCATTTCATTGTTGCAACGAACATGAAGACGAGCATTTAGCTTTCGAGCAAAGTTTGTTACTTCTTCGCTCACAGTAGCTATTCCTTAATCTCTGTGAATATCACAATTCCTAATTTACCATGGAGCATTCACAATTGCTGGTGCCGTGGGGTAGTGGATAGTGTGTGTGCTTACTACGCCGGAGGTCTGGGTTCGAATCCTGCCATCGTCACCTGAAAAAAAAAGACTTGTTCTTTTTCACGCTCCCCACCTCCGCGAGGGTTTGACAAGCCCTCCGAGAGTATCAATTGTCTTGAAAAACTTCTCAAAGTGCCGTTCGGATTCGGCAAAAATTTGTAGGTCCCCTTGTATGTACAGAAATTAACACACCAGCATACATTGTTGAGAAGTTGGCCCTGGTTCACCTCGAGCTGTTGCGCCACTCTATTTTATTTATTTATTTACAATTGCTCTTAGTGTATTGTTTTGGAAAGTCTGCAACATGGACATGTTGCTCCGCTTGGTACAACCCCAAAGTTGTATACCGTTCCAGGACGGCTTTAACACCTGCAAGAGCAGTTTGTTATGTATGCTTAATTTCGAAAAATTTCAAATACATTTCCCTGAGCCTAATCTCGAGCTCGTCACGCTTCTTCTTTACTTGTGGTTTCCACCTTAGTTTAGCGTCAAGGGTCATCCCTAGATAATTAGCTTTATTTGCATGAGGTATCTGTCTATGCACAGAGGTATATTGTTAGCCCTTCTGTAAGTAAAATTCAAATGCGCTGACTTGTTCCCGTTAAGAGCGATTCGCCAAGTCTTCGTCCAGGCACAAATTTTGTCCAGTGCTCGTTGGAGGTTTATCGTTGCTGAGTCGACTGATTCATCTGTTGCCAGGATGGCCGTGTCGTCCGCAAACGTGGCCACGACTATCTCGTCATCTAGAGGTATGTCTCTTGTGTATAGTGCAGGAACAGTGTCGGACCGAGGACCCTTTCCTGAGGTACGCCAGCTCGAATTCGCTTGAAACTCGAGTATTCAGCAACGCACCTAACACAAAAGAGTCTGCTTTGAAGATAGTGTTTCAATATTCTTTACATATCTTCTGGCAAGTTTTGCCAGAAGCTTATATTTCAAGCCTTCGTACCATACCTTGTCGAAGGCTTGCGATACGTCGAGGAAAGCACTTGAACACAGTTTTTCCCTTGTAAGACTTTTATATTTCATACGGTATTCTGCAGACTTGATCAATTTTCGAATGGTTAGATCCGGGAGCAAGCGTCTTTCTGCAATTATTGGTTGCAATCGCTTCAGCAGAAGTTTCTCAAAGACCTTCGATATTATCAGCAGAAGCGATATGGGCCTATAAGATTTTTTATCATTTGCACATTTCACCCGGTTTTGGAATCATCATGATTTCAGCAACTTTCCTTTGTCTTGGAACGTATAGAAATCAAAGAGAAGCGTTTATCATATAGAGTAGCTTGACTAGCGCCTTTTTCGGAAGTGCTTTCTATATTTCGCTATATTTCAATATTAACCCGGGGCCTTATTATTTTCAAGTTTGCTTCTTGTCTGTCGAAGCTCACCTAATGACACTTTTTTCATTCTAAGACTATGCGCTTCCGCGTTGTTGTTTTGAACGTCAGCCAACGGCGTACCGTCGAAGGGCTTGAATTTTTCTTCTAAATGTTCAGCTAACAAATTTGTCTTCTCTTTGTCGTCTTTTGCCCATTAGCCGTAAGCTTTCGTTATTGATGCCGAGTGGATTAAAGGTTTCTTGGTGAACTTAACTACTTTTTACAGCGAGTTGTTTGAGCCCATATCCGCCGGCCGAAAAGCCTTTAAGGTATTCAGTGGTCTCGCGATTTTTAAAATCTTGGAGCATTTCTTTCAGCTTGTTAGAGAGGGGATTCAGAAGGGTTTTCGTCTGAGGAGCCCTCGTGCCTTGCCATTTTCTACGCGTTCTTCTCTTTTCTAGAATCAATTATCCGATTTCGAGCGGATATGTTGTGCGTACATGCCCGGTGGTGCTTACTTCGTTCTTTTGGGGCGAAATGCTGTTCCAAGCAGCGCTCTGAATTACTTCAATGAATTTGTCAACTGCGGTTTCTAATTCGAAAGGAGTTCTCAATGGCACCTTCAAGCCAACACGCTCCTTACAGTTCTTTCTGAAGGCGCCCCAGTTCATGTTTTTGCTAGCTAATCTGGGAGCTCTTTCTATTTTCACCATTCTTCCACCCATCTTCAAGACTACTCCTCAGTGGTCTGAGCAAAGATCATAACACTCTTCGATTCGCGTAAGGTATTTGGGGTACCCTTTAGCGATGAAGGACCTTCGACAAGGTCAGGCTTTTTATTCTTGTCGGTTGGCCAATATGTTGGCTTTCCCAGAGAAAAAGGAGAAAAAGTTTCCTAAAGAAAAAGTCCACACCACGTTTCATAATGTTTTTGTACAGTAATCTTCCTCTTATAGAATGGTATCTTGAACCCCAAAAAGTAAGCTTTGCGTTAAGGCCGCCCGCCCCCACTGATAAAATTGGACTCAATGAAGTCATATCTACATACAATCAAGATCGTGGTCCACCAGTCTATATCCAGGCGGGAAATAACAAGATGCAATGTTGTAATCTAAGCAGTGAATTTTTACAGAAACTGAACTTACCTGCATAGAGTCTAGATCAACTTCTGTGTTCTTGAAGTGCTTTATGCAGCTTTTGATGTATAGGTAGGATCCTCCTCTCGAATTTCGTGGTGTGCGCGATAGTCATTGTAACCTTTAAGTTTGGGTCCAGACCCCTATTTAAAGTAGAAACACTTCTAGTTCGTCTATTTTATTCAGAAGGCCGTTTGCATTCCACGTAAGAATTTTATTTTGTAAGTATCTTGTAATTTTTTTGAGGTTTGAACTCCAGCTTGCTCAGTTTTTCAAATATAAGATTGTTAAGGGTTTCTCCTGAGAGACGGATTTGAAACTCAAAAGCCATCTTACTTCAAAGGATGACAATGGTTGTCTGAATTTATAGCATAACTCAAGAGAAAGCCCCTAACAACTTCAAGGACATGGCTGCTATTTGGTGGCATTTTGATCAAGATGTCGGTGTTGGGTTGGATGGCAGCTTAAACTTGGGCCCTTGCTGACTGCTAAGTTCATATTCGCTGCCTGCTTCGATCCCAATATACTCACGAGGGCTTCACTGACATCACTATGTGTTTGCTGCTATTATATCAATGTCGTCTGCATAAGTGAGTTATTTTACGGACTCCTGAAAAATTGTGTCTCTGGTGTTGATCTATGATGTTAAAGTCTCATTTATGATGTTAATGAAGTCATTGGCTTTAAAGCGATCGGTGCGGTCTTTGCCAATCTTGACGGAACGGTTAGGTTTCCCTCGTTATCCTGGACAAAATATAACGAGTTCAACAGAGATGTTTGTCTCTGTATAATATGTTATGTTAAACACAGCACTTAAATCAATGAAAAGGTGGTTGGTATAGCGATTTGAAATTTTTGGGCTTTTTCCTGCCTATTTGATTCTTAAAAAAATGCTTTAGCCGTTCACACGCTGCAGAAAAGATCTTATGCGTGATGTTTAGTCAACGTGTCTCTTTAGTTGGAACAGCTCAAAGGGTTGCCTTTCTATAGGATCGGTCAATCTATTCTGAGGTTGCATTCATCGGACAAGCTTTCCTGCAACCATGACTTGCAGAAAAGATGGCGCATGCTTTTAACGAGTCTCTAACCAGCCAGCCAGCGGGTTGAAATATTAGTCAGTCCCGACTACTTTGTTGCACTTAAGTTTAAACACAGCTACTTCCTTTTCATCTAGCTCAGGTGGGCGATATCGTTCGTATGCTTCGTCGGTGACTTGTTTGCCCAGGTTGAATGGTTTAATCGGCCTGGCTTCGGACTTTATACGCTTGGCAGGAACTTTTAATCCTTCGGTAAAACATCTTTTCAATCTTATTCCTCTTGTTATCTCTCTTATCAATCTTCGTGTGTGTGGGGGAAAACAAATGTACTAATATTGTGAAATTGTTAAACCAGCGACTCGTTTTGAAGCAGCCTTAAAGTTTTTAAGCTTAAACTGACATTTTATTAGTTTCATCAGTCTGGGCCCGGGCCCCCGGGACCCTAGGGCTAATCTGTCCCTGAGAGTAATATGGCAACCAAACCATATCACCAAACTATATCACCCCTGATCGTTCCTATTATTTTCGTTTTCATTTACACAATATGCAATTGGTATCCTTTTTTGCTAGAATTGTTTTACACAGAAGTCGAGCTGCACGAATTTCAGTTGGCCCATTGACTTCAATACTGTTTTCAAGATTTCCAATTCTAAAGAAATTCAGAAATTTTACCCTGATCCTGATTGCATTTCTCACTTTCGAAATTTTGCCGATTATATTGCCAATCATATTGCCTATCGTTCAAAGACAATTGCCCTAAAATATTTTCCTTTATCGGTATTTTCACGAATGTTGAAATTAAAATTCGTAGTAAAACAATCAAATCACTTCCTTCAAACCCATCCAGCCAATCACATAGTACTTACTTACTTACTTAAGGTGGCGCTACAGTCCGGGGTGGACCTGGGCCTCGGCCAACAAGCTTCGCCAGCCAGCTCTGTCTCTAGCTAGCCGTCTCCAGTTTCGCACGCGAAGTTGGCTGAGGTCCCCTTCCACTTGCGTGCGCCACCTGAGTCTCGGTGCTCCTCTACCGCGTCGTCCCTGCGGTGTGGATTCGAAGATTTTCCGGGCCGGGGCGTTGGTGTCCATCCGCTCTAAATGACCCAGCCATCGTAGACGCTGTGTTTTGACTCTTTTGGCTAGGTCGGTATCGCTGTACAGCCCGTACAGCTCGATGTTATATCTCCTCCTCCACTCTCCGTCTATGCAGACGGGACCGTAAATCGTCCGAAGAATTTTCCTCTCGAAGCAGCCTAAAGTGTTTTCATCCGCCTTTGACAGAGTCCATGCTTCTGCACCGTAAAGCAGGACTGGGATGATGAGGGTCTTATACATGGACACTTTAGTTGCTCGAGAGAGGGCTTTGCTACTCAATTGCCTTCTTAGCCCAAAGAAACAGCGATTGGCAAGAGTTATCCTTCGTTTGATTTCAGCGCTGGTGTCATTGTCTGAATTGATAGCGGAACCAAGGTAGACAAAGTCCCTAACTACCTCAAAGTTATAGCTGTCGATGGTGATGTTTTGTCCAAGACGTCGGTGTTGGGTGTCTTTTCTTGATGACAGCATATACTTGGTTTTGCCCTCATTGACTGCTAAACCCATATTCGCCGCTTCCGTCCCAATACTCACGAAGGCTTCACTGACATCACGCTTTGTTCTACCGATTATGTCAATGTCGTCTGCGTATGCAAGTAGTTGAACGGACTTTTGAAAGATTGTACCTCTGGTGTTGGCGCGAGAGTTCTGCACAATTCTCTCAAGTATGATGTTAAAGAAGTCGCATGACAGCGCGTCGCCTTGTCTAAATCCTTTTTTGACATCAAAGGGGTCGGTGAGGTCTTTGCCGACCTTGACGGAACAGCGTGAGTTTTCCATCGTCATCCTGCACAGACTGACGAGTTTGGCAGGGATGCCAAAACTAGACATTGCGCTATATAGCTCGTCTCTATAGATGCTGTCATACGCGGCCTTGAAATCGATGAAGAGGTGGTGTGTATCGATTTGGAATTCCTGGGTTTTCTCCAAGATCTGCCGCAGTGTGAATATTTGATCGATGGTGGACTTTCCTGGCCTAAAGCCACACTGATATGTGCCTCAGATTGTTGTTATCAGATTGTTGACAAACGGCTTCAGGCGTTCACACAGTACAGCAGAAAAGATCTTGTATGCGATGTTAAGAAGACTTATGCCTCTGTAGTTGGCACAACTCAGAGGGTCTCCTTTCTTCAGGATCGGGCAAACAATGCTGAGGTTCCATTCGTCGGGCATGCTTTCTTCCGACCATATCTTGCAGATGAGCTGGTGCATGCTCCTAACCAGCTCATCGCCAGCGGATTTAAAAAGTTCGGCAGCTAGGCCGTCTGCTCCGGCTGCTTTGTTGCACTTGAGCTTAGACACATCTACTTTCACCTCCTCCAGGTCGGGTGGGCGGTATCGTTCGTATGCTTCGTCGGTAACGTCTTCGCCCGGGTTGAATGGTTCGTTCTGCCTGACAGCGGTATTTGGTTCTTCCTCGCCGTTATACAGTCTGCAGAAGTGGTCTTTCCAAATCCTCAGCACCGACTGCGATTCTACAACGATGTTCCCTTGATGGTCCTTACAGGCTTCAGTTCGAAGTTTATACCCTTGGCAGGACCTTTTGATCCTTTGGTAAAACTTTCTAACCTCATTCCTGTTGTAACATCTCTCTATCTCTTCAACCGCGCGCTTCTCGTGCTCTCTCTTTTTCCTTCGGAGAAGCCGGTGCTCCTCTCTCCTCCTCTGCTCGTAGAGCTCGCGAGCAGCTCTAGTCCTTCTGTGCAGCGCCGCTTTGTATGCTTCCTGTTTAGCTGCATGTGCTTGCCGGCATTCATCGTCAAACCAGGGGTTTCGTTGTGGTCGCCGTGTGAAACCCAGCACTTCAGAGGCGGCGTCTCTGATGGCATTTTGGCAATGTTGCCACTGGCTATCAATACTTGATGCTGGTTGCATAGGACTTCGTAGAAGGTTTTGAGAGACTCGGTTGGAGAAGGACCTGGCGATCTCTTGCGATTGTAGTCGGCCGACGTCAAACTTCCTCACAGTATTTCCATTACTTGGCGCTGGTCGGGATATCCGCAGCCGTACCTTGGCTACAACAAGGTAGTGATCCGAGTCAATGTTGGCCCCTCGGAAAGTTCGGACATCCATGATACTGGAGGAGTGCCTTGCGTCGATCGCAATATGGTCAATCTGGTTGACGGTTGATTGATCGGGAGATCTCCATGTCCCTTTGTGGATATTGAGATGCGGGAACTGTGTACTAGCTACCACAACGTGTCGCCCCGCAGCAAAGTCGATCAGCCTGAATCCGTTATCGGAGGTCGTGTCGTGCAGGCTATACTTTCCGACAGTACGACCAAAGATGCCCTCCCTTCCTAGCTTGGCATTAAAATCGCCTAGGACAATTTTAATGTCGTAGCTAGGGCACTGCTCATAAGTTTTGTCCAGGAGCTCGTAGAACATATCTTTGGTCTCGTCATCTTTCTCCTCAGTGGGGGCATGTGCGCATATCAGGCTAATGTTGGCGAATTTAGCCTTGATGCGGATCGTCGCGAGGCGCTCGCTTACAGGGTTGAAGCTCAAGACTTTTTGCCTAAGTCTGCGCTGTCTTTTTGCCTAAGTCTGCGCTGCCCAAATAGGCGCTGTCTTTGATGCCGATAGCAGTCGCCGTAGTAGATGTCGCAGTTTTTCATCCTTCTTTTGCCCGGCCCGTCCCACCGCATTTCTTGGATGGCAGTAAATCACATATGTAGGAAACCTTTTGTATTCCAAAATAAAAAAAAAAAAAATTATTACTATTAATATTCTGTAACAAAAACCCCTTAAGTGTGAAAATATCCTTCACGCCTGCAACACTAAGCAAATGTATTGAGGATCGTATAGAGCCCTTGAAAGCCGGAGAATACTGGGTTTTGAGATTTTTGATTTCCCCAGCAAGGCGTGGCTTGAGGTATATAGCGAATGAGCAAACATGAAGAGCTTTGGGAATTCCCAAGGCATGGCAAGAAGCCCACGACATGCGTTTTTGGTGGATTCTTGCAAGCGGACAGGGGTGGAAGACGCTTGCTTATCGGATGGTTTTGGGAGGACCGTTGTGTCCATCGCGCGAGATTATGGAAAAACCCCAAGAAACGTGACAAACAAGCTATGCTGGGTCGAAAAGAAGCTTGGCAGAGTCAGTTGGGTGTAAGTCGTCTCAGCAGAAAGGTCTGCAGCGTGGAGTTCGGGTTATTTTTGGTTCGGCTCACGATATACATGCACTCTAAATTTAGTAGATTCGGTTTTAAAACTATCAAGTGAAAAAAAAAGAACCTGCAAACTAATTAAACCATAGATAAAAAAATATAAAAACCAGAAGACCTATCGTATCGACTCGATTTATAAAAGTGCGCGAACAAGAAAGAAAAAACCGAATAAATAGTTTACCCGCTTTTCGCCCAAGTTAAACGTAATTTTGACCTTAAGATTCCCAACGGTCAATGTGTGAAAAAGGTGTATCCATTAGAGATCGCCAATAAAATTTCTCAAAAAACAAAAAAAACAACTCCCCCGTCACCACATCATCGACCGCCAGAGAAATCGCGATCATCCCGCTAATCTAAGTCCCACACGGGATGGAACGCACGAGTCGCCGATCGCAACGAAGAACATCCGCATGATCAAATTGCATCCCTGCCCGCGGAATTATAACTCCCGCCTTCCTAAGACACCTGCTAATCCCAGAGCCACCACACAAACCGCCGACGAGTGAGTAGACTCCCACACATCGCCACACCCTTCGTTCATCGGCCTACAAATTTTGATACACGAGCAAACACACAGCTCCGAAAGCTAGGCCTAAGAGAGCTCCTCCGCTTCATTTCTCCGCTACGAAAAGTCATCGGGATTTTTACACCGCAACGCCAACCACAGGTAGAAGATCCAGCAAGATTATCGCTCAGCGGAACGAACCCTATGTGCCAGAGGAAGTATTTCACCTCAACCGCAGTTCGGTGACATCGAATCCACCTCACTGTCTCATCAGCCTCAGCACGAGCCATTGCAGCTTACTCAGCCCCTGTCTTTGGGAAAGAAATTTAAAAGAAACTATACAAACATTTTGTGTTTTTAATTCTATAGTTAGTTTTGCTAGTGTTTTAATTTGCTTATGCTAATTTTTTTTTAACTGGTTATATTGTGTAAAGAGTGCGATTCTAAATTTGGTTTAACGGTCGTCTATAGTTAAATTTTGCTATCCTATAAGGAATTTTATTTTTCTATAAAATAGTATCACCCTCGCTAGTGACATCGTGAAGATCCTGTGCACAGCATCGTTCCGGAGTCTGCGTAACAACAACATATGGTGAGTGATTTGTTTACATGCCTTTTTCTTACGTATAGCAATTTTTATATTGGACGATAATTTGAATTGAAAAATAAACAAAGGCGTAAAGTAATAGTTTCTCTTCGCACATATGTCATTTCTTTTAGATTTTGTTTTTTTTTGAATTGTATTTAGTATCCTTCGCGGAAGGTTAACCGATTCTTAAAGAACTGTAAGAATTTTAATTCGTTGCTTTCAAGTTTATAAATTTAACTTTAACAGCCAGATCAGTACAGCAAAAGCGATTAATCTCTTGATAAATTTAATTAAGCTTTTTTTTTGATAAAGATTAACATAGTGTTGCTATCATTTGTTATCTCTTAATTTTTTTTTATTTCGCGGCTTACTATTAGTTCGTGTATCAGAACCTTAATTTGCTTTAACTTTAGAGTACATCTAAATTATATATTGACGAATTTATAGGGAATTTAATTTTGCTTAATAAACCAAAAGATTGTTATGTCCTGGAAGGATTAAAAATTGTTTTTGGCTTTCCTCTTGATTGAGGTGTAATGCGTAAAGATTTCAGCATGAGCGCCATTGACGTTGATATGGCTTTCTAAGGAAACTGTGTTTAAGGATGTGCATTGTGAAGAGAAGGATGACTGACGGTGGTAAATGGTAAGGTAGCCGAATTTAAGTTGCTTCCTTGCACTTTAAGGGTTGCTACTAATACGGAGACGTACGCAACCATGGCGTATACCCTTTGGTATACTGAGGGAGGGATCCTCCAGGGGCACGCACACCTATGTCCCCCTTTTGTTTTTTTTTTCGGACGTCAATGAGCTTCAGTTAATTTTAAACTTTTCGGGTTCCCATTCACTTATATGTTTCGTCGGTTTTCACCTATCCGGCCTTGATTTTTTTTGCGTTTTTTTTCAAAGTGTTAGAGTACATAGGCCTGAAAAAAAGTAACACCGTCCCCTTCCTGGCAGTAAGTCCCACCCCATCGACGAGCTAGATCCAGGAATATGCAAGCAGGCCAATTGCTGCTATGGATTGGGACAGCCCTACCACATTTCTGCTCGGATGTACCGAAGGGTTCTGTGACTTCGGGTCTAAGGGTGGGTTAGGTGGGGTAGGGTTTGACTAGCTTTGATATCCCGTGAATCGGAGCAGAAGCACCGTGGTATCGAAGAGCAAAGAAACGTTACACATAGTACCCTTCCGCAATATTTTCACTCAATATTCAACGCCTTGACTGCACAGCGTGGAAGTAATATTCCCATATCCATTATCACAAGCTAAAACCATTATATCCTAGCGCAACACAAAGGTGCCGTGTACGTCACCATTCACAACAAATAACCACAATCACCGCACTTACATTACGTTCACAAGGTGATTTCCCAATTCACTTCCCAGGAAAATCCCCTTATTTTTTAGCCACCATACTCGCACCCCCATAATCGTTCACCTGGCCGCAAAGTTTGACCTTAAGCTGGAAATAAAAGAGCCAAATCCAGGGTGTACAAACAGCACGAAAAATTGCCGCTGCGAATACGAAATTGATTTTCACCCGAAAAGTTTCTCAACCACAAACGGGAACAAAGCCAAGCTAACTTAATTAGAGGACCAAAGGGCCGAGCAGAAGGAAGGATGCGCGCTAGGGGATTTTCCCCTGACCAGGTAGGTGTAGGTAAACCTATACCACATCTACACATCTAGGCTAAATTCGAAAAAAAAAAATTGTTGGAGCAAGAATACCACTAAGCAATTTCACTTGATTGCAAGCCTCTATGGGGATGATGATTTTCTTAGGCGCCGAGGCGTACCGCAATCACAAAAATCCCTAGGGTGTCCCACAATTGTGTGTGCGTATCGCAGGCGTCTGGCCATCATGGGCTGAGGGTTCACTATACACAGAGACGTGAGATTCACACCAAACAAATGACCAATTTACGCAAATCGATAGATGTAGCAAAGCGATAATTATCGGATGCCCTGAAGTGGCACTTACGGTTGAGAAGCGAAGCACTACTCTATCTACATGCTGTGGTAATTGAGTTCATATTTGCCAGTTTAAGTTGAA
Source organism: Neoascia interrupta (assembly GCA_947623515.1). Lineage (NCBI taxonomy): Eukaryota > Metazoa > Arthropoda > Insecta > Diptera > Syrphidae > Neoascia > Neoascia interrupta. The sequence continues at coordinate 26,104,761 of OX392463.1, forward strand.
TTTCGGCACAGAGATGTTGTCAAACGTTTGTGGTTGGACGAAATAGGTTCGGAGAAGTTCGGTTTATATTGCCGCAAGATTGAAGTTTCAGTATTCCTATAGAATGCATTAGGAGCATTGGGATGCTTGTTGAGGGCCACACACACAATAAAAGTGGATAGGTAGTGTTCTCTGCGGTATCGCTTCAAGTGTGGGATCAAATGAGCCAGAAGAACTTCTGTGTGTGCTATCCAATGTAATTGTGTGCTTAAGATGCACCACAAATCTGCTATTATAATAATGTGAGAGTCGAAAATCAAAATTATCACCCTCAAATGAGCGAGTTTGTAGGAATTTTTAATCTTTACGTTTTCTTGGAGACATTTCACATCGTTTTTTTTTTTTGTTATTGGTGGCTGCTACCATCCTATGAGGCACTAAGACACAAAAATTGTACTAGCGCATGCAGGCACCTTCTTTTTAGTTTTCCCCTTCTTTTGAAGAATGATGAGAAGGAGCTGAGGTCTTCAGCTGTCACCACTTCAGCCACAGAGATCCACCACGATGAGAGCAAAGGCCAGGACAACTAATATAGGACAGATGAGGTGCTCCGCTGTATCACTGTCCTCTCCACAGGCAAGATACAAGCCGGGCACAATGGTGTCTGTGTCTGTGTCTGTCGCTGTGTCTCGCCTCATTTTTCACCTAAACTCAGAGACACAGCGAGATGTGTCGCATTGTGTCGCTACATACGTGTTCCCGTAAGCTGAACTGCGAGACACGGACACAGACACAGATACTCATTGTGTCCCAGCTAATAGGTGATGATTTTGCTCAGGCCTAACACATTAAAGTGTTTAAAGTTTTGTTTCCCAAAAGGATAAGAAATATGCACTCGTATATCCTGGGAGAAGAAGAATCGCTGACACCTTTCGGGTATAGCGTTTAGAGAAACTCTGCAACCTTTGCAGTCACGCCAACCCTATGTTTACGAAACCCCGAGGTGTACCAGGGGCAGACCTCGCAAGAGATTTGATCTATCTCTTGCGAGGTCTGCCCAGTTCTGGACAAAGCGCAGTTCTGGTCCTGAGAAAATCTTATCTGAACCTAGCTTAGCAAGGCCATTAGAGATCTCGTTTCCCTGTATACATACCAGTCGCGGACCTAAGACCCAGACAATATTCATTGTACTAACCTTCCGAATAAGTTTGGCGAAAGCTTGAGTTCAAGCACTGTCTTGGACGTGGTAAGAGGGTTGAGCAGCTCTTTAAGTGCAGCTTGGCTGAATTGCAAAGACTTTTTACGAACTGGAGTATTTGTGGAACCCTGTCCGGTTTTGGAACCATCCTTTAAAATACGTTGGCATTCTTTCCCTGGCTCAGAGTCCGACCATTGCTTGCGAAAAGTCGATTTGGTAATTTTGCCCCAAATTTCCGGTATCAATGCGTCAGAGGGCACGTCCATAAGACAGGGCTCGAAGTGAAGTTCTCGCAGAAGTTTTTCAAAATTCTAAAACGCGTATGGTACCAAAAGCCACCTCTCTTTAAGCAAAAGCTGGTTTAAAGCGCACTTTCATGGCGTATAAACAAGGCAAACAAGAGGGGGGAAGGGGGAAGCATCAAGAGCAGAGCCCACGTGTGCTAGGGAAGCCTCCAGTGCACCCATTACAAACCGTTCTTCGAACTTTGGCAAAAGTATGGTATGAGAGTTGTAATTGATGGGTGAGTTTTCCAGGGCCGATCCAAAGGACTTTTTTCGGTGGAAGCCAAGGACCACATGTCCTTGGCTAAAGTGCGTAGTCTACACTGCCAAAAATTGGAGAAATTTGGTTTTGGATTCAACATGCTTGGATGAAGGAAGCTTTCTTTCAATCAATGGCTTCACAAAAATTTTAAATTTCATCGCAGATATCGGGCTAGTGACACCTCAAAAAACAAGTTGATTCAAAAAGGCCTTTCTCCTTTTCCTTTTCGAGAATAACAACCGTAGTTTTAAGGGGATTCCGTAAAAGTTCACAGTTTTAAGTGCTCCAATCTTCGATCAAGTCTGGAAAGCTCAGCGCGCTAGAAAAGACAGAAACAGACAGAGAGAGAGACAGACGCCTTTCAACCGAAAGAAAGTACGAAGCCAGAGTTATACACCATGACCCATAAAAAGGGAGACGGAACGCAATCTCGCTGTCCGTCTGAGTTACACATGCTGTCAAAAGTACCGCCTTGTCACAAGCGCCCTCAACGAAATCGACGAAAACGCCCAGCACAAATCACTTCTAGTCAAGCAGATATGCAATCCTACCCATAATGGTTTTTGAAACTCTTAAAAACGCTCTTAAAAGCGTGTTGCATCTCAGAAAGAGGATTCGATCGAAGAGCAATCGTACGCGCAGCTTTTCAGCAGTAAGGAAAACAGATTTATGGGTCTGAAACTTTTGGTAAGGCTATGGTCAGACTTACTAGGTTTTGGTATGAAAACAATTTAAACCAAACGCCAAAGAGTGGGCTTGTAAACTAAGGCAAGTCTTCTTTTCAGCGTGGGTTACAGCTGACTTAAGCCTAGCTACAGCATAACTAGGTAGATTCTATATGCACCATGTGACCTGTAAGTCTCAAAAGATGTATTTGCATGTGCGAAAGCGTCATTCATCAGTTACCACATGGAGAATTCAAGTTAAACCCCTTGAGTTGCTTTTCATTGGTTTTAGCGTGGTGAGTTAGAGAGGTGAAGGTTACTGAAGACTACGTGATGACTTGATGATTTCCCGGGAAGTGAGTCTCTAGGAAAAGACTTAACATCTCCACCTTGGTCTCAGTGTAAATACCATCAGGTTAAATAGTTGACACAGTCTGTTTGATCTCTTCTTTTGAAAGACCTTCGCAGGCTTATAAAATTCACTTAGAGATCGAAACTCTTAGCGAAAAATTGTATAAGAGCTGTTTTTTGAATTGAGAATCCTTTTGCAATCGTTTTGCTTCGATCGCTGTAGAGATTCAAAAAAGAAGACTGCTTCTACTAAATTTGTTTTCAAGAACTCATTAAGGAGCTTTCTAGCGGTCTCTTGCGAAGGGTTTTCGTAGCCGCACATGCAAGTTCAAAACAACAGTTAAAGCCTTCAGCCCAATGAATTCGTTTCTTCCGTCACGTTAAGGTGCCAAACTGACAACTAAGTTAAATACACACGTTTTTATGGAATGCGGCCCATAGAAAAAGCGCGGGACGTACATCGCTTCCCATAAGAACGTGTGTATTTCACGGACGTGTACTTCAACGTGACGGACGCAACGGATTCATTGGGCTGACGGCTTAATGATGCTGTTCAAATCTTGAGCAGTCATCTCTTGTTCTCATCTTGATCTAAGTTTGAGTAAAACCTGAAAAGAAGCTGTCAAGCTTCTCGCTAAACTGTTACCAATTGGTTTCTTTTTCTCGGGTTCCTTCTCTTTTGCAAAGGTAGAAATTCACGGTTGTTTTGAATTTCAATGTATCGGTGATCCGGCAAATTGCTTTCTGGCGACACCTTTCATAGTTACCCATAGAAAACCTATTAGACAGGATTTCCCCCGTGCGGAACTTGTTCTTCTCATGGGTACCTACCCAGGGTAGGTATATATTAAGTTTGACGTGATGTTTGCAACGCAGTGAAATAACCCCCGTAGACCCCTAAGACCTCTTAGAGATAGGAATGGGACCGACAGGAGAATCGATTAAGCCATGTCCGTTCGTCCGTGTGTAAACAACTTTTAAGCCCTAAATTTTGAGCTATAAAGCTGCAAGTTGGTGAGTTGGCTGGAAATCCAGTCCTTCAGATCAAATTTGAAAATCAGCTGAATCCGCCCACAGACCCGCCCACTATAGGCCATCTCTAGTTTTAAAATCACTTTTTTCAAATTTTGGCTATTTTACAATGGCTCTCGCGCACTCATTCTTGGTATGTAACTGTCCTTGAGGTGGCGGAAAAAGTTTGGCCCTTTCATTGTCCACGCCCACTTTTTTAAGGGATTTTAGCTTGTAATGACTGTTTTTCAATAAATATATATGAAATTCGACTAAAAATTATTTGAGTTAAGAACGCTGATGGTTATCCCGCCCACTTTTCGGAGGCGTGGTAGGGTTTCCTTTTTTGCGTAGCGTATTTTTGGCATTTCTCTGCTCTATGGGGACCATATACCCACCTCAACCACTGTATTCTGATTGTTCAGGCTGAATTAGTGTCTCTGTTCAGCCTCAACAGTTTGGTGCTTTACCCTTACCTTGGGCTCAATAAAATTAACGGGAATTAAGTGCCAGAATGGCAGCCTAACTGTCTGACTTTAAAGCTATTTCGCATTAGGTATGGTTTCTATAAAGACTTGATTGGAACGCATTTATAGCGTAAAAGCCGGCAGATTTGCTTTATGAGGCTAGACCTTGCCGTTGCAATCAAAGACTTTTATCGCTATTCTTCAAAGCAAATGTATCACCTGCCAGGCAATCGGTATGAAGTCATAAATATCTCATTACACCCCAGACGTCTACAAGCATTAAAATCACCATATCTGAGCCAATTTGCCTTCAGCTACCAACCCCATAAATGTTAATAGCACCCAGCCAATGGGTAGGTATACGCATACATATCAACTTGTAACTTCAATTTGCAAAAAGATATAAAAAAACGTACCTTTACGAATGAAATAAAATGCCAAATCCCACCCAAGCCCGACCATTAGTCGTCTGAAGCCCAATGGCAAAACAACAACGTAGCACTGGAAAAAAAATCGCACAAGCTAAACCGTCCCTTTTGGATGGATACACCAAATGCAAAGCAAGTACTGAAATCCCGCATAACGCAAAAGCTTCCTGTAAAAGGACTCATCCAGGCTAGAAAATATTTGTAAAGTGCACAAATCGATTCGAGAACAACCGCCGTGAAAAATGGTTTCACAGACAATTTGCTTTAATTTCTGAATACCAGCACTTCAACCACCTCCATGCCGCGACCAGCCGTAGCCATGGCTATCATCACTGTCCAATATCCGCCGAAAAGGTGTGCAACAGTAGGGAGCCACTTTGTTCGAATATGCCAAAGCACTTTTGGCTCTGAATGGATGGACTATGAGGGGGATTTTTCCGCAGGAAAACACATATCCTTTGTGAGAGGCACATACCTACCAAAGTTTTAGTTGTGGAAGGCTTTGCGACAAGTGCCTGTAGAATCTGGAATAAGACCTTTGATTTAGGTCAAATTGATTTGAAACTATATTTCAGGGCTAAAAGGCATCAGTTTCTGCAGTTGTGAACCCCACAAATAAAGGCAATTTGTTTAAAATTAGTCCCAAAGTAAACCCACCGCATGTGTCAGAGATTTTTCTGGCAACTGCCTTGTCATGGCCAGCCAACCGGAGTCAGCTAAAATACGCAATTAAGTTTAAGTGCTCTTTTGAATACAAATTCAACAATAATTCATTCATACGCAACGGTACTCAAACAGAAAAACACCACTTTTCCACTCCACCAGGAACATTTCACGTACAATATAAGCCCAAAGGACGACGAGACAGTTTTACTACTCCTTGCTTATACCCAACGACATGCCGGAGGAAATTCTTTGCAAATGAACAACACTGAGAGAGGTATGCCCGCAATTGCATTGGACTCAAGAGTCAGTAAAGCAAAGCGGTTTCCGTACCATGAAATCAGGACTTCTAATGTAACAAACTTACTGCATTGGACACATATACCTACCTACACAGAACACAGGACTTTTAAAAGAAAACAACAAAACGGGGCAAGTACGAAATGAAAAAAAAGAAGTAACAGAAGGAGGCACACTAACCCGGAATGAAGTTAACAGAGAGCAACTATTTACGTAGTCCCCACATCCTGCGGCATGCACAAACACCCGATACATGTGCATATCCCAGTTAAACTCTAGTTGTCATCATCGTTATCCTGGAATGCAAAAGACCAACAGGAACTATGCAAAGCGCACATGAAAACCAGCACATGCATATTATGTACCCCCAGGAAAGACACATCAAGAAAGCCAGCGAGCGAAGCAAGCTACCAGACAACCCCACTGGCAGGCACAAGCATAGGCCACGTTGACAGGGGAGCAAAAAATGTGCACATATAAAGGATATTGAAGTGACTCGGTTTATTTAAATTAACCCACACCCTTGGGGATGCGTTTGCGTTTCAGGATCAACAACATGCACAGAGTCCAACACTTATTCAATGTTTGGTTTCTTTTTTTTTGTACATCATATTCGGGTTGTTAATGTGTTTTTCTGGTAACCGTTCCAGAGAATATTATTATTTTTGCAGATTATGTCCCCACTTTTCTGCTACTCCTTCTGTGGTTTTTTGATGGTGGCACGAAAAAAAGAAACCGCTAAAGGAATCTTCTCTGCAGTTGCAATTTCCACAAAGGCATCCCGCCTTTATTTTGAAGGTATTTCTTTTGTGAATTAAAAATTCAAAGGTCCTTTCGGAAACTCCACACGTTTATTCTTTTTTTAAGCTTTGCCTTTGTTCTCTTATCGGCCTTCATGGGTTTCTGGCAGTGCTTTGCGTTAGCCTGAAATAAGGTATCTCTGCAATCCAAAACGTCCCGCGTAAATGAAATGGTAGCAGAAATGTTGTAGAGTAACGAGTAACCTAATGTTAAATAATATTTAAAAGCACCGAGTAAGTCCGTCCTCAGAGGAATATGAAGGTCGGGACATGGTTACGTACAAGGATACACTATGTAATTATCCTTTATTTTCTTTTAACTTAATGAATTCAAACCACTAGTAAGCCCTTATATCCTTGCATTAGGGGAAAGTGGCACTAAAGAAGCGACAACCAGGTAACTTCTCGTCCTGTAAATGATTTGTGGTTCTCTATGGAAGTTAGACACCTGGGGGTATTACACTCGTCCATTAGGTTATTAGCGGTTTGAAAGCTCCCTCATGAACCTCCTATTTTTGTTATTTCTTCGCGATGCTATCGTGATTCATTTCGAGGGTGGATTGAAAAATATATGCAAATCTGTATATGGATCCTCTCATACTGAAATTTCCTGGTTGAAAGAATATCCTATAATAAAAGCGGGCCCAATGCTATAGTATATGGATCGTCTGCTGATTAAATGCTTATGAACAGAAGAATCCAATTTAAGGTAACGTCAAGCAGTATTTAGCTTAGTTTTTATATAAGTTTATAAAAAAAATTAAGTAAGTAAAAAAACTTAGCTAATAAAATTTTTTTTTGAGTAAAATCTAACTTTAGTTGTTTTTTATTTAAAAAAAAAATCCCATAGAACAAGAGCAATACCAGGAAACCCGATTGCACTTTTGTGTGGCAGCATAAACTCTTTTCGTCGAGATTATAAAGTGTTTCCACCGGACGCTAATCGATATTTTCAACTCGGTTGTAAAACAAAGGCCACCTTACGGGACGAGGCGAACGGCATCGCAGCTTAGTGACATAGCCGTAATCAAACCGTTCAAAATTCCACGTGTTCTCTTCTTGTTCTGATGAAACAAATCAAACAAACCTTTCTTTGACAGCTGGGTATCATAATCTCAGCTGTGTTGGTGCCTGTTTTCATTTGGTTGATCCTAACCTGACCCAAATTTTATTTCTCAAAATAAAACGGAGGTTGAACGGTGGCCACAACACTGGCGCTTCCCCTCACCATAGTAATTCTGACACATCAGGTTAGGATCAACCAAATGAAAACAGGCACTTGTGTAAAGGGAAGTGCGGAACGGGTTGGCTTTTCTGTGGCTGTGGTTGGACCTGTCAAAAAAGTTAAATGCACTGAGGAGTGCCTCACTTCAACAGAATGATGGATGTTGAATGTTGATACAGCTGGTTGCTGTTGATCAAGTTGGTCTACTATTGACTTTGTAGACTCAAATTCCATCAACATATTTTTCGTTTTCTTTTTCAATTTGTGGGTTATTTCGTTTCGCAGATTTAAACAATCGATGGCAATTAAATATGAGTTTTATTATATTTGATTCTGAGTTGAGCGGGAGCCAATAAACCTCAAGTTTACAAATAGATGCACAGATATCATGATGCCTAGAAATTACCATTTAACGCCAGAGGATGTATTAATTAAAGCTAACTTCCTCTTTTCCGGTGGAAACACTAGAGAATTTACTTTTAATCTTTCTATGTTAACCTCTGTTTTATGTGCAATGGAAACACCCTATGAGAAAACATAAAGCCTTCATGTTGGCACCCTGAAGGCACTACAATCTGTTTATTTTTTATAATTGGCACCGGGCTCGCCATCGTTGCACTATAACCCGTGCTTGGAGGGTCTTGATTGGTCTTTTGTTTATTTTTTATAATTGGGGACTCCAAACCTGGACTGTTCACCTAAACCTGGACTGTTCAACATTTTTTCAATTTAACAAATTTACACGGCAATCATGAGAAGCTGTGGAAGGCGCTGGGTGGAAGGCGCTAGACAAGAGTATCAATAACGGTACATATAAGAGAACGTGCTATCCACTCGCGAATACAATTGTAAAGTATCTGCAACAAACACGTACCCAACGACTTCTGCGATTGCTGACCCTCAATTGGTCGCCTCCCAAAGCTATGGCGGATAGGGCGGGAATGCTGACAGGATATAATGGGTACCAAAAACAGCAACAAAGGAAAAATCCAGAAGCATCTCTCTCAGCGTCCGTTATCATAGTAAGGGTCAGCCGAATTTTAAAAATCTTCTTCTCTCTTAATATGCGAATAGAATGTACAACAATTAGATGCATGATAGACGTTTTTATGAAATACTTTGCTGGTTATATTTTTTTTTTCTGAAAAGCATAACACTTGCGGGGGTAAGCTTTGGTGTTCCGTACGTTCTGGCTCAACAGCGTTTGTAGTGGATCGACCTCAATTCCTTTTTGGTGTAAATTCCGAGGGTTGATTTTTTACAAATCAACCCTCGGAACAGGATTATAGCGAGACTAGTTGCCTCGACATTTTTTGTCCAAACTGGGAAGCGTTCATATAGGTCCAGGTCCCAGGGCTGGTAGTCCGGTCTTTCTTAAGCGGTATCACAATGGATCTCCTATGGTCTAAGTATGTCCCTGCTTAGCGGGGAAAGCACCTCGCCTAACCTAACTTAAATAAAGCTTTTGCGCTGATTTATCTCTTAACGATTTGGCCTAGTGGAGGGCGACTTTGGTTGTTAGACTAGTGACTCAGGTTTTCAAATCTCAGCCCAGCAAAAAGGTTTATACCTTACCCAGGGTATATTAAGTTTGATGTATAGTTTGTAACGCAGTGAAGTAATCACCGTAGACCCCTAAGACCTTTTGGAGATATGAATGGGACCGATAGGAGAGTCAATTAAGCCATGTCCGTCCGTATGTAAACAACTTTAAGGCCTTAAATTTTAATCTAGAGAGCTGAAAGTGGGTGAATTGGCTGGCAGTCCAGTTCTTCAGATCGCCCACAGACACGGGATGTATTGTCCCAATGTCTCTTGAAGTCATTAGTTGTTTCCTTCGAGTTTGCCTTTGGAGTGACGGGTGGCTAGTGGTACATGGAGCAGGTATTGTAAATATCTCGAAAACAAACCCAATGAAACATTAAAACTCACAATCCCGTGCTCAAGGGACTCAAATCAAACATTTTAATGCCACCCTAATAGGATTATAACGTGTTGCATTATGTAAACGAATGAAATCCTCAAAGCGAGCCTTAAAAATATTCAACTGAAAGTGTATAAATTTGCTCCAGTCTTTCTTAAATTAAAATTCCAAAAGCATCTCCGTAAAACAATCCCATATCATTACCGACTTATGGATAATTTATCTTTGTTATGCCAGCCAGTAGCGCTTAAAAACAGATTATGAATTTCCTCCTCGGTGTAAGCCATGAATCGATTCCCCTATAATGGAATTCCATTCCATAGAAGGAACTGAATTGTAAAGTTCAACTTCAATCAGAATTGCTAATGATGCATAAACCTCCCCTGTATTTCCTCTTCAATAAAAATCGTAACGTGTTTTTTTTCTATTTCTCGGATTTTCTATGGATGCATTCACTGAGCTACTTTTGATTTGTCCCCTGTGATTCGTCTAGGCGATATTTTTCATCCCCTATATTTGTTTATCTTTACCGACATCCGCTTAAGTGTTCTCCGCCCACCTTTTCCATGAATGCCGTGCCGTCATCAGATTGTCTAACATAACATTAACTCCATATCGATTACACTTTTTCTAGCATTCAGCTGAACAATTTATGACTTCTTCCCTCTGTTGTGCTGTTAACTCATCAATTTCCCAACCCCCGACGAGGACTTGAAGAAGCGCATGTTGGAATAAACCATGCCCAGTGCTATACGTTCGAACAACTCCCGGGATGAAACGGAAACGTTGATGTAAATTTATTACCTGCAAAAAGAAATTATCTTAATGTAAACGAATGAATTTCCTTTTTTGATGAGAGAAAGTGATGTATGCGTGTACAGGTTGTATAGAGATACTGATATAGGGGGGGCTGATGATGGGGGTAGGGGTGCCGCATGTCAGAAGAAATCACTGATTTAAAAGAGGGAAGGACAAAAAATCCTTATTTTGGAGATGCGCCCCCAGGGGGTGAAGCAGAGAATCGCTGCCATAATACTTCCTTTAAAGTTCATCCCTCAAGTGTATCCTTATATTATGACAGCGGAATTAGTTAAGTGATTTTGATGTCAACAATGACGGCGCTGCCTGTCACCCGGTGATGGTGTATTACACCCCTGGGATGAGACTGATGCAAGGTAGATATTATATTGTCTAATCGATGACACAGTCAGTGTGTCTTTCTTCAAACAGACTTGAGTGAGGTGCGCTCCAGAGCTCACATTCATAATTCATGGTTTTGAAAGCAACCAACGACAGAGTAGTCAAAGTCGTCGCAGTAGTCGTATTATAATGCCATGCGAGGATATGAAATTTTTAAGTGAATTTTTGAATTTTCAGCTCTTTGAAAACTTCATTTGCATCTTTATAACTTGCGAAGGAATCACGAAGTCGGTATGCGCGAGCCATGTATGTGCGGCACGCTTTAAATTACACATTTGTATGCAACATACGTCCGTCTCTAGGACGAAGGATGTACAAATGTAATCCGTGTAATATGCGTCGTGCATGGAGTGTGAGATTTTACAGGTTCCTCTGCAATGGCTACAGTCATATAAGATTTTGATTATTATGTGCATTTGCATTTGATTATTAGTCCAGAAAAGAACGGTTTAAAAAAAGGAATTTTTGAATAGGACTGTTTGCAGCAGAAGTTTTCCGACGCCGGAATGGCGGAATATGAACGTGTAACTGAGCTTAAGGCACCAACCACCAAACTAGGTGCGAATGAGTCTGGAAATAATAGTCTCTTCCCGTAAAAAAAAAAAAATTGAAAATGGCATCGCAGCGCAATACAAATTGAAAGAGGTGAAGCGTTGTATGTTAGCAGCTGTTGGAGTTGTTCCAAGAGCACGTGGTAGTGCCGAACAAGATAGTCCTTGAACTTTCTCTAATAAAGTGGCATGGCTACTCTTTTCCAGATTAGTACTAGAACACCGTATGCAAAGATGTGCCTGTACCCTGTAAATCCAGAGAAAAATCCGGGGTTGTAGTCTTCAGTTCGGGCCTAAGTGCTTAAAAATATTCTTTGATTCAGACTTTCTGATAGATTTTACCAGCTTTTTTTTATAAATTATAAACTTAACAAGTGGAGGCTCTTCTCACGATATTTTGCTTTCATTTTATAAGTCATATTTTCTACTTTCTTTTGAACAGTACCAGTAGTTCTGTAGTTTTCTATAAGAGTAAAATATAGTGGCGATAATACTCCACCCTGTGGGGTCCTCTACACACTGACCTGCTCCTGGTTAGACAACACCCCAGGTCGGCATGGAAAAGCTGTTGATCGGTGTAAGGGTAGAGCAACTCGTGGAACTCCGGCTGTCTAGGCAGCAGTTAGTGCCTTCGTTCTGACATCGTTGAAGGCTCATTAAATGTAAAGAAAGAATGAACCCTTATTGCCAGGATTTCTCGATGATACTTAGGTACTGACGAGCGCAGGAGCTTCTTTACCGATTTCCACTTGCGGCATGCTTGTTGGGTTACCGATAGAAGAATGCTGACACTATTTGGATCTGTTGTTAGCGTCGACCAGTCTCCCTCTAGGGTCTACTGTAACTATAAGAGGACAGGCAGCCTGACTAGGTAAATTCGTCAGGAATTTTGTGGCAGGTCTTACTAGCTTTTGGTATGAAGACTAGATTGGCTCAGAATTTAGGCGAGTTTAGAATTTTTAATCTTAAAGATAATGTGTTGCCATGAAATGAATTTGCCAAGACCTTGCTGAAGCTCCAGTGGTAAAATGCCTTCGAGCCTAAGTAATTTGTAAGGAAAGAAGCTGAAAGCTTTCCACTGTGTAGCTTATCGGTAGTAAAAACAGCCTTGGGCACAGAAAATTTGGCACTTTTATGGTTGTTTTTTTAGAGTATTTTGTCTCTTAGCTTGAATCACTTAGGTATCGTCTCTACGTGTTCCGATTTTCTTACTTCTGTCCCAATCCTAATTTTTATGCAAGCTTTTTAGGCATGCTTAGCAAGAATTTTATTGAGTGTCTCGCGCTTGAGCCTAGTCGCCATCAATGTTTTCAAATTGGGAAATTTCATCGGGTGGATGAATACTACAAAAATCAGGATACGGTATTCAACGGTCCTCATAATGGCCACCGAAAAAATAACTCACTGGTTAGTTATGAAAATGGGCTCTGATCTCTTATTTAACTGAGCATAGCTTTACCTAGGACGGGCCAGTACTTAACCAAAAGGCATTTTGAAAGAAAATTCGGAGTACAGGTAGTCTTGTCACCCGCAGAGCTTCCTTAAACTTTCAAAAAATAGAAATCATCTCACTCCTCACCAATTCCGCAGATACCCTAAAATGTAAACGTCATAATATCTCTGCTTTCGCTTGGCTAAAAATGTTCAGTTTATGCGAGCGTGAGCAAGTCCAGAAGATCCACCGCTACTTTTGGTCCTTAGAAATTCAAACGAAACGTGAACCTGTGTATACTTCGGAGATCTAGTGACACCATGTGGAGAAATGGTCTCCCTTCTGAAGGTCATTTCTTATGACAGGTATTTAATGTCTTTCTCAATGAAAACCACAATAACTAAGGAAGCCCATCAATGGCCTACCCCAAGGGTCAGTGATCGCCCCTACACTTTTCAACGCGTGTGCGTTTGTGACCTTCCAACGACGTCCTCCTGGAAAATTAAGAACACCGATGGCAAAATTCTTGAATTTCAAAACACGTCCCCTAAAAATGAAGCATGAAGCAGCATCATGCATGAACCGGATCATTTGTCGACATACTGCAAGTGCTGCAACCTTCAACCGATTGCAGCAAATATCGAGATCTGGTGCACTCACCTCAATCACAGAGTCGACCGAACAGAAGTGCTGAGGCTGCTAGACGCCGTGGTCTTTACCTTAGGCCCAACTTCATGCTGAAATGTATGACTATAGAACTTAGACCAGACTCTTACATGTGTTCAAATCCTCTTAAAGGGTAAAGGCTTTTAGCAACCACCTACAAGAGTGCATATGCATCTGGCCAGCCTATTCCTCAGTTATCCTGGGAAACTGGTAAACCACCTACCTGTTTTTTTATAATTGGCTCGCGATCAAGGGGTTATATTACATGGCGAGCGGAAAGAATTTGAGGACAAAAAAGATACAAGAGACTAGTGGTTCTCAGTCCAACAAATAAAACGCTGATGAGCCAGTACGGAATATGAACACAGAAAGACCAGAGCTTACCCCAGTTAGTGTTATACCTTTGCTCAAAGCGACAAAGAAAAGAAAAGCAATAATATAATCAGCAGATTATTTCTTAAAAATAATTAGGCAAGCATCTAATTGTTGTTCATTCAGTTTGCATATTGGATGAGAAAATGAACATATTCGGTCGACCCTAACCTGGCTAAAAGACGCCGACTCGGAAGCCGCTCATTTTTAGACAGACGCTTCTGGATTTTTCGTTTGTTGCTTGTTTTAGTCCGCCCCGGATATTTTTCATACCGGTACCCACCACATCTGGTCAGCATTCCCTTATCTGCCACCATGGGGAGGCGCCCAATCCTATGGGTTAACTTTCATTCGAAGAGTCTCCAGTTAATAGAAGGACTTGGAACCTCTTCTCCCGAAATCCGCCATAAAGCAGTGAAAATATTCACCCGGCATCGTTTGATTCCTCAACCTTAATAACCTTTTAATTTTAATTCGGAAGATCGGGATTCCGCATAATGAGCCTGAAAATGCAGAACCGCGACTCTGACTCTCCACTTGATAGGTATTTCGGCCTTCTGTATGGCCTTTAGCTTCGTACTAGGCTATACAGAGCCGACCTCTGACACTGCCAACTTGATAGAGTCTCGTTACAGATCAAAAGCTTAACACCCGTCTGATACCAGCCATCGTCTAGGAAGGTCGCGGTGGTGCTAGCGTGGGCGGTTGGACAGGCATTGCTGCTGTTTGCCTGAGGATAACCGGGCCTTCAAAGCATTCCTTAACTTCCTCGTTAATCTGATCTATGATACCTACCGAGGGCTACATGGTCTTTTGCAACTTTGCTAAAAGAAATGGACCTCGTAAAATCTGTCTTGGTCTTGTTGGGGGTTTTTGAGTGGCCATCCTGGAGATCTTGATATCTTGAGCGTCGGTCGTTTTTGAGGTTGAAGGCTTGGAAAAGGGAACTTTTCAAACGAGTTGACTCCTCTTACTTACTTACTTACGCACTTAGGGTGGCGCTACAGTCCGGGGTGGACCTGGGCCTCAGCCAACAAGCTTCGCCAGCCAGCTCTGTCTCTAGCTAGCCGTCTCCAGTTTCGCACGCGAAGTTGGCTGAGGTCCCCTTCCACTTGCGTGCGGCACCTGAGTCTGGGTGCTCCTCTACTGCGCTCCCCCTGCGGGATGGATTCGAAAATTTTCTGGGCCGTGGCGTTGGTGTCCATCTGCTCTAGATGACCCAGACAACGTAGACGTTGTATTTTGACTTTTCTAGCTAGGTCGATGTCGCTGTACAGCCCGTACAGTTCGATATTATATCTCCTCCTCCGCTCTCCGTCTATACAGACGGAACCATAAATCGCCCGAAGATCGCCCAATTTGACAACCGTCAATGAGTGTTCTCTGTTGAGAAATTCAGACTTTCGGTCACTCTCACCTCAGTTCGCCTTTCTTTTTTTGCGGCGTTACGGTTCAAAGTGTGGTTCGCGTTCTTCAAAACTGACCGCTGCGCTGTAGCCAGGCCTTTTCAGGGCTTTGTTCCTTGATATAGGATTTCCCGCTAGGGACAACATGCTAAGGCAGGTAGAATTGGTTTCCGACAGGGAGATGGAGGCGTTGGTCGTCACCCAACAGCTTCTCAGGGAGAGAAGTTGTTCCCCCACCTTTTTGGTTTCACGTCCTCTCTGTTGCCGTCACAATTGTTAAATTTATCTTCTTTATGCCCGGCCCATATGAGTGGAGTGGTAACCTAAAAAGTTTTTATACCCCATCCCATAGGATAGGAGGTATATTAAGTTTGTCACATAGTTTGTAACACGGTGAAATAATAATGTTAGACCCCCAAGATCTTAAGGGCATATGATCGAGACCGAATTCTGAATCGAATGAGCCATGTCCGTCCGTCCGTCCGTCCGTCCGTCTGTATGTCACATGTTTTTAGGCCTTAAATTTTGAGCTAGGGTGCTGAAACTTCGTACGTCAGGTGCACGTCATGCGAAGCAGTACCAGTGTAAAAATTTGAAATCCGCCCAAGGACACGCCCACAATCGGTCTAAATATGCAACTACCTCCAGATTTTTCAAAACTGTAAGATGTTCTAAAAGGCTGAAATTTGAAATTTAGCATCTCTTAGTGAATATAAGACGCAAAAAAGACAAATTTAATTGGTAAACCTCCTCTAGTGGGCGTGGCATCTATTTTAAGGGTAAATTTTCAAATGCACTTTACTCAGTATTTTTGCTCGAAATTGAAAAAGATTTGCTTAATGTTTTATGTGGAAAACGCTTAGTTCCACATTTTGTTTATACAAGACTATGGGCCCCACCCACATTTGGAGGCAGAATTGAAGAAAAACCTAAAATTTTGCAGAAAAACTTAATTTCGACTGGCCTTGAGCCTAACTTAGGAAAGCATGATACAAAAAAAGTAGCAGGCTAGGTAAACAAGACTCCAGTCCAGATTTTTTTCGTATAAAGTTTTCAGCCACGCCCCCTTTTACGGGTCGATTTTTCAAAAATATTGAATTTGAACCAAAAAATTGCATTTTTACGTACAATTAGGTGTAACTTGGAAATATCTGTGGAAATATCTTATAATTAATAGTTTGTAATTAGGGGCGGTTGGGCCACGCCCCTTTTCGAAGTTTGCATTACTTATAAAATGTCAAAAAATAACTATGCCATCAGCATTTTGCAATGTGGGATAGGATTGGGTATTCAACGGTCCGTTTTACGGACTGTAACTTCTGCGTACACCCTGTAGCACTCACTCACTGGTTCATTATGTAATTCAATGTGAGTAAAATGTTTTATCCCACATGGTAGCGCGGTTTTGCTGGGACAAGCCACAAATACGACAAACCCAGCTAAAGACACTTGAAGGAGCTCGCAAGAGGCTGCAGAGCCATGCTTCCTTCGCCCCCATTGCTATATGCCCAAAACACTACTGGATACAGACTTGACAGACGTGACATTCATTAGGTAGCTACGATAGCCGCTAAGCCTCCGTATTTAAAGCCTCCTCATCAACATCATTGAAGATTCAATGACACCGTCAAGGTCTGCCAGTTGGTTTATTAAAGCAGGAGCAAAAACTACTCGAAATGCTACAAAAACTGCTGCCATTTCTTCTATTCTCCGTAGATCTTGGAAACTAGTTTCTTTTTTCGCAAGGATTGAAAAAGATTGAGCGTGTTGAAATAAGACCACTTTAAAGAATGAGGAACAATGAATCCGGTTTAAATAAGCGGTTTGGTGTTAGTCATTTATGCTCTGAAAGTAAGCGTATTGAATTCGGTATAAAAATTTTAAATTAACAGGCTTCCGAAGCTTCTTAAGACTTTAAAAAATTTTCTCAAAAAATCGAATTTCACCCAGCTGCCTAATTAAAACTCTCCGTATTGAGAGAATATTTTTTCCTGCCACTTTTATGGATTTTTTTACACTTAACCAAGCTTTTGAAAGCATTATCCACATATAACTCTATCTGGACGGCTAAAAACCTCAAGGCCAAACATTTTAAAACGTTTTTATGTTGGAAAAAAGTGGAAATTAAAAAAATAACAGCCGTCCAAAACACTTGCTCTTGAATTAACAGCACAACACAATAAGCATTCTGAACAATTAAACCCATGAAAAGTAAATATTCAAAGAATGCAATAACTTCCTCTGAAACGGAGCTGTGTTTCGAGCGGTTCTTTGCAGCTGCGTATGTTTACTGGAAAATTAATTAAAATCTATATAAAGGCCTTGATGAATAGCCAATTGATTTGCGAGAAAATCAACAAAAGGAAAAAAACAATGGAAATCACAACATTCCATGGTTTACGTGGAAGTGAAATTGAATTTCCCATTATACTGTAAAGTCTGTTTTTGTACATTGGAATGGGATTATTCAAGAGATACAAAGTAAATTATTATGCTTCTATGGGAGTTTTGCATTAAAAAACTAAAAACCGGACAATGCAAAAACCATTAAGCATAATCGGGGAAAAATTCACATATAATTAGTGAATAAGTCTGAATGTAAAATCCTTGATATTAAATTTTAAGTGATGAAAAATGTTTGACTTACTGGCCTAAGGTAAGGCTTCTCCACAGGTAAGGGCTGTACCAACGTTAGCCGAATGCCAAACGGCAAAGGGTATTCTTAGGGGTTGTTCTTACCTCTGGGTAATATGACCATGTCATCAGCTGATTATATAAAATAAAAAATAGAGTGGAGCAACAGCTCGAGGTGAACCGGGGCTAACTTCTCAACAATGTATGCTGTGTGTTTCTTCACATACAAGGGGACCTACAATTTTTTGCCGAATCCGAACGGCACTTTGAGAAGTTTTTCAAGACAAATGATACTCTCGGAGGGCTTGTCAGACCGTGAGAAAGAACTATTATTTTTTTTTCAGGTGACGATGGCAGGTTTCGAACCCAGGCCTCCGGCATAGTAAGCACACACACTAACCACTACGCCACGGCACCCCACGCTGATTGGTCATCAGCTGATTGGCAATGATGATATGGTCCCTTATCTATGAATATAAATCGGAGGATCTGGAAAATCTTCAGAAGCTTTTTGTTACCCTTCCATTTGAAAGGGCAGGATTAGGGACGAATTCTCTTCCAAAATTTGTCAAAACTGTCAGAGTGTTGCAATTCCCTAGTGACAAGGTAGAAATTTAATTTATCGTTACATAAAGTCATGTAATCCGTTAACTATGGTCACAAAATATTTGGACCGCAGCTCGTCCTTCACTTTAGCCAAAAAAAATAATTACAACCTCAGGTTTACTAACTATGGGTATAAAATACGCGGATAAGCAAAGGTTTCTCATTTCGTGGAGTCCCCTGCCACAGACTTCCTTCCTTAAGACCATTCTTGAACCTAATTTATTACGAAAAAAGCAAACACAATAGCAACTTGTTCATATATTATATATCACACTCACTGCTATTGCCCGAGAATAATACCAGCAGTCGGAAGCAGCACCAGAGCCCCAAGGTTCATACAAATTTTCAACAAAGCGCAAAAAAAAATACATCAAGGACCACTAAATTTGCACACGAAAACAGGACATTCCGTTTGCCAACATACTCAGAAGGGTGTACCTAAGCTCCGAGCTAATTGATAATGAAAATGAGTTTCAGCGTTATGTAAACATAATTTAAAGTGTAATTTTCACCACCACGTCGTCCTTTGGAATTCGCATTTCATGACGCTCCCATTTCGGATTACCGCTATAGAGCATATCTCGAAACGTAATGGAATATTAAAGGAGTTTCATTAGAGGTGTACACAATTTAAACAAATTATTTAATTAATTTGAGCATGTGGGGGAGTTGACATCTGGGGAAGGACGCACTAGGTTCTATTTAAATCGTGGGATAATTAAATGAAATAAAAAGTCTTTAAGGTTTCAAATTAATTTCTTAATGTCGTTTTAGAATTCTGTGGAAACAGAGAAGAAATTTTCATCAAGTGCATTGCAAAATGTCTACAAATCATCGAATCCTAACCGAAAAAGACCGACCAGTGCTGAAGTGTTGCCCGAAAGAGAGTGTCGTATGTCTCCTTTGTGACACGAGATAAATGTTAAAATTAACATAACCTTTGGGTTAATGGTGAGCAAATTTGAATCAGTAGTGAAGCCAAAGGCCATCCGCAGGTATCCTTTTGTGTTGAAAATTCAGATTACTTTCCATGTCCAGTCGGGATTTTTATGTAGGTACGAGGACAATAGAAGGGCGAACAAAAAATGTCCTTTTAACAGAAAATCCGTTGACGTCAGGCTTACCCAAGCATCTTTTTTTGTCGTTGTTCAAAGTTTCATCCCACAAAGCGTGGCGTGATTTTTTTTTTTCAGACAAAACGTAGCGGGTGCGCGGTACTTCTATGCAATGATAATTTTCCCGTTTTTGTGGTTTTGTCATACAAAAAGGATTCTTTGGTTTGTTTTTGTCTACCGCGCGTTCCCTCTTCCGATGTCGCGAAAGAATGATGGAGATAGAGGTTTGAGAAACGCAAGACCCAGGATACATTTGAGGTTGACTCCTGCCGGAAAGTCATTAGAATTTGCGTACTCCCGCCATCCCAACGTCAAGGATAACCCCAGGATGATGACTATAACGATGATGATGATGATGGCTGTGATGATGATACCAGCGGATGCTTATAGTTGCCGGTTGGACGTCCCTTCGGATGATGGAATAAAGATGTTTGACTGACCAGATGGCAGGAGACATAATAAATTGGATACAATTTTTTGTTGAGTGGGACGCTGTGATGGAGGATGGTATTGTGTAGTTTGTTGTGTTGCCAGGATATGATTACAAGCAGGGGGATTGTTGATAAGAAGTTCTTTAATCAAGCAAGCGGTGGATGAAAGAGTGCGGTTTAATCGATTTTGTGCATGAAAACGGGTATTGAGTAAGTATAATCATAAAACTCGATGTTGTCGGTAAAGTTACAGAAGCTCATTAAAGTTTGGATAAAATGCGGAGGAGGACGATGTCGGTTGGTGCGTGCGGTTTTGGATACTTTATACGTTAGAAGGGGACATTGTGTGCCTTTTTTATGCCTGGGAAGGAAATGATTTATTGGTTCTGTGTGTGACATTAAGCAGAAACTTTTGTAATTCAAAAAATAAGTTTTCTCTCACCAGGAAATGAATAGCTTAAGCTGGAGTCGGGAAAGGACAGGATGCAATGAAAACGCCACAGGAAAGACCATAGTAGCCGGCGATGCTAACATCATGGAAGAGTGAGCTAGCTCCAGATTCTTGTGAGAAGAACGAGAAAAATGCGAGGTGTCTAGATAAGCTAATAAGGTGCTGAAAATCGACGGTTTATCAATTCTATATAAGAACAAATCATGGTGGAAAATGTGAGAGAGCTTAAGGTCTTCTAGCCGAATTTTCGTTGGCTGTTTTGTACCAAATACCCTGCCATATTTAACGGTAAATTTGAGAAAAGGTAAGAGGGCTCGTTTGAATCCACACGGAAATCGGTTAAGTAGCATGTTAGGAAGAATGGAAGCTATTTTCATAGGCAGTAAATTGCATCTGCAAGAAATTTTGCATGCGGATTGGTATGGCCGCTAGTGGTAAGAGAAGATCTACATACTTACTTATGGGGCGTCCGATCCCTGGAGGGTCTCTACCTGTTTCACAGTAGCATTCCATCCTCTGGGATCCTGGGCAAGCTTCTTCCAAATATCGTCTAGACTAAGCGCTCTGGCATCCGCGATGGCTTGGTCCTTAAAACGGAGGTACGGTCTTCTTGGTTGTCTCGAACTTGGGGTCTTGCACTTGCATTCGAAAGCTCTCAAGCATTGTTGTCCATCCGATCGATGTGACGCATCCAATGTAATCTTCATTATTTGGCTTTTAGAACTGATTCCACATCCTGGTACAGCTCATAGAGTTCGTGGTTGTATCCTTTCCTCCATTCGGCCTCCTCGCACACGGGACCATAAATTGGCCGGAATATTTTTCTCTCGAAAGAGCCCAGTATAGCTTCTTTTTTCTGCTTATCATCCAGCAGTCGGGACCATAAAGCAGAACTGTCAGAATAAGGATTTTACAGAGCTAAGACTCTTGTGAGAGGAGAAAATAGCAAGGGTTTTCCAGGGTTATACATCGACGGATCTCTATGTGATACGGAGCATCTCGCCGCTGAACTTACATTTGTGGACAACGTCCTTCAATCGAACGGCTACTCGAAAAGACAATGTTCATGGAAGCCAAATTTGTCGCGACAAGAAGACTGCTATTTAGAGAGCCTTTCTACCGCACGTGAAAAGTGTCACGGATAAAGTCGCTCAAATTCTATAACGATACGGTGTGAAAACGATCTTGTTACCGCCAAAAAAGGTGATAGATTATCAACAATCACCCGAAGATCGCTTTTCTCTTCAAACTCCAGGTGTATACGCAGTCCCTTGCAGTTGTGGGTCATCGTACATCGGACAAACGCGAAGAAGTATTTCGACCCGTTTAAGAGAACATTTTAATGCTGTGAGCAATCAGCAGCGAGAAAAATCCGCTCTAGCCGAGCATGTCTGGTCACCCTAGCCTGGTCACCTTGGGATGATACCATCCCAAAGACCATCCCAAGGTGACCAGGCTAAAGGTACTGGCTCGGGAGACGCATTACATTCCACGGATTGTTTGTGAAGCGATTGATATAAAACGCCACAAAAATTTCAATAGCGACTACAGTTTCAAATTGTCGCGAACATGGGATCCAATAATCGGCTCATCACGTCGGCTCACCCGTCGATTGCGAAATGGCTAACCAGACTCAGCGACGCAGTGAGCACCGTTTGCTCTCAGCCACCTGACGCACAACAACGAGAGAACGAGACAGCACTACCGCCTACGCACCGCTACAACTTGCGTAGTGCTAATCGCATTTTTAGGCAGTTTTCCGGTGACCACGCTTAATGTAACTTAAGCGAAACGTTCGGGGTGAGTACGGTGAACGCGGTATATCAAAAACCTTTCAAATTAGGTCTAACCACCGCCAAAGCCTTTAAAGTTATAAGGTAGATGAACTCTTTAACTACCTCGAAGTTGCTGTTACGAGCAGTGACTGCGTTTTGTCCTAATCGGCGGACGCATGTTTCTTTGTTTGTTGATATCATGTGAGAAAAGACCTGCGTTGTTTAAAGCGCTTGGAGTTTAAGAAGCCATCAGAGTAATGGAGAGAACCTATATTGTGAACATAGGAACATTACTTCCTGAGTCCGTTACATGAGCACGTATAACTTATCAGCCACTCAGAGCAGCCGAACAGTAAGTTAAATGTAATATAACATATCCGTAGACACGATGTTTTAGCAGACTATCCGCCGTCTCAGAGGAAAGAAGATATCGTACGAGGGGTTAAATCCGAGGAAGGTATACTTCTTCCGAATGAGAAAATGTCTCACGCAGATGGAAAGGGCCTTGTATCAAATGTGTACGGAAGACGGCAATCCAACTGCTAAAGAGATCAGAGCGGAGAATATTCCCGCAGTGGATGAAGCCCTGGCATAGTACGCAGTGTGTTTGCCTACTACGCTTGAGGTCTGTTTCAAGCCCTACCGTCGGTCGTCATCTAAAAAAAACGTTCTTTTTCACCTCCGCTATGGTCTGAAAAAACTTCCGACACTAACATTTGTCTCGAAAGCGTCTCAAAGTCCCGTTCGGACTCGGCAAAAAATTGCAGGTACCCTTGTATGTGAAGAATACAACACACACACAGTATACATGGTTGAGAAGTTGGCCCTGGTTCACCTCGAGCTGTTGCGCCACTCTATTTTTTTTATTTAGATAATTTTATACCCAGGGTATATAACGTTTGATTTATAGTTTATAACGCAGTGAAATAGTCACCGTAGACCTTTGAGAGATATGAATGGGAGCAACAGGGGAATCGATCAAGCCATGTCCGTCCGTCCGTCCGTCTGTCCATACATAAACAACTTTAAGGCCTTAAATTTTAAGCTAGAGTTAAAATTTGGTAAGTAGGCTGGAAGTCCAGTCTTTCAGAACAAGTTTGAAAATTATCTGCTTACAGACACGCCCACTACATGCCTGTAAGTGCGACCATCTCTAATTTAAAAAAATACTTTTTTCAAATTTTAACTATGTAAGACTATGAAGACTAAAAACTATGCGCTAGCACCAGCGCATTCATTTTTGATACGAAACATTGCCTTATAATATGTCTTTGAGGTCAGAAAAAGTTTGGCCTTTTCGTTAACCACGCCCACTTTTTTAAGGTATATTAGCTTAAAATGACTGTTTTCCAATAAATATATATGAAATTTGACTTAAGATTCTCTGACAGAAGTTGTAGATATAAGAATTTTCTTACTTTTTTGTATATGGTGTATGCCTCCGCCCACTTTTGTAGGCGTGGCTTTAAATAAAGCGATTTTTTGACTAAAAAAGGTGGAGTTTTAAGCCGAAATGTATGCAATAACCTGGTATAAAGGATTCAACAGTTATAATTTTATATCCCGCCCACTTTTTGGAGGTGTGGCAGTTTTCTTTTTGGTAGGGTGGGGTATTTCACAATCCGCCACAGACGGACTGGAGTTTTCAAATGCGCACTCCCACTTGTTTTAGATGAAATCAATGTTGCTATTAAATTGCTAAAAGTTGGCAAGTCTCCTGGAGTCGATGGAATCTACCAGACAGAAATGCTCAAGGCAATGGGTAAAGAAGGTGTAAAATGGCTAACACGTATCAATAAGGCCGCCTAGAATAACCGTGAAATACTTAGCTATTGCGAAACAGGAGTTCTAGTGCCTTTTTTCAAAAGAGAGGACAAGAGAGATTGCTCTATTTTAAGGAGTAGAGCTCTCTTAAGTCTTCCGGAAAAGGTATGCGCGAAGGTATTGAAGCGCGTTTTTTGCGAAAAAGGAAAAAATTGGCGTTTCAAGTTTCAAATTCGACCAGCTTTTTACTCTTAAGGTTGTTTTTGAGAAGGCTTGGGAACATGCCAAACCAGTCTACGCATGCTTTGTAGATTTGGAAAAAAACTTATGACTGGGTTCCTCGAGATGAACTCTGGAGTGTTATGCAGGACTATGCGCTGAGTGGGCCTCTTCTGAGAGGTTTTCAATCTTTGGATGGGACATGCAGAAGCTGTGTGTGGATAAATGGCGTCAAATCTCGTCCTTTTATTGTATGTGTTGGACTTGGATTTAATTAAAAAGTTGCTGGTATAAATTAAGTGCACATTTTGCTTGGAAAGTACCTGATTACCAATTTTCGTCCTTTTTTCATCCATCTATTTGTAACATGCTTTTAGGGCTTACATTCTAAGCTACGGGCCTTATGTCGGCACTTTTTGGTATAATTGCAGGATGAATTCTTTAAAAAATAATCAAGCAATGCCAATGCCAATGCCACCATCCTCCAATGCCGTTACCACTAGAAAGTTAAACTTTTTGAATACATTTCATTAAACATTTGCATTAGCTCATATTTCAAGCATTCCTGCCATAACCTTGTGGAAGGATACCTTCTCCCTCTTATGGTGTGGACTGGATCTATTGTTGAGAGGTTAGTCCTTCAACCGAATTGACGGTCCGGGATCACGATTCTTTCAGTGCTTATTATTATTTGCTGTAAACATCTCAGCAGACATTTTTCGACGATCTTCGATATTAATTTGGCAGAAGCGATAAGGGCCTATAGGCTTTTTTGCCATTAGAACATATCTCCGATTTTAGCACCCTCAAGACGCCAGCAGTGTTCCCATTGCCTCGGAATGTATAGATCGTAAATACAATCGTTTTTCTCTTCGCAACAAAATTCTCTGAAAAACTCATTTAACCATAAAAATTCAAATTCTTATTTTCAGAAATTACTTGTGAAGAACTTTTCAAGCGTAGTTCTAAGGTAGGTGGGCACATGAGAAAAGAAGTTTCAAAATTAAATCGAACTGTTTGGTGTTTACACAAAAAGTTGCCCTTATTAAGGGTTCTAATTTTTTTGAGGCAATATGAACTAAAATTTTGATATTGCCACAATTTTGAAAAATTCAAAAACTACCTACAACCAATATGCGGACGAACGGACAACTGCGGAAAACATCTGATCTCCAACTAGGCTCAAATTTACATTGCACATTGAAGAAATGAAAGAAATAGACGCTGGTTCCTAAGTGGGGATCCTAAGACCGGTCTGACCTTCTTGATGAATGGCGTGCGAGATACCATCAATAACGGCGTGAAGGTCTCGCACGCCGATTTGATCAAGGAATATTTGATTTTACAATAACTCCGGAAAAAATGCTTCTTTTTCAACAAGACAATAATTGAGAGGTATTATGCTTGACTTGACAAATTTACAACTTATCCCCGACCAACGACGCAAAAGTGTCAACGCAGTCTACAACGATTTTTTACCCTTCTCACACTAAAAAGTCCCCACGCCTTCTCAAAGCCAAACGAAAAAAAAATGTTTGCCCAGCAAAAGTTTTTTGTTGTTGTTGTATTCGTAGGTTACCTACAATAACTTTAAGCTTCAACTGACAAGCCCACTGCCAGCCACACTTTGGATTCGGTACACAAATCATGTTCACACCCCAGGGCTTAATCCAACTCGTCCTTGTTCTCTGGCTGAGAACTACTTCTGTTTGCAATAAAATGACTAATAAGGGTCCGTTTTGGGAGTTTGGGATGTCTTTTAGTTCCGGTCCGGCGATTACAACAACAAAAACACGAATAAAACAAAATACCGAAAATTATTTATGACATTACAATCTGTATGAACCCATGTAATAAAGAAGAAAATATAGAAAAAAATAGAAAAAAAGATCCAAAAACTAGGTTGAACGGAAGAACCCAGAGCGAAGTCAAGCCAGCAGAGATAAAGCAGATCCACCCCCGTGTGAGCGGTTGCAAAAAAAAGAAAAAACAAAAAAAAAACTTTTGTCAACTTTTATTCGGTATAGTTCATTCCCAGGGGCGTAGTTTTGTCGAGGACACGCTACAAATTGGCGCACATTTACCTATGCGTGTGCTACGACACAACACTCAACTCATAATAACAGGGTGACGACGAGTGGCCTCGGACTTTTAGTTAGCTCGAGCCTAAAAGAATGCCAATGATTCGATAATAACTCCAATAAAGTGTGACAAATAAACGGGACATTTATATCAAGTGACAAATGTTGACGTACATTCATCCTGGGCGCCGCCGTATGTTGGATAATCATGGGTCCAATGAGGCCGAGCTCACGGCTGACGGTTTAGTAAAGTACAGCCGTACAGTAGGAGCTATGGATGGCAGAAAAATGGCAACCAGCAGCACAGGACAAAAATGGACACGTAGGGGATGAATAAAAGTTTCTTTTTTGTTGCTGATGATAATTTTCATACTTTTATCTGAATAAATAAATGGAAATGATTTCCTAGCGGGAAAAGTTTCTTTTTTTTTGCAACATTTCGTTCACTGTGTCACCACCTACTCGGTGTGGGCCCTTGGGTGGAGTCCTTTTTAGGTTCTTCGCTTGGGGACAAGTACCCGCCTGGTTCTATGACTTGTTTTTGGATTTTTTGTGGATTTTCTTGTGCAATGACCGTAGCATCAGGGCTCCCCCGGGGGCATTATATTCTTTATTGTCTGGTTTGTGCATTTGATTGGATGTGATTCTCACTCGTTGGAATGGGTGCGTAAATCCGTGCGAATTGAATAAGTTTGATGTTTGATTTATTTAGATGAGTTCCTGCCATAGGAAGTGAAATATGAAGGGCTGGTGGACTGATTGACGCTTGCTCATACATTAGCTCAATTCAAGGTTGGTCATGGACATGCGTCAATACAGTATAGGTACTAAAACGTGTTTTAAAAGCGGTTTTTTTTTCGATGAAACAGCATAGGTAAACAGTTTTATAATAACGCTAACTAAGGAAGATGGCTTGAGCTTACAAGATGAAAAAATTGTGTCGCAAGATATAGATACAAAAAGTTAATTGCAATTTAGAAGAGCCCCCGCCTGACCTCTCACAACCACATATATATGCTGTGTGCGTTTCAGGTTTTTTTTACACACATGGTGGAGACCTACAATTTTTGGCCTATTGAGAACGGGAAATTCAGAGGTATTTTATGACACATGAGGGTTTCAAAACCGACTAAAATTGTATCGGCAAAAATTGTAGGCCCTCTCTATGTATGTTAGAACCACGTGTAACGCACACAGCATGCATATGGTTCTAAAAGATACCACGATGGCTCTTCCGAGCTGCAAACTCCAGTCAGCACAAAAGGACTCAACAATTTTAAAGACAACGAAACGACGCTTTAAATTAATGGTCTTAAACACTTAAATGTCCACAATTTTTCGCTTATTTATAGCAAAGCTTACAGTGTCACCATATTTTTTTGGTCCGCTGACCTGCATATCGTATGAGTCGGAAAAAAAGTATCAAAACGCTGGTTTCCACACTGCTGTCCTTAATCGTATAACCCCAAAAGTCATCATGTCATCACAACCGAGCTGTGGTGTCGACTAAAATGGCTGTCCTTCTCCAGGAAAATGAAATTAATTTACGGCATCTTGCTTTTTTTTTGTTCTCATTTCTCTCTAGTCGCATATTTGTCCGTCCACCATGTTCCATTTAGCCAAACATATCTTCACTTTCCTTGGTACATTACATCATTTCGTTTTGTCCTGTGTGTTCGTTTTGAGAGTAACTATACGCGCCTACATTTACCTACGTTGCCGTTACACGTACCCAAGCTATAGAAACGAAGGTAATTACCAAAAACAGGACGACTAACGGTGAGAATTTAATGAAATTTTTGATCCTTAGCCATTATTCCACTCATGTTGACACTTATTTTAATTTCCGAGCAGCATGCAGTCTTTGGCATTTCTACCATGATGCCGGAATGCCAAAGGTCCTTGGTAAAGAAAAAAAAAAAAACACATTTCTTCTACGATCACACGCTCGTCATGGAAGAGAATCCCCTCGTTCCAAATAACTCACGTAGTTATGGTTGTAGTCAAAGCTTGTATTAGGTTGGGTTGACTATCTGGCTTCGCACACAGTCTTACCTGTTGTATAACTGTCGACTTTCGTACAGTGAGAAACTCTTTCGCCAAAATGGTACCTAGATACGTTCTACACTTTCCTTTTGCATCCTCCCCCCTTTCACCTTAATTAAATGAAAAGAAATTTGTCACTTCGTGTCTTGCTTGGGCAAGGATATACTTCCCGGTGTGACACTATAGGAAAAGATAGTGCACGCGAAAGTATGTTTTATGGCGTGTTATTCTTTTGGTCCTCGCTGCTCTCTTGGCACTTGGTTGCGTAAATGAATTGTCGAAACGTGTTTTTTCCCGAGCAGCATCAGTGCTGTGTATATAGACTGGATGAACGACTAGAAGCAGCGAAATCTGTTTTCATTTGTTAGATACTCTGTTCTTTGTTGCAAGAAAGGTTGGAGAGTCCTTTAAGCATAAATTTTAGGGATTTTTTTTGTTAATAATTAAATATAGTATTTTTCACTTTGACTGTTTTAATCATTTTGCGCGATGTGAGATAGCTAAGTAGAAAATGAAATGGAACATTAGGTGTATAGGTACTTTTAGATCAGGTGATACCCGCAGATCCTTACAAAACAACGAAACGCAATGTTCCTTGAATTTTTCATATTTTTGTACCCGACCGAGGGTATATTAATTTTATCCGTATGTGTGGAGATTTTAGGTCTTCAAATCAAGCTAGAGAGCTTAAACCTGGCACACGGCTTGGTTCTTTTGTTGCACAGACAAAGTGTGAAAATTAGTTCAATCCGTTTACGGCCACGCTCACTACTGGCTTCAATGTGAGACAACCTCTATTTCACTATTTTTTTTCAAAATGCCTTTTTTAAAAAAAAATTTGGTACTGAGCAATATTGAGTGCAGGATGCGTTCCATGTGAAACTTTGCACTTTTGAAAGCAGCCTCTCATAAGCCTCCGAAATGAGGAGTTCTATAGGAGGTATGGTAATCCACTGAATACCATCAGCTGTACAAGCATTGAGAATAGCGTCTCTACTTTCACGCTTCAGGAACATCTGGTACAACTCGTTCAACTCATTTCGGGCTCCTATGAAGTAAGTCAATTTGTATATTGGAACACAAACCACGGCGTCCGACAAATCGTATAAGAGCAGCGACGAAGCTGATTGTTGACAAGTCTTCCACAAGTTCCAAATGAGCAGCCTTTGTAACAAAGCAAACAAAGACTGCCACTTACGTCTTGATGGGTGACATCCCACGGCGACGAAAATGCACCCTGAACAGGCAACAAAAATCAACGCCAACAATGTTAAATGGGCTTGCCTGTTGCACACGAAGTTGAGCGCCCACGTTTCAACACGTTTTTTAATGAATTTTTGCGGTTTTTTTTTCGAAAATGCGTCAAAACGGCAGTATTAAAACTCTTTCGAAAAATCTTGACTCAAGCGCTAAGTTTATTTTGAGTTGATTTATACGTGTGTTTAACATTGTCTTTGTGCACCAAGCCGTTAAAGAGTTATAGCCTCAAACACTTTGAAAAACGTCACCCATTTTCAATTCTTGATTTCTCAAAAACTTTTCAATATTTTGAAAAAATTTATATATTCAATAAAGTTTTGTATCTACTTAACTTAAGTTTTGCCTTTCTTGTTCTTGCCTGTTTATCTTCTGAAAAATAAATGTGTTGAAAGTATTGAAAAACATTTAATTTAATCCATTTTCCCATGAAATTTTAAACTGCAATAAAACCGTTATTAGCCCTTTAAAAGAAAAATTGTCCTTGCTGGATTCTATGGTTATTTCCGCTGTTTAAAAGCACACCAAATTTTGTCTTTCTACGACTTACCGTTCAGAAGTTATAACACGATTGGACGGACGGACGGACAGACAACGTTGCGATATCATTAGAGTTCCTTTTTTCATTTTTGGACGGACCGCTAAAACAAGAACGACTAAAACCTTTTATTGAAGGTAAAAAACAACGTGGGGTGTACGTGCTTACCAGCCGGAGATCTGGGTTCGAATCCTGCCATCGTCACCTGAAAAACAAAACTTGTTCTTTTTCACGGTCCCCACCTCCGCGAGCGTCTGACAAGACCTCCGAGAGTATCATTTGTCTTGAAAAACTCCTCAAAGTGCCGGCAATAAATATATATAAATAAATAAATATATAATATTTCGGATTTGGCAATAAATTGTAGGTCCCCTTGCATGTGACGAAATTAACACACACAGCATACGTTGTTGAAAAGTCTGCCCTGGTTCACCTTAAGCTGTTGCGCCACTTTTTTTTAAAAAACAACGTCAATGAAGGACTTTTCATATCATCGTAAGTTTTTCTTAGTTTTCCAATAAAAAAGGAATAAAGGGCCTATACACACACTTGTTTTGCCATTGGCGCCTCAACGATTTTTCCAGGAGGGGGTGGCGGATTAGGCTTTCAAACCATGGACTCAGACAAAAAAAATACATTGTCAAAATTTCCTGGTAAAAGAACTATGTTTTTTGTTTGATGTTGGATTGCGCCGAGTCAGGGGGCAATTGGGCCAACGAAGATAGCCACATAGTTAAGACGTTTTTTTTTTATGAAAATGATCTCTTAACTGTGTCCTTCTCGAAACTCAATGCAAATTCGACAATGCAGAAAACTGGACTCACAAGCTCAAAACAATTCACAAATGAAGTGGTGTATTCTTCCCAGCTCGATTCTACCAGAGCCACCAGCAGTAGTATCAATTTTAGGAAAATTGTAGCCGAATTGGGTGACAGTGTCCTTTAAACGCCGATGTCTTTCACAGGGTGCAACTGCTTTGGCTTGGACGTCAGCGACACTTTATAGCTACGCCTTAACGGACACAACATATTTTCACATTCATCCCCACACATTGACGGGTCTCGTGTACAGTTTGCATAAGTCCTGCATGACCCGAAATTCGTACGGCAGTGTTGCGGTGGTGAGGGCTTCAAGTACCCATCGTGCTCTTCCCAAAAATTATGGCCATCGTGTTGAGATAAATTTATGCTTTTTCTTATCTACACAGCGAAGTGGATATGTCTTCCAGGCGAGAGGTCGTATACAGCGCGTTCATATCACACTACGTCACATGGCAAGGAAGCCATTTGCCATTTTAGGGGGAGTGTCGGCGGGAGGGTAGCAGGCATACTTGTTATCCTCGTGTATCTGGCCTTAGGAAGCTCCGTCTGCTGTTGGGTAAGAATTAATTGTTATTATTTCTGGAAGGACATGAGTTATTGGACAAGATGGATGTAGGAAATTAAAATTTTACAGTATATGCTTGCAGTTTATTTTATGTTCATTAGTGCAATATTTTTAGAATTTAATTAATTTTCTTTTTCATTGCTTCTTATACTCGTTTGGGCATTTATTTATGAAGTGCTTTAGAGTGTCAATGAAACGAGCCCTGTATTCATGCTGTTCTATTTTATTTTGGGTATAAATAACGGCTTTTGAAAATTAAGTATTTTACTTAAAAATGAGAGCACAGACGGTTAATAAATAACAGCTTTCTCATATAAGATTAATCAGCCCTATGAGTAGGTCCTTAAAGTCCGTTCCACTTACTGGTTAAATTTCCTGTCGTTTACCATATTTTCTACACACTTTAAATGTCAATTATTTTTAAAGAGAACCTTCTCCACTCAAACGATGGTTTCTGTTTCCGCAGTCGAATCACATCTCAACCATTAACTGCTCTTAGCCAGAGCGCCCACTCTAAGCCACCCACAAGTATATACTACAACATCCTAGGTCAATATCACCATTCCCTTTCCCTCTGTGTCGCACTCTAAATGAAAGCATTCAAGCCACGTGGCAGCAATTGTGCCATGCTCGTAGAAAAATACAAAAACACCTGCCACTGCTTAAGCCGCAGCCGCAGAGCTACCACTCGAGCTTGTCCAATGGTTGTAAATGAAAATATTGCCATGAAATTAATTGTTGCTCAGACTTAAGGGAGGCAAGAGAAATAATTACATCTGCCTTGAGGGAAGCCAAGCTGTACCAATGCCTCTGGCTCCGCACGTTCCCGACATCCCCCTGGCATTGGTTCTGCAATAAAAATGTCCTCGAAAATGTTGAACCGAAAAGAAACAGGAGCCCGTTTAAATAAATTTTCCCAAAGAAGCAGACGGTTCTTTGCCCGTGTATACCTACCGCATTCAATACGCTTTCGGAAAACACTATTTCGAGGACGAAACATCGTCGACAACAACATTTTTTTTTTAACTACGGTAATTTCCAAGTCACGTTACTCCTTCATGTCCCCATCCCAGGCGAAAATTAATGCAAATAAAAGGATAACGCCTGTGTAACAGCGGCACATTGAAGGTGATGACTGAAGGATTTATTATATTTTTTCGTTGTTGTCGTAGGTACCTGCCATGGTATGAAAAAATTTCAAATTCGTGAACGAAATCTCTGAGAAAAAAAAAAAACACGACTGACACATTCTGTGGGAGTGCGGTATGGTTCCATGAATCGTGTACATTTTTGATGCGATGATGCATCCTAGAGCAGAGCTGCTTTGGCATGCCTCTTGACATAATTTGAATACATAATCTGGCAGGAGGATGCTTTGCAAATATGGGCGATGATGGGAGCGACGCGCTGCATGACTGGAATATTTCAGTGTATATGGTTGCGGCCATTATCATCAACACAGTCGTTAGCATCATATGTTGCGTCAATTAGTGTGTGCCACCGACAAGTGCTCGAGAATGGGAAACGTCAGCAAAGGGTGGCCTGTCAAATTTTGCCCTTCAAAATATTTTGAACCTCGCTTGAGTTTAGGTTTCATGGAAGCAGTATAACCGCACTGAACTCGTGGGTGACTGGATAATAGACAGAGATCATAATAGATACAAGGATAAATTATTTATCTAATTATGATTAATTTCATAGGTATGCTTTTGCTATTTAGACGCTTAATGGTCGATTGAGTAGATAGAATATACTTCGGTCGACGCGATGGTGTTATACACACGAAATCGAGGCGAAATTTTCGATTTCCAAACAATTAGGCACACAGTTTGAGGTTATGGCAGGAATGTCTGTGTTGTGTATAAGCCGCTACAGTTAATTATGGCTAATGTAGTTTAAATGATTGACGAATTCTGTGTTGGTAAAATGACAACTGTGTTTTCGAATAGTGTTTGTTGGGCAGATCAAAACTGCTTCAAGATGCAAGAGTTTGATTAGCTTAAGTTTGACAAAAACATGACGGGATGAAAGAGATTGATGGGATGAAAGGGAAAAAATTCTTTTCTGAATAGATGGGTAATAGGTAAGGGTAGGTCCTATGGGTAATAAGTAGGGCAGTGGTATAAACATTAAGGTGGTAAATCGGTTCTCTTTACCAGAAAGCACAAATTCCCTTATAGCTTGATATTTGGATCTTATCTTAGATAGGAAGATTCGCTGTAAATTTAGCACGTGGGAAAGAGTAAATCAAATCTACGGTTGGTCTCTTTTTTACAAGAAAGCCATTGGAAACAAATGAATACCTCAACTCAGAATCACTTACTAGCTCCATAGGCACACTGGCGCAATGGAACGGTTGTCTGTTTCAATCAATTTGTATAAAACGGTAGGCCCTGAGAAACTGAATAAGGCCCGGATAAAAGCTTGTCAGTGTATGAGAAGAGATCTCCGCACCTCTCTTTCAGCAGCAAAACACATCTTGTTCCATCTATTGCCCCTTGAAATTCTCAAGCAGAATAGAAGCTTCAAGATAAGCAACATTGCAGTGTATCGGTAGCGATATAACCTGATTATCGATCCCGAATAAATCTCAGATTCCTCTTAGTAACACAGACTTCACGTTATCTTAACTTCAGCTTGACGAAAATTTTCGGACCACCATTCTCTCTAGAGCATGGAAAATAAATCGACCCGCTTCGACACCGATGTATTAAATACTATAGCAATGCGGGTTGATGCAGGCGTTTTCTCAGAAAGACCAAATCTAAGTCCCTCTAGCCGCCTAATCATTGTAGTGTTTTTCAAGTCGATCATGCCAATAAAGGAAGTCATTTCCTGATGGCTTTAGAAAAACGTGGTATCCTTCACTAAGCCATCAAGCGCTTGGAATCAGTCTTTATAAACTTGTAAGTAGCCCAAAAATACCGATCATCTGTTAGGGAGATGACAAAGCATTTCAACACTTAACTGTGCTTGAATTTGGAGCGGGTGTAGGGTGTTTTCAAAATTTTACTATTTATAACCCATCCCATATGATAGGAGGTGTATTAAGTTTTATTCATAGCTTGAAACATGATCGAGATCGAATTGTAAGTCGAATGAGCCATGTCCGTTGTCCGTCCGTCCGTCCGTTTGTCGGTAGTTTTTAGGCCTTAAATTTTGAGCTAGGAACTTGCAACTTTATATCTGTTTTTTCAAGGTCTCGAAGCAGTACAACCGTAAACATTTTTGAAATCCACCCACTGACACGTCTACTTTACTTGTAAGCTTAAAAAATCAAATTTACGGTCATATTTAATTTGCATTCTAATAAGCCTTTTTGATGCGATAAATTATTTGCTTTAAATCGAAAAAAACTTGCACTAAAAAATAATCATATGTGCGTATTCTAATTTTTGCCACGCCCACTTTTGGGGTGTTTTCGAGTAAAAACTAAATTTTTAACATAAAAATGCAATCAACACGTGTATTCCACATCTGATAAAAAATATAAACAATTAAAACGATGTTATTTTGATAGGGGGTTAATGCCACGCCCTTTTTTTAAGAAAGGAGGTTCTTAAGTGATAAATTCTTAAGATATTAAAAGTTAATAGGTCAAAGTTAATAGTTAATAGGTGGTCAGTTGTGTGGGGAAGGTATAAATTTTATTTTATTTATTTTTATTTTTTTGAAACAAACGGATAAATTGTTAAATTACAAAAACAATATTTCTGCAGAGGCTGGCGATGCGACCTGGAGGCTGAATGCTCTGAAATTAAAACAAAAGAAAACAACACATGAATAACTGTTGTCAGCAAAAGAGACATACATGAGGAAGACAACCATAAGGAAAGTGCAGAGCACAAATTATATTGGCAGCAATCCACTATACAATAAAACGTTAAGCCACAACAATAAGACGATAGGTCTTATCTACCAAGTCAAGTCAGTGGAATAAGTTTATATTGGCCTGTCAGCCCATGACAGCCTTCAACAACTTATACCTCAGCGTATCATACTCTGACAGCTTACACCTCTTAATTTACCTTAGCTTGTCAGAGTATGACCACCTACAAATATTCAATAAAAGCCACCATCACAGCTCTGTGTATTGTGACCGCCCAGAAAACATCGCTCGACCTGCCATTGGTCTGGAATAGGGAACACTACACATGAAGACTCCACTCTGCAGGCTCCAATCGAATCATGGTATAGAGTGCGAGAACATTCTCCACACCCGTCTCCCATCAGGCCAATGGGTAAAACCATCGCCGAACCTGGATCATAAGCAGAGTAAGTGAGCCAAAATCCATATACTCCATGCTCAACTCCACTCCAATCAGCACACGCGGGATGTACATCGCAATGCCCGGGCTTATGGTGAATCCACTCTACCAAGCGGGACTACCAACGCAAGGCCTGAGTTCACCTACACTGAGCGAGAGCAAAGCTCTACGCCTAATTCAATTAGGGAGCCAACACGGACAAATCTCATCCCATACATTCCCGACATATCGGAGATAACTTTCCATACCTCAAGGGAAACGCACGAGACAACATAAGCCATGGGACTCAACTGCAAAGCAACAATGTGCTAAACACACGTAGAACAAAAATTCCAAGCTTTCCCGACATTATGGGTGAGAGACATATCCGTCTCCACCACGCCACACACACACGAACCTAATCATATCGGCATCAGCAAAACAAAATGAGCCTCTTGCTCTTTAAAGTGATTTTACAGTCCACAACACTGACTTGGCCTGGTAAACCAACCACCAAATATAACGCATGCGCAGTATTACAAGTTTCATACTGAACATAGCTTCCACATAGATATGCGCTGCTCTCTGCTCCAACACCCAAGGTTGTAGGTAAGGTACCCAAAGTGAAATACACCAAGAGAGTCAAGGAGAAGAACACTCTACGTGTACACATGCACACTAAACGTAGCTCTCTTTGAGTAGAAGATTTAAGTATTAAATACGATAATGCGCAATTAACCTACGCATTTACAAACAGCCAAATTGTTCCACGATTTGTAATAATTGACAACTAGAGTTCAACATTCAACTACGAATAATAAAGTATGAACAAACCCGCCGACAGCAGACAATTCAGTGAGAAACTCACCTTAAAGGCACCACGTATCAAATTGTTATACAGGCTAGAACAAATAGTCTGGTCAAAGAAATTTACATAAACCACTACTGCACCACCGCCTACAATAAAGAATTGCACTACAGTGACTGAGATATGAGGGCCATGCAAATCCTCGTATATCTTATTCCTCTTTTAGAACTGAAATTGAAATCTACATGGATAAGTGGTGGTGGATATCGAAAAACTATGAAGAAGATGAGAAGTTTTAAATAAATAGCTTTCAGTTGGGATGGGGTATCTAACGATTCGCATAAGCGGATTGCGACCCTTCCACTAGTTTTTTTTAATTGAAATTTTTAAAATTCAAACATTGTACTTTTTTGGGCCGAGACCCCAGATCTGGGGTCCATGTCAATTCTGCCAAAATCTTTGGTCAAAATTCTTTCTACAAATTCTGTAAATTTGGCTTAGGGTCAAAATTCTGACGGGGTCAAATTTCTTTCATCAAAATTTTGTTTTAAAATTCTACTTTTAAAAATTCTGCTTTTCTAAGTTCTGCTATTAAAATTGGGGAAATCCAATTTCCAAGGCAGAGTTTTGAAAAGCAGTATTTTTATACCCGACCGAGGGTAGCTATATACATATTAACTTTAATGCATAGTTTGTAACAGTTAGATAATCACGGTAGACTCTTGAGACCTTTTAGAGATATGATCGAGACCGATATGTGAATCGATTAAGTACGATGTACGTCCGTCGCCATGTACGTCCATCCTTCCGTCCATCCGTCTGTATGTGTGAAGGTTTTAGGTCTTCAAAATGAACCTAAAGAGCTGAAACTTGGAACACGGCTTGGTTCTTTTGGTTCACACCGACAACGGCCACGCCCACTACTGGCTTCAACGTGAGACAACCTCTATTTCAAAATGCCTTTTGATCACGTTAGACAAGGCACAGGAACTTACATTTTATTACTGAGCAATATTGGCCTAAGACCTTTAACAAAGCAAAAATTGAACCGCCCACAATATCGACCATGTCTACTTTTAACATGTTAAATCTTTAAAAACCCGATTTCTCGGAAAGTTGACTCCAAATCGAAAAAAAATGCTATGACATATATTAAAGATATTGCTATTTGATAAGTTTGCTCCATATAAAGTTTTGAGCTCCGCCCACTTTTGAGGGGCGTTTTTTCTGAAATAATTTTCGCTTTTACTCTATTTTCTCATGATTATAACGAAATTACAATTAATTGATTTATATTTTAAGCCCATGCCCACTTTTGGGCGGCGTGGCCTATACAAAACATATGAATTCGGCCAAGAAACTTTAAAATTAGGTGCTACATGGTATAAAGAAGGGAACTCTTGCACGTACTCACTTGTTTCGTTTTCGAAAAACCCGAATTTCGAAAAGCAGACTTATAAAACGCTTCCATGGCGCTTTCCTGCAACCTCTGCCTGTTCCTTTTCCAACTTCAAAAGCGTAACCACTCCCGTAAAGTAAAGGTTTCGTTTTTAGTTGCGGTTCCAGAATTTTGTAGAACAGAATTTTGAAAAGCAGTAACTTCTTGAAATAGTTTTGACCCCGGCAGAATTTTCAAACCAATTCACCTACATTCCAGAAAACTGCCAGGGTAACGAACTTTCGGTAAACCTTATATTACTCCAGATTGTGCCGACAGATTTTTTGTATGTTCCAAAAACCAGTACAAGTCCAGTGACCTCCAAACAGAAACTAGAAAAAATAAATGTTTCACCTTCCACGCAAATGAGAGGTAGGGTTCCAGTCTCTCTTCCAGAAATGGAGTTCGTACATTGTGTTATTAACAAAATCCCCGATTGAAGAAAGGTACTAACAGGTACTAATATTTTTTAAACTTATTTTGGAAAAAATTTTTCGTTCTCGCAGCATAATTATTATTGATTGTCCTTTGAGAATCAGCTTGTTCATTACGCTGTTTTCCAAATATCAGGAAGTTTGTCGATTTTGAGAATAAGCAGTCTGTCCACACCAGCTCCTTAACTTCTCGCTTTGCACAGAAAAATGCAGCTCCTCGATATATGACCTTATTCCGCTCCACGTCCATGTTGAACTGCCAATATCTGCGTATTGCCTCCGCACCGCAGCAAACAATATACCAGCGAAGATAGTTCGAAAGCACTTAGCCGGCGTAGTTTTTGAAACCTTATGAGCAAGCATAAGCCAAAACGTCGAAACGAGATCCAAAAAATATTCGGTCGGCACTTCAGAGTGCGCATTATTTGATAACAAACCAGAACACTTTACGTTAAACATTTCGTTTGCATCCGCCGCTGCGTAAGGAAATTAATGGCATCTCTTGCTGGGTCCACATTCTACACCAGTTTTCGGCGAAATTTTACATAAATCCCTGAGAACTCCTGCTGCTGTGAGGTGGTGTGTGAGTGGGCAGAGAGCATGGAATTCCCTTGACGGTATGTAGCAAACAAGAACTATGGCATGCATACGCTATCGCTGTTCAAAACCCGATTCGAATTTGATTTATGGTTATGTGTATAGTATATACGTCCTTTAGCGTACAGACGCGGCTCTTGGCTAACACCAGGCTTCACTGTAGGGTGTCGGTCGGGATGGTGCGACGACACAGAAGCGGGCGTTTTCGGTGTCAAAAAGTTTTTTTCCCCCCTATTTGCTGCTTTACCCTTTGGGTGAAACGAAATATTGTTGCTACCGTCACTAAAGGTCGCGCAGTGCTATATGCACTATATATAAGAGGTACAACGATATAATGGAGAAGGTCGAACTGTGATGCTGGATCATGGGTATTTGGTTGAATAGCTTCCAGGCACTTTGGGAAAACGATGCATTCGGGTAGATTGCTTCGCCTTTTCGTGTCTCTAAAATTTGAACTTTGGCATATAAAGCTCCAATTGAAGAATCAAATGCGCCGCGGATTGTGTCCTAACATTACGATTGAAGGAGCAATACGCCCAGTAGAAACCATGACAGAAAACATGAACACACAACAGATATAAAAAAACATGTCTGTAGTGAGCCTGTAGATAGGATTGATGGTGCTCGTGGCGCTTAAAATTTTTACCAGACTAAGCTTTGGATCACAGTTGAAATTTCGTATTTTAAAGTCAAATGACAATTTTTTGTTTATCCACAATAGAGTTTAAATTCATGACTTCATCAACAATCTTTTGTCGGCCAAACTTATTCAGTACGTTTGCTGTTTGCGGTGCATTCAATTGTTCATACGCGTTTTAAGAAAAATGACATAGTCCTTCGGATGGATTTGAAGACCATTACCTCACATTTGCCACCCGTGAAATGGCTATTGATGATAACTCCTTTCACGGCTCTTCCCAACCTACCTACTTGTTCGAAGACTTTATGGTGCGTTCTTTTTATTTGTGCTCATCATGCCCACAGGCAAGGACACTGTATAACATCTGCATTAGGTTGAGTGTATATTGACATCCGCAAGGCATCATTCATACCGTATCACACCACATAGTGTTATTGTGGTATAATTAGCTAAGTTTTATAGGTTACGCTACTACTCCAGCTGCAATCACAGCAGTAGCCCTCATTTGACCATTGTTTCATATTCGATGTCCTGGACACAGCACCGCGCCGCGCCGGCCGCGCCGGTGGCAATCCATGTCAGCCATGGTAAAGAAAATGATTGCAGTAATGTTGGTTGCTGGTTTGCGCGATTCACGGAAATTAATTAACGTTTGCATTTTTACTGATCTCACAAATGGTTGACCTAAATTCTGTGGAATACCAACATGATTATGGCTTATGGCAGGGTGCGAGACATAGACTCTTTAGAGTATACAAACTCGATAAGTTTGGTTAGGGAGACTGCTTTGAATACACTTCTTAGTATGTTGATATACGTTTTGTTGATACACGGCTGTGAGTGCGTTTGATTTTGGAAAAAGTTCAAACTTTTATTAAATCATAGGACGCTGATACAATTTTTTTTATATTGCTGCAATGTTTCCTCACAGAAAAAAAAAGCTTTTTCCTTCAATATGCTTGTCCCCTGGTTCGTAGTCACATTTTGAAATTATTGTATAAATACGGTATCCTGATTCGTTTGCTTCTGCAAGAAAGTTATTGAATTCCAGAAACTATGTTGGCGCGTGTAGTATGAGGTTGTCCTGGAAACCAACTAGGTAGCTCCAAATTATTGGTATACTTCTCATTGAATGTTGAAAATTTATTCTCTCGTAAGATTTTCATTTATCCACGAATAGGCGAAATATTAATTATTTTTGTAACTCTTTCGTTGCTCGGTGTAAAACCTCTTCCAATTATTTGCAGGGAACAAGATTTTGCCAATTTTAGACGAAAACCAGTGAGTAAGTGCTACATTGTGTACGCAGAAGTTACAGTCCGTCAAACGGACCGTTGAATACCCCATCCTATCCCACATTGTAAATTCCTGGTGTTATTGTTATATTTTTGACGATTTCTGGCTATTTTTAATATTGAAGAGGGGCGCGGTATGGGGCCAACCACCCATACTACGAACTATAAATATTAACATAGATATCCCCAAGTAAAGCTGAAATGTAGACAAAAATGCATTTTTTGTGCAAATTCTATTTTTTTTTAATTTGACCACTTCAAGGAGGCGTGACTAAAAGCTTTCTTAAAACCAAATCTAAAATAGAGTCTAGTTTACCTTACGTGCTAAATTTAATTTCTTATTCGTTCCTAAATTAGGCTTTGGGCCAGTCGAAATTACGTTTTTTGGAAATTTCATGGTTTTTCTTCAAGTTTGCCTCCAAATGTGGGCGTAGCCCAAAATGATCTGTGAGCAAAAATATTGAATGAAATTTGTTTGAAAATTTACACTTTTAATAGATGCCACGCCCACTGAAAAAGGTTTACCGATTTAATTTTTCTTTTTTGTCTCACAATCATAAAAGCTCAAGGTGAACCAGGGCCAACTTCTCAAAAATTTATGCTGGTGTGTTAATTTCTTTACATACAAGAGACCTACAATTTTTCGCGAATCCAAACAGCACTTTGAGAAGTTTTTTCCAGACAAATAATACTCTCGAGGGCTTGTCAGACTCTCGCGGAGGTGGAAATCGTGAAAAAGAACAAGTCTTTTCTTTCAGGCGAGGATGGCAGGATTCGAACCCAGACCTTCGGCCACTATGCCACGGCACCCAACAATCACAAGGATATACCAAATATTAAATTTAAGCCTTTTAAGACGCCTAACAGTTTTGAAAGCTCTGGAGGCAATTGCACATTAAGACCGATTGTGGGCGTGTCTGTAGGCGGATTTAAAAAATTTTAACACTTGTACTGCTTCGGATAACAATAAACTTATTCATCAAATTTCAGCTTCCTAGCTCAAAATTTAAGACCTAAAAACGAGTGTCATACAGACAGAGGGACGGACGGATGGACATGGCTTATTTGATTCAGAATTCGGTCTCGATCATATGCCCTTAAAGTCTTGGGGGTCTACCATTATTATTTCTCTGTGTTACAAACTATTTGACAAACTTAATAATATCTCCTATCCTATGGGATGTAGTATAAAAAAGGTTTGTTTTCTGGGTCCGTTTAATTCAACGACTCTGCCTTTGTCTCATATTTATTTCAACAAGTAATTAAGTGCAAGATCTCATCCGTAACCAATTTTAAATAGCCGACCCTCTTTACCCGTTAACACCAAATTCAAAAGTTTTTTGGCCTGTTTCCTGTATTGATGCTGTATGTCTGTGATACTGTATTTGTTACCGTATGTCAATTATTTCTGTTCGGGTTGAAAATTAAAAATTTAATTAATTCCTATTTCATTGGAATCATGAGAAAATACGTTAAAAGCGAATATTAGTACTTAAAAGATGAGTTTTTTTCCTAAAAACGCCCCCTAAAAGTGGGCGGAGCTCAATGTTTTGTATGTTACAAACTTAGCAAATGGCTAGCTAATATCTCCAACATTTGTCAAAACATTTTTTTTTCGATTTAGAATGGATTTCCCAAAAAATCAGGTTTTTAATGATTTAGCATGTTAAAAGCGGGCATGGTCAATGGTGTGGGCGGACCAATTTTCGTCTAATAAAAGTTTTTGGGCCGCTTTTACTCTGCATTAAAATTTGATTTCATATGCATTGTCTAACTTGACCGAAAGGCATTTTGAAGTAGAAATTAAATTTTGATGTTGTCTAACATTTATGTCAATTGGGGGCGTGGCTGAGAGCAAAACTCCTTAATTTTCTTACTTTGTCTGCGCAAAATAAAAATCAAGCAGCACTGCACAGTTCAGTTTCCTAGCTTAATTTTAAAGACCTCAACTGGATAAATACGTACAGACGGACAGACAGACATGGCTAAATCAATTTTCCTGTCAGTCTCATTCATATCTCTAAAAGGTCTCAGGGGTCTACGGTGATTATTTCGCTGCATAAGCAACTAAATATTTAACCTAATATACCTACCCTGGGTAGGATAGAAAAAGAAACCAACAGAGACTGAGTTGGTAAAAGTTTGGTGATTTTTTGTTAAAATAAAAATACTTATTAGTGTCTGGAAGTTATTAAAATTTTATTTATTTAAAATTAACGGACAAAGCCATCGTAGTGTAAAATCACACTATAATGCAAATGTTACTGTACTAGTCAACCTAAAGACAGAGCACTCCGATTTCAGACGTCATGCCTGAAATCGGAGTGCTCTGAAAGTAAAAGAAAACTCGACACATGAATTCCTGTTGTCAGCAAAAGAGACAGCAAAAATTACATTGGCAACAAGCCACTACACAGGAATACTACTCAAGCCAAAACTATAAGACGATATGTCTAATCGACCAAGTCAAGTGAGTGGGATTAATTTACTTTGGCCTGTCAGCCTATGACAGCCTTCAAACAACTTAATTACTTCGGCGTATCACATTCGAACTGTACGGGCTGTACAGCGATACCGACCTAAGAGTCAAAACATAACGTCTGCGATGGCTGGGTCATCTAGAGCGGATGGACACTAACGCCCCGGCCCGGAAAATCTTCGAATCCACACCGCAGTGACGGCGCGGTAGAGGAGCACCGACACTCAGGTGGCTCACGCAAGTGGAAGGGGACCTCAGCCAACTTCGCGTGCGAAACTGGAGACTGCTAGCTAGAGACAGAGCTGGCTGGCGAAGCTTGTTGGCTGAGGCCCAGGTCCACCCCGGACTGTAGCGCCACCTTAAGTAAGTATCACATTCTGACAGCTTACACCTCTTAATTTACCTCAGCGTGTCAGAGTATGACCGCCTACAAATATCCAACCGTCATCATAGCCCTGTACGATGTGACCGCCCAGAAAACATCCCTCGACCTGCCATTGGTCTGGAATAGGGAACACTACCCATGAAGATTCCACTCTTCAGGGTCCAATCCAATCATGGTAGGCGGGACTATCATCGCCATACCACTTTATAGAGTGCGAGAACATTCTCCACACCCGTCTCCCATCAGGCCAACGGGTAAAACCACCGCCGAACATGGATCATAAGCAGAGTGAGTGGGATTGTGGGTGGGAGTGTGCAAACAGCACACGCGGGATGTACATAGCAATGCCCGGGCTTATGATGAATCCACTCTTCCAAGCGGGACAACCATCGTAAGGCCTGAGTTCACCAATATTGAGTAAGAGCCAAGCTCTACGCCCAATCTAATTAGGGAGCCAATACGGATAAATCTCATCCCATACATTCCCGAGATATTGGAGATAACTTTCCATACCTCAAGGGAAACACACGACAACATAAGCCTTGGGACTCAAACGCGAAGCAACAATGTGCTAAACACACTTAGAACAAAAGTTACAAGCTTTCCGGACATTATGGGTGAGAGACCTTGCCGTCCCCACCACGCCAAACACACACGAACCTGATCGGTACACAAAATGAGCCTCTTGCTCCTAAAATGACTCTACAGTCCACTGACTTGGCATGGCAAACCAGCCTGGCAACGCATGCGCAGAATAATAAGTGCCACACACTGCGGATAGATTCCACACCGATCCGCACGGCACTCTGCACAAGCGCACAAAGTACGAGGTACCCAAAGTGAAATACACAAAGAGAGTCAAGCAGAAGAACTACCCCTTTCACTTTACTTGTACACATACACACTAAACGTAGCTCTCTTTGAGTAAAAAAAACAATACTTAAATACAATAATGCGCAATAAACCTACGCATTTACAAACAGCAAAACTGTTCTACGATTTCTAATAATTAAAAACTGGAGTTCAACATGCAACTAGGAATGTTCTATTAAGCCACGACCAACCCGCAGACAGCAGGCAATTAAGTGAGAAACTCACCTTTTAGTACAAAACACTGCCACGATTAAACAATTAAAAACATTTTAGTACTACACTGCACAGAACTAACCGATCGGATCAAACAATG
Source organism: Neoascia interrupta (assembly GCA_947623515.1). Classification (NCBI taxonomy): domain Eukaryota; kingdom Metazoa; phylum Arthropoda; class Insecta; order Diptera; family Syrphidae; genus Neoascia; species Neoascia interrupta. Next base: position 26,149,757 of record OX392463.1, read on the forward strand.
GCACTCTACTGAAATATGAGGCTCATGCAGCTGCAGATCCTCATAACTCTTATTTTTTTTTTTACTCTTAGACTGTAAGCAAACATTTAGGTGTATAAAGGTTAGTAGAATTTGAGAAATATGAAGAAGACGCATAGTAGAAGGAAAGTTTATCAACTGCCATTCAAATTTAAATAAATAGCTTTCATTAGAAAACACTATGTGTACCAAATTTATTTTTCCTTCTCGCTCACTGAAAACTGTGTGGCAAAAAATATCAACACTAAAATCTTTCCACAGATCGTAGTCCAGCCTCATTAAAGTTCCTTTCATCAAACGAAAAATTGATGTAACTGAATAATTTGGTCAATGAATTTTTCTTGATTTTTTTTATCCCACCAGACATTTGTATTAAAATGTCTTGATTCCTTATATTTTAACTTAATTCGTTTATCTTAATTTATTTAAAACTACTGTTACGTTTGAAAATTCGCCAAAGGTAAATGATTTTCTAGTGACTTCGCTATTTCGAGCATGAATGCATAACATTAGACTAACTGGGACTTATTACAACAAATTTTACACACAGGATTAAAGGTTATCTATATATAGTTGTTATACTTTACTACACACGCTGAAAGGAATTGAATGTCCTTACTCCAGAAAGAAAAAATACTCAAATATATTCTTATTGGAATGATTAGGGTACGCGTATAGGTATAGTAGTTTTCTTAAAACACCTTAGAAAAGGACGTAAGAATGTTGCGTATACGCCACCGATCGACATGCACCTAACCTAGGTTCTATTATGGTGCGTAGCAAGGTCGATTTTGGCTAAAACAAATCAAACAGTTATACCGAGGATAGATTTGGGGATACATTTTTTGACTTGTTTTTGAATGTGCGTGCTATTTTATTTCCAAGTAAAAAGACACAAGTTTATTTTTAACACAGATTAAGCCTACCATTTTACCACATTTCATAGAACAAGCGCTACACAACAACTAGGTCCTCGAAGTGAAAGGCTCTCAATCAAATTATTCTCATTAGATCTTAGATTTATTGACTCAAGCAAAGAGTCAATAAATCTAAGATCAAGTCGCTTTTCTCATTGCAAATTCACCACCTGAATGTCCTTATTACACTAATTCTGACATAATTTCCATTATTTCCATTAAACATTATGTTCCCATTATGACTCCCGAAATAATTACTAGCAAACTGTTTCAAAAGTCATTACTGTACCGTAAACATTGGGCTCCAAAATCGACTCCTTTGAACACACCCAACAAGGTGCAGCGTTATGTTAACATCATTACCTCTCAAGTGGTTTTCAAGTCCAGATATACTGACGATCGCCTCCATACTGCCGTTGCTCTTGTCCGAAATCACGGTTTACACAATTCATCCTGTCTTGCTTTCCGTTAGCAAATTCAATCCACCTGACTGCACTTCCTTTCGAAAATTACCCCAAAATTAGTTATTATGGTAATACTCACCATCTTCATCGTGTCCATCGAGTATGACAGGCGTTCGCTTTCTGTGTATGTATTGACAGCACAAGTAGCCGCAACTGAATGGCTCCTTCAATTCACTTAGACTAGACAAGAAGGATGATGCAACGGTGACTGCATGCGCAACGTATAAGAATTTAGATTCAATTTCCCTCTCTTCCTTTCCGACATCCGATGGGAGAGCGTGCGAGCACTAGGATAAAGCTTAACTACAACACGTGATCCCGGGCCAATTGTGATGCAATGGAATTTTGGAGAACGAAAGAGGCCCGCAGGATATCACAGAGTGGGTGGTGTGCAGGCGGACAAAGAGTGTTGTGCACGTTGCACATTGTGTCTCAGTATAGGAGCAGTGATATGCATATAAGTTTACTTAATCATTCACTCCTATAGGGACTCGATGGTTTCAGTAGCAATTATATCCAAGCAAACATATATACAGGACGAAAGCTGCCAACTGAGATGGATGTTTGCTTAAAATGGGAATTCACCGTGTGGATTATATCCAAATAGTTTCAAGATAGATCCGTCGGCTGGATTACTTCCTATACGATAAAGTTAAGGGAGCGTGGGCCCTTTTGTTTGCAGTTCGACTGCTTAATGGTACAGGCAATGATAAATGGTCGGTGGATGAGAGATAGGATCTTTGTAGGGAGTTTTTTCTCCCAGTCGTTCCTGCGAAACCATTTTAATCGGAAGTTGTTGCCGTTATGTGTGTATGTCCCTTGGGATAGAAGGAAGATTAAACCTTACATTAACATAACGCTGCAAGTTTCAGCTTTTTCTTGCAGCGTTTTTGGGATGAATATCTTTGATCCGAACGCTTTCCATATGTGTAGGAGATTTTTTTTGGCCCCAAACGCAGAAAAGTTTTACCTCAACAAAGACACAAGGATCTTATATCGTTATCCAACTCACTCAAGTTTGTGAATGAAATTTTTTATTATCTATGTTCTGCTTTTCTATGTATGCAAGTATAGTCCTTGTCCAAAAACAGGAACAAAATTTAGTATCTCCATTTCTGTTAAAAAATGTTCGCCCAAACGTTTAATGTTAAAACAAAGAAAAATCCTCACACATCCATTATTTAGATAATCATCGTTCCAAAATCATATCTAACATCGACGATACAAAATCCATCAATAAATGATTTACATAAATTCTGTATCGACATATTGTCATATTTGTCACCATCAGCAATTCATCGGCATCGCTTGTTACTCTGTCATTGTAACTGGAATTTCGTCCTGTATCACCGTAAAGAGCCCATCAGCCGAATTTGCCTATCAAATATTCAATTTGGATTATTTTAGTGTCGAGGCTTTAAACAACATAAAACTGACGACGTCGTCGAAAATGCAATAACTCAATTCGGCAAATAAATTGTCCGGAATAACAATAAAATTGCAGAAAGGATCCGAAACAAATCCGAAGCGAGGAAAAAAAAATACCACCAAGAGTTCGAGTTCTAAAAAGTCCCCGCGGCATAAACTCATTGAAATTTATTTATGAAATAGGTTTATGCCTTTTGCGTAGTACATATATGGGAAAAATCGGTTACGTCCATTTGTTAAGGTTCGCACTGGGTCAGGACTCACGGATCCCTTTCAAATGGGATAAATTATTTTTGCGCTAAAAATCTATGGAAAGGTTTTTGATTAATGGCTAAAAGTAGGATGTATGACGAATTTTGTTATCTATTTCAAAAAAAAGTCTGTTAAGGGATTAGTATTATTTTAATGCACAGTTTTTGTTTGGTACTAACATTTTTAAGCCTACTGTTCGAAGTAAAGGTCATTTGCCGGCGACTCAATGATGCGAATGAATTGATGAAATATTTAAGGACCTGCATGTTTTGTTACATGGTCCGTGTTGTAGTTTTTGTCGAAAAAATTTTTTTAGAGGCTCTAATGTTATTTGAGGGTAAATGAAAAGAGTATATTGAGCCCCATGTTAAAAATAAATAAATAGAGTGGCGCAACAGCTCGAGGTGAACCAGGGCCAACTTCTCAACATTGTATGCTGGTGTGTTAATTTCTTTACATACAAGGGGACCTACAATTTTTTGCCGAATCCGAACGGTACTTTGGGAAGTTTTTCAAGACAAATGATACTCTCGGAGGGCTTGCCAAATCCTCGCGGAGGTGGGGGCCGTGAAAAAGAGCATGTCTTTTTTTTCAGATGACGGTGGCAGGATTCGAACCCAGCCCTCCAGCGTAGTAAGCCCCATGTTATACAACCCAAAACGATAAAAAACAACATTAGGGCACGGAAAATGTCGTAAGGTTAAATGCAATTTCAAAGCAAAAACATAATGCCAATTTGAAATGAAAAATTTACATTAACATAAGAAGCCTTAACACCTAAATATGTAGCGTGCAGCTAAATATTGCCATCAGACAAAGGAACTACCCTGTCTCGCCGTAACACAGAAGTAAATGTAGGAATGTAGTGCTGAAACGTATTTTCGCCTCTCGGGTTAATCGAAGAAAGCAATAGCTCTAGGAGCCCCCGGTAGTGGTGGTGAAGAAGACGGAAAAACCGGCTCTGCATCGATTCGTGAGAAAGTATACTCGAGAATCGAACCCTAATCTTTCCCACGTGCCCAAATCGAGGGCCGAATTTCGGCAGACTGCAAGATACCACATGCGTTTCTGCCATCGATATGAAGGACGCCTTCTAGTCAATACCTCTGAAGCCCAAATCAAGGGCATTTCACAGTCTTCACAGTCCCTGGGTGGTCTTTGTGTCTATTCACAGTGACGCCCATTGGCTTGTGCAACGTGGCTCTGAGAATGTGTTGGGTGATGGAGAAAAACATACCCTTTCGTCCGTAAGAGTATGTCTTTGTCTATTTGGACGATCACTTGATTTCCTCTCTAGACTTCTACAGCCATATAAAGGTGCAGTAAGAGGTTACATGATGTTGGAGGGAATCGGGGCTCGCGACTATTCTTGATTAAAGTAAATTTTGTCATAGGGAAATCAAGTACCTGGGAAACAAAGTGTGTTTGGATGCTGTTGTTTTCGCATGAACAGAGATAAAATATGAAATAAATAATGAACCTTGATATTCTTACGTCTCTCCTAAAAAGCCCATAAAACATTCGTAAGCTGAAACATTCGGAGCTGAACTCCCCTTGTTTTTATACCCCATCCATAGAAGGTAGATTAAGTTTGATTTATAGTTTGTAACATAGAAAAAAAAATCACCATAGACCCCAAGACCTCAAGGGCATCTGATCGAAACCGAATTGTAAGTCGAATGAGCCATGTCCGTCCGTCCGTCCGTCCGTCTGTCTTTCTGTAGTTTTAAGGCCTTAAATTTTGAACAAGGAACTTGAAACTTAATATCTGTTCTTTCTGGGTCCCAGAGCAGTACAAGTGTAAACATTTTTGTAATCCGCCCACTGACACGCCCATTATTAGCATGAAAAATCTGTCGCAGGATGCTGCAATTTGGTATGCGTTTTCCTCGAAATTTCAGCTTCCCACGATAACCTTGATTTTTCATGCTAAAGTAAAGTGGGCGTGTCAGTGGGCCTTTTCGGTAAGCGTTATTCTCACTTAGCCCCCCTCAACCCTGCTAATAGTGGTTCACACTGCAACAGTTACCGCCAGCCCCCATTACCCTCGGGTAAGTCTTCAACCGATCAAGAATTGATTGGTGACCTTCTGTGCAGGTTTACACCTTCAGTGATTGCATTGGACCCCTCCCATCCAAACGGGTAGTTGTCATTTAGATCCTCGGGTTGGTAGCTCCGGTTCTACAAGTGGTATCACATTGGACCTCCTTTGGTCTAAACCCAAATCCTCGCTTAAGTGCATTTTGATTGGCATTTTAAAAAAAGGCAAAAACCGCCCCATGTGGGCATGGCCAAATTTAATTTGCATTCTAATAAACGGTTTTTATTCGATATTCGATTTTCTTTAAATTCAAAAAATTTCCACTATAAAATGTTCAGATTTGTGTAAAAGCTATCAAATGAAATGAATAAATTTTGCCACGCCCACTTTTGGGGCATTTTTAAGTATAATCCAAATCTTTAATATGAAAATGCAATCAACACTTGTATACCACTTCTGATGAATGATATGAACAAAAAAAACGATGTAATTGAAAAGGACACGCCCCTTTTTAAGGGAGAAGATTCTTAACTGAGAAATTCTTAATGCCATTAAAGTTGATAGAAACTGAAATTTTACAACCAAGGTTTTTGACACAATTCGGAGCTTGATGGACGGTTTACATTTGGCGCGAGAGCGGCAAACCAGAGCGGCAGCGACAATGAGCGGGACGACAATGAAAGCGGGACACCGCGACGACTATTTTGACTGCACAGTGACAATACTAAACAAATAATTAAAATTTGTCGACTTTATTGCAAATGTATGGTGTATATTTCACAACAAGTACCTTTGAGCTTCGAAAAAACCTCCATTCTACAGCGTGTCATACTCACAACAGCCATTGACATAATCGTCGACCTGGGCGAGGATTTTTCAATTTTGCGAAAAGCCCGGCGAGCGAAGTAGCTATCACGCCACCCCATTGTGAGCCACCCCATACATTGCCTTTGATTGAAATTCATTTGACAGCTCGCCCGAGACCCTCGCTCGCTCTCTCGCTCTTTATGTGAAACAACCATGACAGTGGTTAATTGGGATGGGGTATTCAACGATTCGCCTAAGCGGATTGTAGCCCTCTCATTAGTTGCTTATTTTAGGCCTATGCTGAAATAATCCTGCCTAGACTTCCTAACCTCTCTATAATCTGTTCGCAATAAGTGGTCAATACAATGCTTCAGTGGTCAATGAAAGCTTTTTTCAGAGAGTTTTTTTTTTAAATCTCATGCACTATGTTTTTCAGCTTTATCAATATATAAGCCTGAGAGGGCCCTAAGCGTCACCCTATTGAGACAACCTGTAAGGCGAGAAGATTTTGATGTTACTATGATACTTAGCTTCGAAGAGAAACTTGGCCCTACCGGAGACCCTGCTGAACTTCACAATATTCGCCTTCTAAAAGAAGTATTGGCTCAGAAGTGTATTCCTAGCGTGTGTAGGATTGAGCCATGTATGTACAACGGTACATTGTTAGCTATTTCGTCCAATAAATATTTTTCATTTGCTTGCAATTATTTTATTTTGTTATAAAACACACAAAACTGCGGGAGTCAGACCGGAAAATCATCCAGCGTCTTTCCTTATTTCCACAGATTCCTTTAACTTTAGCCAGGTTAACTTAAGGCCAGATATTTAATGTTACACATATATAATTGCCCAACAGCAAATGATCACTATTATTTCATTTTAATAAATTTAACCAGACATCACCACTGATGATTCCCAAAAAACGAAAACTCCATAAAGTGCAAAAAACACGGGCAAATGCAACATGGATATGCACCTACGATGGACTTAACCAAGGATAAGTGCTCAGTTAAATGTATACTTTATACTTATATTTTAACTTAGTTTGGCTGGTGTTGTAGACTCATACTGCGTCGAGAACACACTCTGTGCATGGGCTTGTTCAGTTGATTATCCTTGAAAGTTGTACTTTTCGCATAGTCCATCTTTTTTTACTTCTTTTGTTTCGCAATGGTTGAAAAATGAAGGGGCTTCAGTAAAAAGGTTTCGGGGTTTTATATTACAAGGAAAAAAAAAATCGACCGAAAAGTTTTCGCATTGAGTTTACCATCATAACTGTTTGCATAGCAGAAGTAGCCCAGGTAAGCTGATATGAAGGAGTGTAAAAATTAAAATTAAATGCGGTGTTTAATAATAAATAGGTCGTCCTGTTGAAGTGCATATGAATAACCACATGCGTGGTTGCTCCGTGGATCTGTTCAACGTTCCTGGAAAGTATATTATTTTATGTAATATCATCGGTATGATGCTTTATAAATTAATTTATGTAAAATTCGTTTAACACAAGGGGATTCAAAGTGAGGGTCAGATTAACATGGAAAAGGAAATTTTGCAGTCAGGGCAAAAAAGGGCAGCCCTTAAAGTTGTACGAATTTGGTTGCTTTTTTTATTTAATAGTAATTCATGAAACTTAAGTATATTTAACTGGAAACCATTTTTTTTTACAAGAATTTAATATTGAAAGTTTGAAGAGGAGTTTTTCTGGAAGTGGATCCGGGATGTGCTTCTGAATTGTATCAGTGTCTTAATGACTCCCCTCCATCTTATTTTCCAAGAAATGGAGAGCAAAGGGAGAGTTTACATTAAAAATGAGTTTCACGTTGATGCAGAATAGAATACTGGTAGCCACAGCCATATAAGCAAAAAGACAGAGTTCCCATTTATTTAAAGTGTTCAATATTTCAACTATCTACGAAAAAACGACCAGCCGAGGCACAACATTTTTGTAAAACCATCCTTTTAAGGCACAATTTGAAGGGTGGTGCATTTTCACATTCATACTACTGCTGTCATGATTTTGAAGACATCATAATACTAAAACGTATTTTACATTTCATCTAAGCTACCAAAAAGAAGAAACCAAAGAGTGATGCAATCTTGCTTTGAATATAAATTCTTGCGAACAAAAAAAAAATCCTTCTGGGTAAAGGATATCACCATTGAATATCCTTTCGGACGTGATGTATGTTGCATATGCACAGTTCATAGTTTTCTGACGTTACACAAAAGAGAGAAGGATTCGTTTTTGCCTTTGTCAGAGAACATCTGGTTGACGTCTCAATGGACATTTACATCTTATACATTTTTTTTCCGCATTGTACGTTTTTTCTGCACATTTACAGCATCAGCACTTTCAATTACTTTTTGCCATTTTTCTGAGGTTTCTTCTTTGGGATTTTCCTTTTTTTTCTGAGTCACACGTGAGTGATATTCAAATGCTCCAGTCATGGGCAGACAGTCATGGACAGATTTGCAATAAATATGAATTTCAATAAAATGATGCAAATCGGAAAATACATCGGATATTGGAGTCACAACGTGGCCGTAAGCTCTATCAAAAAAGATTTTCAGTGATGGATTCTCGAAATTTCCCGGAACAATCCGATACGATTGTGGAATTTCTTAAGTTAAATTCTGATTATGCATCAACAATAAAAAGGGCTTCACAATTTATTGTAGAAAAAGCTTTAAACTTAGGAAATAATTTAAACTGTAGACTATTTGAGCATTTTTTTCGAATTAAGCTGTTAATCGTTAAAAATTCACGATTAAGAGATGAATATTTCAATATTTAATTTTAATAAAACCTGTCGCTTGTTGCATCGACCCTGATTACCTTGTATTCAGATACAACATATCAATATCTAATAATTTTATTTTGAATCGTTAAATAAACATTTTTATGTTAACTTTGATACAGGCAAAATGTAACATAGAGAAATGATAACTATAGACCCCCATGTATGTTTGGCACCAATATTTAGGCCTTTAATTTTGAGTCAGAAAGCTGACATTTCGTACGTAAGCTCTGCAGCTAAAGTGTTTTAAATCGGCCTACAGACACGCCCACAATCAGGCTAAATGTGCAACTACCTCGAGTACATTCAAAACTGTTAGACGCCGCGTAAAGCTAAAATTTAACATTTAGCATCTCCTAATGCTAAATAAGACTAAAGAAGATAAGAAAAAGCCCTTGTGGGCGAGGCATCGATTGAAAAAGTCGAAATGAAATTCAAATGAAATTTATTAAATATTTTTGTTCCAGATCGAAAAATGTTTACTTAACATATTATGTAGAAATTAATTATTGGTTCTACATTGCGTTTGTACAAAATTTAGGGCCACGCCCTCATTTAGAGTCAGAATTGAAAAAAAAACCTTTATTTTTTTAGAAAAAACGTGGATTTTGACTGCTTTTCAGCCTTACTAAGGTGAGAGTAAGAAATAAAAATAAGCACATGAGTTACCTCGGATTCTATGCCAGATTTCATTCATGCAAAGTTTCTGGCCACGCCCATTTTAGAGGTTGATTTGACATAATATTTGAGTTTTGAACGACAATTTTATTTTTTGCGATTATTTAAGCCGCAAACTTGGATATTTCTATGCTTATATTGACTTTCGGTTATGGTAGTTGAGCATGCCATGTCCCTTCAAAACCAGTGAGCTGCAGTGTGTACGCAGAAGTTACGGTCCGTAAAACAAACCGTTGAATACCCAATCCTATCCCACATTGTATAGTTATTGGCATAGTTATTTTTTGACATTTTATAAGTAATGCAAACTTCCAAAAGGTGCGTGGTCCAACCGCCCCCAATTGTAAACTATTAATTATAAGATATTTCCACAGATATTTCCAAGTTACACCTAATTGTACGTAAAAATGCAATTTTTTGGTTCAAATTTAATATTTTAGAAAAATCGACCCCTAAAAGGGGGCGTGGCTAAAAACTTTATATGAACAAAATCTGGATGGAAGTATTGTTTACCTACCCAGCTACTTTTTTTGTTTCATGCTTTCCTAAATTAGACTCAAGGGCAGTCGAAATTAAGTTTTTCTCGAAAATTCTAGGTTTTTCTTCAATTCTGCCTCCAAATGTAGGCGGGGCCCAAAGTCTTGTATGAACAAAATGTGGAACTAAGCGTTTTCTACATAAAATATTAAGCAAATTTTTTCGAATCGAATTTGTCTTTTTTGTGTCTTATATTCACTAAGAGATGTTAAATGTCAAATTTCAGCCTTTAAGAACATCTTACAGTTTTGAAAATTCTGGAGGTAGATGCACATTTAGACCGATTGTGGGCGTGTCTTTGGGCGGATTTCAAAAATTTTTACACTTGTACTGCTTCGCATGACGTGCCGCCGACGAACGAAGTTTCAGCACCCTAGCTCAAAATTTAAGGCCTAAAAAACATGTGACATACAGACGGACGGACGGACATGGCTCATTCGATTCAGAATTCGGTCTCGATCATATGCCCTTAAGGTCTACCATTATTATTTCACCGTGTTACAAACTATGTGACAAACTTAATATACCTCCTATCCTATGGGATGGGGTATAAAAAAAAAGACTAAAAACGTTATAAGGAATAAAATATTCTTTTTTGTTAATTAATGAGCCTTTGTTACTGGAAGAGCAATGCGAATTCCGGCATGGCAGAGGCTCAACCGATCAGCTTTTTACTCTAAGGGTTATTCTTGAGAAGACCTGGTATTATACCTAACCAGTCTACGCATGATAAGTATATTTGGAAAAGGGTTATGATCGGGTTCCTCGGGATAAACTCTGGAGAGTTTTGCAGGACTATGCACCTCTTCTGGGAGCAACTCAGTCTTTGTATGGGAACTGCAGAAGTTGTGTTCGAATAAATGGCGTCGAGTCCTGTCATTTTGATATGTGCGTTCGACTTCTCAAGGGCTGTGTTCTATCGCCTCTCCTTTTCATGGCATATATGGACTGGATTGTGAAATGCAGTCTTGGTGAGGAATATTTCGAAATGTCTGACGTTAGGAAAAGCCACCTGCTCTTCGCAGATGATTTAGCTATCCTGCCATCTCCCTAGGAGGAACTTCAGCAAGCACTGGATGGGCTTATGTCCATCTGTGGTGAGGTTGGGATCAAGGTAAACATGAGCAAATCCGAAGTGATGGTTGTTTATACCCGACCCAGGATATATTAAGTTTTCTGTATAGTGTGTAACGCAGTGAAATAATCACCGTAGACCCCTAAGACCTTTTAGATATATGAATAAGACCGACAGAAGAATTGTTTAATCCACTTCTGTCCGTCCGTCCGTCCGTCTGTCAGTCTGTTCGTCCGTATGTAAACATTTTTTAGGCCTTAAATGTTAAGCTAAAGAGCTGAAAATTTTGTAAGTGAACTAAAAGTCCATTGGACCAGACCGAGTTTGAATATTAGTTGAGTCCGCCCACAGACGCGCCCACTACAGGCCTGTATGTACGACCATCTCCAATTTTAAAAAATAATTTTTTTACACTTTAGCTTTGTTAAAATGGTGCTAGCACACTGAGTTTTAGTATGTGACATTGCTTTGTAATTGTCTTTGAGACAGCAGAAAAACGTTGTCGTTTACATTGACCACGCCCACTTTTTAAATAATTTTAATTTTAAGTGGCTGAAATCTGATAAAAAATTATATAGCATTTTCTAAATTTTTTGTTTATATTGTTTATATCTCCGCCGACTTTTGTGGGCGTGGCTCAGAAAAAAGTGATTTTGTTTGTTAAAATGACGGTTAATTTTTCCAAAATGTATTCAACCACCTAGCGTTAAACATTCAACAGTTATATCTTACATCCCGCCCACTTTTTGGAAGCGTGGCAGGTTTCTTTTTGGTAGGGTCGGGTATTTTGCAATCCGTCGCAAACGGACTGAAGCAGCTTGAGATAAAACAGGTGCTCAAGGTGAACCAGGGCCACCTTCTCAACAATGTATGCTCTGTGTGTTAATTTCTTAATCTACAAAGGGACCTAAATTTTTTTGCCGAATTCGAACGGCTTTGAGAAGTTTTTCAAAACTTATGTTACTTTCAAAGGCTTTTTGTCAGGCCCTGGGGCGGGGACCGTTAAAAAAGAACAAGTCTTTATTTTTTAGGGGACTATGGCGGGATTCGAACCCAGACCACCAGCGCAGTAAGCATACACTACACACTAACCACTACGCCGCGGCACCCTCTATATATGGTCGTGAGATTTGGGCAATGACCGAAAGAATTAGATCGTGGCTACAAGCTGCCGAAATCAGGTTTCTGAGGTGCGTTGCTGGTGTTACTCTTACTCATACGGGTGGAGTGAGAAACGTCAGAATTTGTATTAATCTTAATATTGAGCAGCTATTTCTCCAAGTGGAATAATAAATTCTTCGATGGTTTGGACACGTTGTTCGCCTGCCTCCCAACAGACTTCCTAGACAGGTCATGTTAGCTGAGATGCGAGAGCGTCGTCCCTCTGGTAGGCCAAGAGACAGGTGATGGGATCAGGCTAAGAATATCTCCGAAACCCGTCTGGCGATCGCGCCTGTGTCTCTTCAGTTGATGGCGGAGGATCAGGAACGATGGAAGAACCATTTAGCAGCCCTTGCTCCGCGACCCTTCTAAGGGTTGGGCAAAAGTATAATTACTTCTGCGCGAAAAATTGATAACGCTGTTTTGTAGTAGGTACAATAAAAAAAAATTATTATTCACTAAGGAAGGGAGGCGTCTCTCTTCCCCTATTTAGGTTGGTGGGGCAATTTTAATTTTAATCAAATTTCTCATAAACTATAAGACATAAATCCATCTAGTTTTCAGCTTTTGATTAAAAATAAATGAGGACAAAATATGGTGAAAAAATGAAGATATGGTTTAAAAATTTTTAATGAATACAATTATAAACTCTTTAATGATAATTTGAAGGTTTACTTTTTTCAAAATTTTTTTTATTAAAATTAATTGATTAAAAACAAAATTATAGAAGAGACTTTCAGCTTCAAAAAACTATGTCACACTTAATTGCAGGTATTACCGTTCTTTTAATTTTTTTTACTTTAAGTGCATTTTTTGAAAATTGCTCGTTAAAAAAAATGTAATGGCAACAAACGCCACTATCGATTTTGGAGCCTGAGTAAGCAAGCATACCCCGCCCCATATATTTATATTAAATATTACTTTTTACTGGCATTGCTTTTTCTTTGCTATAATAGTTAAAACTGCTCAATATTTGATAAACTTTTCACCCACTAGGTCACGTTCGTGGTGGAAATTTAGACTAAACCCCATAAATGTTTGCCCATTGTCCTTTTGCGGCTCAATTTATTTCATCTCTTTCCAAAACTGTTTTATCCAAATCATGTTGAAAGCTATTTATGTAATCCTCTACAGGTGTTGCTTGCTGGAAAATTCAAAACCATACCAACATCGGTAACTATTTTAACTCAAAATCACGTTATTGCCACATACAATGCCAATAATTTAAATCAAACTACATAATTCTAAGAAATTCCCTTTGTTAAGTGCCTGCCACCTGTTATTTTCGGATTTCCAACGAATTTCCTTTATAGTCCCAAATTGTAATGAGTCCCTCAAATGTAATATTCAAAATCCCCAAAAACGTATTAGGGTTTCTTTTCATCGGAAATGAGATAACTTAACTAAATTTATTGCTCACTATTCAATAACCCTCTTAAGGGGCGCCAAAAAAGTTATTTTTTCCCAGAATAAAATAACATTTTCAAAATAATATCATTTACCTAGGAGGTATCTGGCCTAAAGAGGTGCTTGCTGTGTGAATACTTTCCATACCGGCTTTTAAGGTCTCAATTCAATGGACCTGCACGTGCTATACTAATAACACTTTCATCACCATACACCGAAATTCAATAGAGATTTTCTTTATTTTCCCTGGATAAATATTGATTTCCTCGTTTTTAGTTTTTCAAAATCCCTTTGCCGGAAACAGAGGGGAACTCTATGAAAATTTCCGGTTGGGATCCAAAAGTGATTGATTGACTTGCTAAGAGGCTGACTTCTTTTATCTCGGGGTGTCTACTTTGGGGTGATAAAGGTGATTTGTATATAAGTAAAACTGCTTTGTTTAACCTTTGATCCTAAATGTGTACCTTTAGCCAAAATGAGTGCCTAGACACGGAAGTCATACACAAGTGGATGTTGAGGTGGTGGCTTTCGAAATCCCGATAGATGGATGGATGGCTATAAGATCTATTCAAGAATTCATTTTGTTTATCCATGCTCAGAAAGGGCAACATCTTGTTTGTCTTGGGGATATGGAAACTTGGTGAGGTTATATTTATGTGGGATTTTTTTTTTAGCTGATTGATTTGAAATAGTTTTTTTTTTCAGTAAGAAGAGAGAAACATTTTTGGCATTTTGCATTTTGAAAAATTGAATCCAACGATTCTGAACTTAGAATAGTTTCGCTTCGCTACAAAAAAAGAAATTCGAAAAATCTCAAGAACGCTATTCAACTAGTTTGTTAAAGTGGACAAGAAATGCAAGGCTGCTGACACTTAAGAAGACTCAGAAGTTGTTATCTGTTAAGCGAACTCTTCAACGTATTAATCTTCCAGCTAAAATAAAAACTATATGAAGCACCTTGTTGCTGTTGCTATTTTGGTGAAGATAACGAGTGCCAAAAGCAAATTTCTGAAATAGGGAATTCATGTTCGGAGCTTATTATGCCTAACATGAGTCATACGAGCATTCTTTATCAGGTGCTAAAACTAGGATTTATATCAAAAACATAAATCGGTGCAGGCATATCGAAAAATACAAGCTTAAAAAGTTGGATTTATTCAACATAGTTTTAAGAAAAAATTGCCAAATAATGGTTTTGGTTTTTTCTAACCGTCGGCGTATTTGCAAGTTACAAAGGTCTTAATTGAAAAGTTGAAATATTCCTATTTATTGGAAGGATAACAGGTACTGAAGTTACAGTTGCTTAGAAGTCTGCCAGAAACAACGCTGACATCTGAGCCACTTTAGAAAGTGGCTGTAAAGACTGTAACTTAAGAACCTGTTATCCTATTGTTTACTGGGAAGTTTTCAACTTTTCAATGAGAATTTAAAAAATGCCTTACGCCACATGGGAAATACCATACCAAAATCCATGAAAAAATCAGTAGAGAAGTTTTGACTTCTAGACAAAAAATTTTTTTTTCATGGATTGATGTCAGACCACCCATTATTACAAAAGGATTTCGATTTTTGGCCACATTTTGACAGGACTATAATCAGAAAGTCTTTCTTTCGCAATTTTCCAAGACAACGACTTTTCGTAAGTATGTATCACTTCTTGATAAACTTTTAACTAAAACTTCATAAAATCGACTCAATGCTTGCCAATACTTTTGATCATCCCACCGTGTGTTAATTCAAAATCTGGCTTCACTAAGCCTCAAGTCGTATGTGTTGTATACATGCGGGATCATTATAATTAAAATCATTGACACAATCTGTATCGCGGGATGACATCAAGTCAAAGCCAAATATGGCAAATCTCCACCATTGCATGCAAATTCGACATCATTAATCTCTTGCCACGTTGACGCTTCAGTCATTAGCCATGGCGTTTCATTCATTTCGACGTTCGCTTAATGGCAGAACGCGCCTCAACCCGACACATGTGGGTGTCTGTCTGTCAGAAATCGTTTCTCCTGCTGGGTGATGTTTACCCACGAGAACGTGATTTGTACCAACAAAATCACAAGCAGGTGAATGAATCGGATAGCTTTTGCCTATAGTGCCTGTGCCTGATGTTGGATTTAAATAATTTCTCTTTAGCAAAAGAGAGAAAAAAAAAATTAATCATTCGAACATGAAAGGATTTCCGCTTTGCTAGAGTTGAATGGCTGAAATGGATTTTGTTGTCGAGCATTATTATTGTGTGGTGCAGAGGCGGTGCGATATCAAGACGAAGGAGATTAAATCATACCCACTCATTCCGAGCACTCACCAAAAGTTTGGTGCTCATATTTCGACAAAATAAAAAGATGAAGTCATAACCGAAAGTTTGGAAACAACTTTTCCTCTTGACGTCAGGCTAAAAAAATAAATATCGGCCCGTCCTTCGCGTTAAAGTGATTAATGGCCAAGAGAATGGAGTGTTTTTTTTTGAACCCAGGAGCAGACTCCTTTAGGCGAGCGTTCCAAGAGATTCAATAAAACTCTCGATGATGTGGACTTATTGGTCATAAAGAAAAATTTTCGTGTTTTCCTTTACTTTTTGAAAAGTTTTCTTCCCAAGACAAACAAATTGGGGAAAGTGTGCAACTTTAAACACAACACAAATGGGTAAAAGCAGAAAATCATTTCAGCCATTCATGGAGTTGTTTGTATGTGTAATATGTGTATATGTGTGTGTTCATAAAAATTTGGGCACTTTAATGGCACCATAAATCAATCGACCACTGTCCGTATAATGTTTGCTTGGTGAAAGTTTCAAAAATTGAAATCGTCGACACGGTTTGCCTTTTGCGTGGCTTATTTCGGTTAATGTGGTTATAGTGGGGAAAAAAAATCATTGAACTGAAAACATTTTCCACAAATGCAGCAGCTCTTTTGATTGAGGTTAAGGTCATGAGAATTTTGTTTGACTTTAGATTCAATCCTGATGGCTCATGCAGGCCTGGCCAATTTTTCAATATAGGTACGTAAAGCGTATTTATTTTTCTACGCTTTCATTTCAATATAACCCGGAATTCTTGATTATTTTTTTTTAATTATATGCAAACCTATTTTTTATACACATTTGAGTTTATTTTATATACACACCTAAATTTATATACACATTAAATTTCCAGGGTAAATTTTTCGGGACTTAGCTTCTTTGCAAATTCTATCGGAGGGTGCCTTGAGAGAAGCCTCAAAGCAGTGAAGTTTCCAATATCTGCACAAGGAATCGGACATTTCCTTGGATTTTGTGAAATTCTGTTATCAAGGCTTAGGTTAGGTAAGATTAGGTTGATGGAAGCCCTTTTGACAATAGTCACGGCTCACTTAGACCAGCAGTTGGGCCCATTGTGTCCATATTGGAACACCTCTTAACACCTGGAACGAACAGAAACAAAGCTAAGAGTTCCGCCCTCTTGAATCCATCCGGATTTGTATACAACTCTTAGGAAGTCCTTTAGACCTATATTATTTAGAGTTATCAAGGCTTGCTTCCTTCTTTGGTCCAGGTATGACTATCTTACAGAGCATAGGAAGCCATTTAATTGGTTTTTGCTGCGCGGGCTTGAAGGCACCAGTTATTGCAATATGCATCAGACACCATGGTTCAGGTCTAAGGTCGCAAGCTTTCCTAGCTTTCTTAAGAACTTTTGTTAGAAGGCAAGCGCCATGTCGCCGGCGTAGTTGAATTTTCAAGTAGATGTGGCTGGGAAATCGCAAGTGTATATGTTGAAAAGTGCAGAACCGAGCAATAAGAGTCTTACGAGAGTCTTATAAGAAGTTGTTCTAGACTTGTAGAGCACATCTCTCGAGAGTACGTTTGTTGAGAATAACCCTTGGGAAGGCCGTTATTGAGTTTTCTGGTTCTTTTGTGGTTGAGAAGAATTATAATTGAGAGAACTTTTAATATCCCGTCACTAAGCAATTTTTAGCGCTTGGGATGATCTTGCCAATCTTGTACAGGAGGATCTTTTTCTACATCGTCTCGTAGGGTGTTGTAAGATCCACGAAGCTAACCCAAGTTTTCATTTTAGTTAAAAATGGGTTTCTATGACATTTCTATAAGAGCAACGACTTGGTCGGTGCTTCTTCTGGGTTTCCTAAAAGCTGATTATTCGTCCGGATTAGGTTTTCGATGTTACTGCTTATTCGGTTCAGTAAAACAGGACGGATCATATGTTCTGAAAGTTTTAGACCAAGTGACAGGAGTGCAATTGGACCGTAGCTTTGTCGAGCATCTTCGGATTGCTCAAGCTTGGCTTGAGAGCACCAATTATTTTTAATTTCTTGAAGGCCTAGGTAGCTCGGCCAAAGACAGCATCCTGCAAAAGGCCCGCGCAAACTATTTCCTTACTTTTGGACCACTGTGATTTGAAAATGCCGGTTATATTCTGCGCCAGCTGCAGTTCCAATTTTTATTGAAAAGAAGGGCGAAAAATCAACTTCGGGAATTTTTGCATATTTTTAAAACGAAAAAAACGCAAAAAAAATATTGGATGCCAAAAAAACAGTATTTGGGCCAAAATATTTTAATGCATTTTCCGAGAAAAAAAAAAAACGCCAAAAGCCTGTACGGCGATTATATGGCTTTGATTTCCGTTATAAATTTTTGACGTAATTTCCTTTGTCGTATTTCCACGGAGTTAAAGTCTTGATCAGCCGATTGTAGCGAAGCAATTGTAGGTCTCAAGCATTCTCGGGTTCCTTTCTTTAAAAATGTCATTGTTCCATTATCGCACATATACTCATCTTCACAACTTGGCCATAAACGTACGGCTCCCTGCCTTTTGATCGACGAATGTTTTCCAAAATAATAAAAAACAAGTGAGTAAGTGCAAGAGTTCGTCTGTGACAAACTTCTATATACCCGACCCTATATACCGTGTAACACCAAATCTTAAAATTTTTTGGCCCGAATTTGTATAAGCCACGCCCCCAAAAGTGGGTCTGGGCTGAAAATTAGAATCAATTAATTGTTATTTCGTTAGACTCATGACAAAATGCGTTAAAGCCGAAAATTACTTTGAAAGAAAACATTTTTTTCCTAAAAACGCCCCTAAAAGTGGGCGGAGCTCAAAACTTTGTATGGACCAAACTTTGCAAATGGTAATATCTTTAATATTTGTATTAGAATTTTTTTTTCGATTTGGAGTCAACTTTCCGAAAAATCGGGTTTTTCATGTTCTAATTTTTGGCTTGTTAAAGGTCTTGGGCCAGTATTGCTCAGTAGCAAAATTTAAGTTCCTATGACTTTTCTAACTTGACCAACAGGCTTTTTGAAAGAAAATGTGAAATAGAGGCTGTCAATTGTTGACGGATTTAGCCAAATTTCGCATTTTGTCTGTGTAGCAGGGGATCCAAGCCGTGTAACAAGTTTCTCTAGCTTGAAGACCTAAGACCTTCACACATACAGTCGGACAGACGGACGGACATGGTTTAATCGATTCACCTGTCGGTCTCGATCATATCTTTAAAAGGTTTTAAGGGTCTACGGTGATTATTTTCCTGTGACACAAACTATGCATTAAAATTAATATACTCTCGGTCGGGTATAAAAAAGCCACATTAAAGTGCTTTATCGTCCCAGGTTTAAATCCCTGACCGGGGCAATTAAAAACATTTTTCATGGTCCGGATTGGGCAAACATTGTGAGTCCCCTTCGTGTGTGTAAAAACACCTGTAGCACTCACAGCATGGTTGTGAGATGTCAAAGCTATGGCTATGGCTCTTCTAATCTGGAAGTACAAGATTGTTTTCTAAATATCACTCCCGAAACCGAAAACTGACAATACTCCTTTCATCATACAGGTCTGAAGGAAGGTTACAAAAGATACCAACTGACTTATGTAAATTAAAAATCTAATTAATTCAAATTTCATTGCACATATGTTCTCCATTGAATTGCTTCCACACAATCAATTGTCCTTCAAAGCAGTATAAATTCATTGTAACCATACCCACTCCTCAACCAGAGGACGCAAATAATGAACAGAGAAAAATCATTCTAATTGCCGAAACCACTTAAGCTAAGTAGGTACCTTATGCAAATGCCAATCAACGTTTTAATCACATTTTACCAAGGGACCATCAGAGAATCTCATTTATCCGCTCAATCAACCTATCTTCGCTACTTTTACTGTAAACATAATCAAAGTTTATTCCACCATTTTGGATGCATTAACAACAGCACTCGCTCTCTCTCTGTGTGTATATCATCAAGGACCTTCTGGCAGGCTGTCTGTCTGTCTGTCTGCACATCTAACTGATTTTATCGATGAATTTGAATTCCTCCCTTCATATGATTGTTCGTCGTAAGAACAAGGCAAAGCAATTGTTTGCATAATTTATCCTACGAAAAAAAAGGATTTATTTCGCCTTTAAGCAGGCTAGAATGAGATGAAGAACATACAAGAAGAACTTTCCGCCGAGGAGTTTTGTATCCTATTTCATAGGGCATATTTAGTGTGAAACCTGCAAAAATCGTACATGGAAAAATAAAAACTATGATCCTAAAGACGGGGTTGCTATTAGATGACACATTGATCCGCCGATTCGCACACCAATTTCAGGCAGGAATTTGAAGTTTTGGTAATTTTGGCGCTTTATATTCAACTTAGCTTAATTAATCCCAAAGGCAGTAGGAACTAACGGGTGATTTTTTAAGAGCTTGAGAACTTTAAAAAAAAAAAAACACAAAAGATTCGAAAAAATTAATGAAATATTTATTTGAATCGATAGTTTGAACCTTGCAATTTAATGTTTAAAGATAATTTCATGCAAATGTTGACCGCGGCTGCGTCTCAGGTAGCCCATCCGCTGAGTCCAATTTTGGCATACTCTTTCACACATATCGGCCGGTATCTCACGAATGAATGCATGGATGTTGGCTTCCAGTGCGTCAATCGAAGCGGGCTTGTCCCTATAGACATTAGCCTTGACATACCCCCACAAAAAATAATCTAATGGTGTCAAATCGCACGATCTAGGCGGCCAATTGACCGGCCCGAAACGTGAAATTAACTGTTTACCAAACTCGCCGACCATAAAATGGAAGCAGCGCGCTTTGAACATTTCGAACCGAGCACGAATTTTGATAGTAAAATTCAATAATTTGCAAGCGTTGTTCATTTGTAAGACGATCCATGGTTAAATTGCAAACCAAACTGAAGCTGTTTGAAAGTGACAGAAGGTACTAAACACACGTCAGCTGTCAAAACCAGTGTTGCCAAAACCAAACCAGCTAAAAAATCACCCTTTAGAAGCAGTATGAAAAATAGGCTAACATTTTTTTTACTAGTCTCCTAATTGGCCACTTCGCTAAGAGATGTTATAAGCCCAAGTCTTAAGCTACGCATGCTTAAGTGGAATATTTCGGTAAGCTTAGTAAGGATGGATGGGGTTGAACCACGACCTGTATCAATTTAACATGTGAACATATGAATATGGTATATAACAAAAAGGGAAACGAATAGGGTATGCAGCTGCTCGTTAAAAATAGAATGTAGCTACCGCTGGCCGATTTTTCATAACTTCCATTCTTCAACGTCATTGAAGATCAACATCAAGAGAACGAGAGAGACAAAGACCATCCGATGTGAAATGATTTGGATAAACAGAAAACCAACTGTAAGAATGGGCTATCGACACGATAATTAAAAACTTTTCAATTGAATTCTAAAGGAAGGAAAGAAGAGAGAGAAAAAAACAAAGGAAATAACTGAATCAAAAACGCCAAAAGCCTGAGGAAAAAGTTTGTTCTTCATTTATCCGTCAATTACTGCAAATATTGGGTGTCCATCGTTTTTTTTTTGTAAAAAAAATCAAGAAAAGAGAAAACGGGTGATTCTTCTTTAACAAGGTTCCTTCTTTATTGGCTTTCTTTGGCAAGAAAAATAATATCTATTTTTTAGTTAATTTTATGAACAGACTTTTTTTTATACAAGGCTAGGAGGGGTAAGACATATACAGGTACACAAAACCATATCAAAACCAGTGAGTAGATGCAACAGTGCATACTGAATAATGTATTAGCTTCGGTCCACAGTATTCCTATTCCTATTATCCTTCCCATTCCTGAATTGTTTTTTTTTTTCTATCCCATTCCGGTTACCATTCACGATTCACGAATCATTAATTAGCTAAAAACATATTTTATTTTTTAGGTAGGTAAAAGGTTTTTTTTATTTATTTTGTAGAAGGGGCGTTGGCCTGTCCAGCTGCTATAACCAAAAATCAATATAAGCAAAGAAATACCTATTGAAGTTTGCCGCTATTTTGAAATAAAAAATCCGTGCGCAAAATGTGATTACAAAAAAACCTACTGTTCCGAATTATTGCTTTATTTAGGCTTGTGATGCAGGAACATTTTTGTTTTATTTATGCATGCAGAAAATCAGCCTAAGAGAAGGCAAAAAAAACTATCCAGAAAGTTTAAAAACGTGGGAGGATCTAGTTTTGATCGTAATTTATCGTCGAATTTTTGTGATTTGTTTGACCCTAGCCGATTGTTCCCCAGGATAAAAAATTTTGTGTTTTCAGATGAATGTCGGTAGTCCCCGGAAGATTTCTCCTCGCAATAAGTGATGTTTTAATGTTGCTCCCCGGGTTGTTAAAACGATTTGGTGGATGTTGCTAGGTACTAGTTGATGGAGCACTCAGACGCAGGTACTGGTCCATCGAACCAACATGAAGCCAACTTACCTTCATTTGGTTAGAGCTCAAGTGATAAAGAGCTTATATGTTTGACACTAACCAACTTGTCTAAACTCAACGACAAATTAATTGCGACCACGCAATGGGGACGTTTTTCGCTTTTTTTTTTAATGCCAATCAAAATACACTTATGCAAGAATACCGCGCACAAAATTTCAGCATCCTACGACAGTTTTGATTTTTCATGCTTTTAAACAAAGTGGGCGTGTCAGTCGGTGGATTTTAAAATTCTTTACACTTGTACTTCTTCAGGAGTTTGAAAGGTCTAATATCCGGCCTAGCTCAAAATTTAAGGCCTAAAAACTACCGATAGACTCCCGGAGAAAGAGGCGGACGGACATGGTCTCATTTGACTCACAAATCGGTCTCGATCAAATGCCTTTAAGGTCTTGGGGGTCTACGATGATTATATCTCTTTCTTACAAACTATGAATAAAGCTTAATATACTTCCTATCCTATGGAATGAGGCCTTATAACAGAATAAGATAGAATTAGATAAAAAACAGAAATTTGAAAGCAATTTTATTTCGAAGAAAGTAGAGCTTTTGAATGTTTTAATTTTGAAAGCGGATTTATGACCTATGGTCTATATGTATGAAGGGTAGAAGGCACATAAGTTCGGTAAACAGCCGCTCGCCTACATTCCAGAATCATCACAGAAGGCCGCGAACCAGACGGCCCTCCAGAGCTCGCTGAAGCTCCTCTTTGCTAAGTAAAATTTGGGAATAAATGAGGACTGAGGTGGAAGTTCCAAAAATCGACAAAATGTTGCCTCATAGATTCACAGTCCTTGACTTCATATCTGATTCCATGCACTTAATGCCTGATTGATTGTTAGAGTAGGTACGACAATTGTCTTGTTATCGAAACTGTCTTTTCAGTTCGAAGGATTTGACTAATCGCAAGAAAAATTCAAGTTCTTTCTCCCACGTCCGTGTTGCAACTGCTCTGTTATCATTCACATTTTTCACATTTTTCCAGTAATGTGGTTTGGAGTCCTGCTGAAACCGAATGTCAAAAATGTCTAGTTTTTAGCTGGTGTGAAGATGGTGTATGTAGACACACCACTGAGACTCCAAAAAGACGAGCTTACAAGGTCTTGCATATCACAGCGCGGACTTCCTTAATCGGACAGCCGTTTAAGCTATCGAGCTGTTAAAGTGGTCGCCTAGGATCACAATTTCAACACCGTCTGCTTTGAGTGGAGTTATGATCAGGTTTTCCCACACCTGGTAAGGTTTTCGCTCCCTACTGTCTTTCAGAGTTTACATATTACAAGATCCAGAATGAGCGGAGAAAGGACACTGCTGTTTTCCCTTGCCCTGTTCCCAATCGGCACATACATCTCCAAAATCAATTTGATCCTTCAATTAGTGACTAGAATGTGTTCAATACACTTCTACCTAGATTAGGAAGCTGTGCACTATTGCGTGTATTTTGATGTTTATTTGCTATTCCACAGATATGGACTATATTCATTTAGTTTGATACAGGCGAAAATTTAACACAGAGAAAAAATAACGATCGACATCCATGACCTTAAAGGCATATATTCAAAACCGAGTTGATCTGAGTTGAATGGGCCAAGTCCCTCTGTCCGTCCGTGTGTGTCCAATTTTAAGGCCTTGAATTTTGACAAAGAAAACTGAAAATTTGTATGTAAACTATCTGTCTTCCGAAGCAAAATAAGTGCTAAAGTTTTTGAAATCTGCCACAGACACGCCCACAATCGGTCTAAATTGGCAACCACATCCAGTGCTTTCAAAACTGTAAGACGTTCTGAAAAGCTGAAATGTAGAATTTCTCATCTCCTTTTATATAGATTATAAGGCATGAAAATAAAAATAAAGTCAGCACAGCAGACTGCCCCTTGTGGGCGTGGCTTCGATTGAAAAAGTAATCCTTCAAGTGCAATTTATCCAAATTGGTTCTACATAAGTTTATACAAAGTTTTAGGCCACGCCCACATTTATGGGCAGAAATAAAGAAAAAACTATAATTTTAAGGAAAAACACGGGTTTCGACTTCTTTTTATTACCCATCCCATAGGATAGGGTGTATATTAAGTTTGTCATAAAGTTTGTAATGCGGTGAAATAATAATGGTAGAGCCCCAAGACCTTAAGGGCATAATGATCGAGACCGAATTCTGAATCAAATAAGCGATGTCCGTCCGTCCGTCGGGATGTCACATGTTTTTAGGCCCTAAATTTTGAGCTCGGATGCTGAAATTTCTTACGTAAGCTCCACGTCATGCGAAGCAGTACAAGTGTAAAAAATTTGAATTCCGCCCACCGACACGCCTACTATCGGTCTAAATGTGCAACTTCCTCCAGAGCTTTCAAAATTGTAAGACGTTCTAAAATGCGGAAATTTGACATTTAACATCTCCTAATGAATGTAAGTCACGAAAAAGAAAAATTTGATTGGTAAACCTCCTCCAGTGGGCGTGGCATCTATTTTAAGGACAAATTTTCAAATGCAGTTTACTCAACATTTTGTTCATACAAGACTTTGGGCCACGCCCACATTTGGAGGCAAAATTGAAGAAAAACCTAAAATTTCCAAAAAAAACTAAATTTCGACAGGCCTTGAGCCTAATTTAGTAGAGCATGAAAAAAAAAATGAGCAGGTTAGGTAAACGAGAATTCAGTCCAGATTTTGTTCACAAAAAGTTTTTAGACACGCCTCCTTTTAGGGGTCGATTTTTCAAAAACATTGAATTTGAGCCAAAAAATTGCATTTTTACATACTTGTGTTTATAGTTTGTAATTAGGGGCGGTTTGACCACGCCCATTTTGGAAGTTTAAACAACTAATAAAATGTCAAAAGCTAACTTTGCCATCAGCATTTTACAATGCGGGATAAGATGGGGTATTCAACGGTCCGTAACTGTAACTTCTGCGTATGCACACTGTAGCACTTACTCACTGGTTGTAGCAAATTTGGAGCTTTTTATTTCTTCTTTAAGCAGAAATCAGAGAGACCCATTTCAAATCTCCAACTCTGGACAGACAGCAAGTCAGCTATTGTTGGTTCAAGTATAGTTGCATAAAATAAAATAATCCCGTTCATTGGCATTCTTCAAGTTGGGTTATTTTTTCTGAGCTTGTTCATAGAACAGAGTTTTAAATTCTCTGAATCTATTCAATTCTTAGAATTTATTATATCAGACAGACTTTAGTGCGGGTACCGAGAAAAGTTCGGGCAACCATTTTATTAACAAGCCAAACTTCAGCTTTCAAAATTGTAGCATTAAAATAATAGAACAAACCTTCGAACCACACATCGAAAGCACCCTTCGATAAATTGTAATCTGATAGTATCTACCTACGCACTGGGTGCAATACCTGGAAACTACGCAGAAAATGAGTGCAGTCAAATAGATTTTGGAAAGTTCTTCTCTTCGAGAAGGTTCTTCGGGATCGAAATGAAATAATTTGAGTGCCGAGTGAATTCAATGGCAGCAAAATATGTTATTATCTTAGTTTTCAAAACAATACAGCCCAGTGGGTCAGCATTATTTTCGAGCAAATTTGTATTTTCAAAGGATAGCATCAAGTCTGTGTGGCAAAACGGAAGGATCCACACCATTTGTATTTAATAAATCATTTTCATAATGTTTTTCAGCTCAAAAGTTCCAGACTGACTTGCATGGCTTGGCAATAATAATTCCTTAACCCTTATGAAATATGTATCTCCGGGACGACAATTTGATTTATTATCGTAATACCTGTCCAAAACCAGAGACATTAAGCTAATCACCACGCAACTAACAACAATCAAGTCTGTCAGCCTAAAGTATATGGACTCTCTATGGACACTCAATTCCTTCTATTCTGCTCATCTCAAGAGCAAATATAAATCTGTCAGTCCTCGAAAAGTTACGAGTACCCGAAAAACTTATTCAATCCTTGCCAAAACAACACCAACAACACCAATCAATTCGTTTTCCAATTTTATCTACTCTTCGATTTTATTTTTTTCGGAAATAAAACATTTCTCTACCATCAGAGTGTGTTGTGGGTATGCGAAAGAGGAGCATACATCAATTGATTGCCCTACAAACGACACACCAATTCATGGCTAAGGACGAACAATTTCTAAGTGTACGTCGTCGTCGTGTAGGATGTTTGTATCTTAAAGAGCAGTCAAAGAATACGGAAGTGGGTAGGATGCTTGTATGTGGCCCACGCAGTTGTAGCAATAAAAATCGACACCTTTGCTTGCCTAGCAGCGTGAGTTGCCTGTCGGTCTGACTGATTTATTGGCGACAATCTTCGTCGGTTCGGTATACGGGAGTACTGCTGTAGGAGTTTCTGGTCAAATGGCAATTTCCAAAGGTGTTGACACTTAAAAAGGTAAAAAAAAGGATGACGACGGCTAAACAAGGAACAAGGCAAGTATCTGAATACATCATGAATACAGCGGCCAAGTCCATCCACAGGTGCAGTGGAATGTTTGCTCTTATTTTACGATCAAAGTTGTGACTGTCTGTCGTGCTGGGGGGCCCGTGAATTACTTTTATTTGATAAATATGCTGTACCATGAAGAGCAACCTACACCAAAGAGCGAGAAGGATGGAAAGCCATTTTTGTTCTTCTAGCGAATTCCACCCCATATTACTGGGTAATTTTACTGCCGGGTCGTAGCACCTGCGGAGCAGTGATAATGACAGATGGACCGACATGATGGCATGCCGCAGGAGTATCATTTGAGGCTGATATTGCTTTCCTTTTGCGACCATATTCGTTAAGGGAATCGATATCGGTGTTAAATATTTATGGCGAGTCAATGGGGCTCTACTGTCGTGCGGAGAATATGGTGGTGGGCGTTAATGTGAAGGTGTTAGGTTAGGGAGGGGTTGTTATGAAATCGAGAGGCCAAGGGTTAGATCTTAATTTCTGTTAAGGAAACGTGCTGCCACGAACCTAAACGTTATGTTCTTCCTTTCTTGACGGGAATAATAATCACTCCATATGGAGCCTTGATACCGCTACAGAAGTCGTTTTATATGTTCCAATAGTTTTTCTGGATCTTCGTTGTGTGAATCTAATCTAATCAACAGCAGACCCAACTCGCTGATATGGATTTATCAGATTATTGAAAAATGCATTTATGCTTTCACACAATACAGCCAACTACACAGGGTACTTGATGCACAGGTTCTTCTAGTCTCAATCCTCTTATAGCATCACTCTCTCGCTTCTCGTGCACTCTTTCTTTTTTTCTTCTGAGAAGCTAGGGTTTATCACCATTCTTCTGCTTGTAAAGCTCCCACTATTATTTCTTTCATCGCTATTTAAGATTGATACTCAAAGGCTGATACCCTTAAGTAAGACCCGATTGTGCAGAACATTGGCATGGTAGGTTCCGCCTGCGGGGATATTTTATCTTTAAGTCAACTACATTTTTAACAACATTTCCATAAAAACAATATCAAAAGTTATACAGTGTGCTGTAGGTTTCCCTTTAGATGAAATTTTAAATTGTCAAAACACTATCCTTTACCCAAGAATTCGATATTGTTGGTTTTCCTTCTCTCCCGTGTACTGGCTGCCTTTCATTCCTTGAAACACTTTATAAAAAACAGCTGTTGGCTCGCAATACAGACATTTTGTACATCGTCAACCAAACTCTCCCCTATGGAATATTTTGCCAACCATTCATGGAATCTATGTCAACATCTCACATTACACAATTGCACATCATGTGTCCGTCATTTCATTTGAATCGTTCTATACCAACCAAAACATCCACCCTCGCCGCCATCAGGCCGCACCATCGGTCGTGCATTCAACTGCAGGAACTCTGTATATATGTATATGAATGTATGTAGGTATATGCTGCTGCATGTGCCTTCCTGCTTCTGCACTTTGGATATGTGTATTTATGTTGTGTACACAATGGCAATCAACAATGACAAACATAGAAGAAAAAGGACATTCCTTCGGTACGATCCGCGTTGGTGTGTTGTAGGAGTATGGAGAGTATAGATATAGCTATGAGGAATATGTCACGACTTGAATACAGGGGGTAAGTTTCATGCACGACAAATCAATTTACCGGCGTCACCCATGGTGAGGAACTACAACCGCGAGATCCTCTGGATACTGTTTTGTCAAAGGTTGCCTTTTGCATTGTGCTGCTGTCGATTTCAAATATCGCTTAATCTCTTGCATTAAGGGAATAAAGGCACTTAAGGCAATCTATTGAAGGCACACTCTAGGTCTAGAGTTTTTAGTTTTTATAAAAGGACTTATAAGACAATATTATTGCAACGAATTTGTCAACGAAATTAAAACACGATGCAAGGAAAAAACAACAGTTTGACCGAATTTTGAGTGGAATGAGCGATTTCCGTCCGTCCGCCTGCATGTCACTAATTTTAGGGCATTTAATTTTGAGCTAGAGAACTCAAATTCTATAAGTAAACTCTGTCATCCGAAGCAATACAAGTGTTAACATTTTTTTAAGTCCGCCCACAGACACGCCCACAATGGTTGAAAATGTGCAACTACCTCCAGTGCTTTCAAAACTGTAAGACGTGTTGTGAAAAGCTGAAATTCAACACATAGCATCTCCTTATGATTATAAGACATAAAAAAGTGGGAAAGTGCAACAGTGCGTTTATAAAAATTTCAGTCCGTCTGCGACGGATAGCAAAATACCCTACCCTCCCAAAAAAAAAAAACTGCCACGCCTACAAAAAGTGAGCGGGATATAAAAATATAATTGTTGAATGCTTTATATTGGTGGTCGGACTACAAATCCGCATATTTAACTAAAAATAACACTTTTTTAAAGCCACGCCAACAAAAGTGGCAGGTTTCAATGGTGCTTGCGCAATAATTTATGATATTTGACATTGTCTTGCAATTATCTTTGAGGTAGCAGAAATAGTTTGGCCTTTACATAAACCACGCCCACTTTTGAAAAAACCACTAACCTGAAATCATTGTTTTTCAATATAAATTATATGAGATTTGACAAAACTTTACATTACAAAAGTTGTAGATATAAGCATTACATACATACAAGGGGACCTACAATTTTTTGCCGAATCCGAACGGCACTTTGAGAAGTTTTTCAAGACAAGTGATACTCTCGAAGGGCTTGTCAGACCCTCGCGGAGGTGGGAACCGTGAAAAAGAACAAGTCTTTTTTTTCAGGTGACGATGGCAGGATTCGAACCCAGACCTCCGGCGTAGTAAGCACACACACTAACCACTACACCACGGCACCCCACCCTTGTATGTAAAGAAATTAACACACCAGCATACATTGTTGAGAAGCTGGCCCTGGTTCACCTCGAGCTGTTGCGCCACCCTATTTTTTTTTTTTTTTTAGATATAAGCATTTTTTTGTGTATGCCTCAGCCCACTTTTGCGGACTTTGCCTAAAAAAAGTGAGTTTTTTAGTTAAAAAGGCGAAGTTTTAGCCCGAAATGTCTGTGACGGACTAGAAAATACCCTAGCTCACCTAAAAAAAATTGCCGCGCTTCCGGGGGATAAAAAATATTTTATTACAAGGCGGTTACATCAATTTTGGACCGAAAACCCTGCGTTTTGACTTAAAATACACTTTTATTCAAAAACGCCCACAAAAGTGGGCGGCGACATAATAGTCTGTGTATAAAAATGCACCAAATTTGTACACCAACCATTTTTACTTTTATTTTTTTATTTTATTTTATTTTCAAAGGATACAAAACAAATAAATTTAGCAAAATTTTTTGTTATACAATATTTTTTCCTACTTCATACATATTTAAAAAAAAGATGAATTTTTGTTTGGAAAAGAATGTTGTCTAAGCACTGACCACGCCCACTTTTAAACCAGTTTTAAATGGTTAAAAAGTGAGCGTGGTCTTTGTGGGCAAAATTTTTTTTCTAATGCCTTAGAGACAATTCCGAAGCTGTCTCTTATGCCCGAAATTGTTGTTCTGACGCAAAAGTTATATAGCTTAAACTTGATTTAAGTGTTTTTTTTTTGTTAAATATGGTATATAGTGGGCGTGTCTGTGGGCGGATTCGACTAATTTTCAAACTCAATCTGGTCCAATGGCTTTCCAACTCAGCTGTTAATCTTCAGCACTTTAGCTGAAAGCTTAAGGCCTAAGAGTTGCATAAGTACTTACGGATGAACGGACGAAAATGGCTTAATTGATTCTTCTGTCTCGATCATATCTCTTAAAGGTCTTAAGGGTCTATGGGAAGGAGAATATAAATGGAATAAAGACCTCCCTATTCTTTTTATAATTTATATTCTCCTTCCGCGGTCCGTTGCAATGGACCGAAGCCTTTACATATGCATTGTTTCACTTGCTTACTGGTTTTCATATAGTTTCTGCATAGATGTTTTCATATAGTTTTCATATAGTTTTTCTAGAAAAAATTTTATAGTTACAATGACCAAAGACGGAATGACATTATTTAAAGACTGCACAAAATTTGTTTTTAACACATCAAGGTGAAGAGCTTTACCTTTTCATATATGTCTCGAAGGGATGAACACCATTATAGTGAAGCTCGGACACTCGCCGGTAAAACCCATTGCTGAGGTCGTGTACTTTTCATCCATTGCAAATTTCTAGCAAAACCGGTTAATCAGCAGGTAACAAGTAAGTAAGCGCAAGAGTTCGTGTGTGACAAATTTCTATACACCCGACCCTATATATCATGTAACACCAAATCTTGAAGTTTTTTTTGGGCCGAGTTGATGTAATATTTGTATAGACCACGTCCCAAAAAGTGGGCATGGGCTTAAAATTAAAATAAATTAATTGTAATGTCGTTAGAATCATGAGAAAATACGGCTAAAGCGAAAATTATTTCAGAAAAAAACAGTTTTTTCCTAAAAACGCTCCTTAAAAGTGGGCGGAGCTCAAAAGTTTGTATGGAGAGAACTTATATTCCTCAACAAAATATTCGCAAGCAAAATATTCGTCAAAAAACCTTTTTTCGGTTTGGAGTAAACTTTCCGAGAAATCGGGTTTTTAAAGATTTGACATGATCTGACATAGAGGTTATTTCACATTGAAGCATTTCACATTGGTAGCTAAGAAAATCCTTCGCGACTGACCTCTGGGAGGCATGCATGCTGTGTGTGCTTTTCAAGTGTTGTTGCACTCAAATTGCCTTAAACCTACAATTTTTTTTGCCGAATCCAAACGGCAAATTGAGAGATCCCAGAGGTGGAACCATAAAAAATTTGTATTACTCTGGTCAGGATTCGAAGTTACCATTACTGTCAACTACTGAAATACAGCCATATTCGTTGAGTGAATCGAGTGGGTGTGCTCGTTAAGTCAAAAGAAACTGCCACGCATCCAGAAAGAGAGCGAGATTTTAAAACATAACTTTTGAATGGCTTATAGTAGGTTATTGCACACATTTTGGACTAAAACCCCACCTTAAAAAGGTGAAATGACAAAAAAAAAATACTTTTCTCAAAGCCACGCCCAGAAAAGTGGGTGGAGACATATACTGTTTGTACGAAAAACTTAATCAATGCTAATATCTACAACATTTTTGATAGAGCTTTTCGCCAAATTTCATATTATGTTCGTCATTTTAAATTAAAATTCCTTAAAATGTAGTCAAAGTAAGGGCTAAATATTTTCTATTGCCACATACAGGCCTATAGTGGGCGGGTCTGTATGCGGATTTAAATAATTTTCAAATCTAAGCTTAACTACCAAATTTCAACTCGCTAGCTCAAAATTTAAGGCCCTAGAGTGGTTTACGTACGGGCGAATGGGCAGCCGTACAGACCGACATAGCCAAATCAATTCTCCTGGTCTTTTTCATATTTATAAAAGGTCTTCGGTCTACTGTCCTCGGTGATTATTTATCTGCGTTGCAAACGGTACGTCAAATTTAATATAGGTAACCTGGGTAAGGGTAAAAACTTTTAAAAAAAAGTTTTTGATATCTTTAAAAACAATATTTGCCCTAACATTCACTATAAATCGGGGAAAAAAAAATTATAAAAGAAAAATGCGTTGCCTGTAGCACAGAGCACTGGATAAGTATTTATGCAAAAGAGTCCAACCTTGACTTCTATTAAGAATGTTTAAGACTTGTTCAAACTCCAAGGTAGGTACCCCGAAGTACAGCATGCGGAGTTCTTTTAGAATAGGGCAGACTGCTAAGAAATGAAATATATCCTCCCTCTCTAAAAGGTTGCACAGGTCGCACAGTATTGGTATCTCAGGACGATGCGCCATATAAAATAGGTTCAGTACTTCTCCTCGCATTTTAAAAATACAACTTATTTTTTCGACGGAGTTACTGTTTGTAAAATATGTATTATTTTCTAGTCTGTAATTTAATCTGCTGTAGTAGCTTCTGTGAAGAGACTGTTGAGCTTCGGAGACGAATTCCGCATAAAGTTTGCACCCAATTTCTTTGAGAAGGACGTTAAACTTTTCTTGTAAGGAAGCGAGGCTTTCCGCAGGAAGTATGCTTAAGCTGATCCCATAGTTGCCAGCAAAAACTTCTCATTCACGAAGAAGGTTCCCTTTTGTTGCAAGGATATGCATTTAAATAAGTGGTAGTCTTTCGTCATTCATTGCCATAACTTTGAGTATGAAGTTCACATGAATCTTCGTTTCGAGGATCATAGGCAGAGTTCCGGTCTCCAAATGTAGCATGTAGGCAACGACTCCAGATTACCCCAATTGCGCGTTTATCTTCTGCCGACTTAACTTTGAGATGTCTGCTCAAGTTCAAGTTTAGTGTAATTAGAATTCCGAGGTACTTGTATTCACGAACAGCTTCAACGGATTCTCCACCATAAAACCATTTTCCATTTCGTGAGTGTCTATCGCCTCCATCCTCAAATATCATAACCTTAGATTTATCCAGGTTGACAACCAGATTCCAGGTTAATCCAGTTAATCCATCCATCTACTGTATCCGAAAAAAATAACATGTCGTCAGCGTATTTAAGTCCAGGGATCTTAGTTCGGCCAAAATCGATTCCACCTCCTACATTGTCCAGGATGTCATTGATAAACAGAAGGAGCAACAGAGCGCTAAGAACGCATCCCTGTTTCACTCCCATCGTAGTTTCAATCTCGTCCGATAAGAAATCGCCATCCCACACATAAGCCGTGTTGTTCGCATACAGAGCCTTATGAATTTTGACGAGATACCGTTGCAGTTAAGTTTGCAGAACAATGCATCACGAACAATGGTGTCAAACGCTGCCCGAAAGTCTACAAATAAGCCATAGAGTTTTTTGTGTTTAAGCTTATACGAGCTGACGATATTGACCAGGGCAAATACATGGTCGATGGTTGAGAACTTCTTTCTAAAGCCTGCTTGGAACTTGCTTAATACCTTCTTATCCTCGATCCACCGCGACAGCCTATTAAAAAACAGCGTGCCGAATAGTTTCGCCGAGGTGTTTAGGAAGGATATTCCCCTATAGTTTGATGGCTGCTCAAAGTCTCCATTTTTGTTCAGCGGGAAGATAATTGATTTCTTAAAGCTGTTTGGAACAACAACCTTTATAAAGATTTTGTTATATTCCACTGTAAGAGCAGCTACAAATTCTGATGTACTGTTCTTGTATAGTTCAAACAACAACTATTTACTTTCATTTCAACAGGTTAACAGTTTATCTTATTTAGAATGTCAAAATTAAGAACTAAGGAGTGCATCTAATCTAAGGCATTAAGCCACTTCATTTGCAATTCTGACACTTTAAACTTTCGCCCACCCCCCACCGGGCCGAGGATATAATTCTTTTTCTTCTAAATTGAAGCAAAAACCAAATTTTTTTTTAAAAAGTTTTCTTTTTAAAATCAACGAAGAGTCAAATTGCACCACCCGCTTGTACAGACGAATGCAAGAGTTATTTTAGCTACAGGAAAGCCTTAATCATCCAGATTTATACCTATCAGGATGATCGTCTTTTGCCTGCGAAAAAGGTTGACTGAAATAAATGCTTTTTCCTCCTCTTATGGCGTGCCAACATGTTTAATGTAAAGCTCATCCGGTGTAGGTACACCTCCTCCTGTATTCAAAAGCATCCACACGGTGGAAGCAAACGAAAAGCAATGATGGCTTACAATCTCTTCTTATTTATTTATATTTTTTTTTTAAATATTATTTTACAAAACGAGAATCCTTCAGCCCTGCTGCATGAGTGAATAGCACTTTTCATGTAGAAAATGAAATAACGATGCAGGATATGGATGTCAGATACAATCACACTGATGAGATTTGTGTTTTTTGTTTTTCCCCATTCACGGCCATCTGTCTGTGATGATGATTCTATTCTCCGTTGAATGGATTTTAATAAATTTGCTATTCCTATTATCCCGCAAAAATGGACATTTATTTCTTCGTCCTGTTTCTCTGTATTTGTTTTTTTTTTTTCAAACACAATTGCAGGCAATTTATTGGAATTTTTATTCTAGTGTCCAGGCAGTTCGATGATGGCAAATATTCAAATACAGACCAACGAACCATTAATAGTGTTTACATCCAGCAAAATACAATGACATAGCACCGCCATGGACCTGGAGCCCAGCTCGAGTTGTAGCCTTCTTTGTGCCGCACACACAAGGGGCCTCGAAAAAATTCAAATAATTCCAATTGAAATGTTTTCACGTCCCCAAAAATGGCAACAATTGAATTTCCGATTTTGTATTATTCTCTCTTTTTTGTTGTTGCGTTTGTGAGAGCGTCTCCCATCAGCTACTTGTGCTGATGATGGGGTGTGGGGGCTGCGTGGAGTGGAGAAGAATGGCGGCGGCGGCGCTATTGGGTGCTCGTTTATTTTGCTATAGTCCTTCCACCTGCGACCACTCAACCAACAAATTAGGGGATGATGAAATTATTCATTTGTATACACAAAACTGGGGCTGATCCAATCTAGTATATTTTTGTAAACGAAATAAAAATGAATTTGTATATTGAGTTGGTCGCAACAAAAAAAAAGGAGGCTGTAAGCGAACATGTTTGCTTGAGTAGGTATGAATTTATTTACGTGTAAACAATCTGTGTGTACCTTGGAATTATTAAAGCTATTTAAAAAGGATTATACCGTTGGGGTAAATTTTCAGGTTGGTGTGATGAGTAGTATCTTTTTGCAGACCATCAAAGGCAGGTGCCATAAGTGTCAGCTTGATTTTTAAATTTCTTTGACAGCAAGAAAGGGATTATTTTTTATGGACAATAATTATAAGACGTAAAAGAGGAGAGGTGTATTGATGCACTTTCGTTTTGAAAAAAAAATGAGTTATACATATGGTAGCAGGATAGTAATGCCTTGCTAAGCTTTAACTCGACAGTTCTTTTCAATGTTGATTGGGCCGAGACTTCTTCGGTTCACCTCATCTAATACCTGTCATTTGAGGATAGGCCTACAGTTGCAACATCCTGCTAATGTCCTGTGTGTTATTAATACAATTTCTTTAAAATGCACAAGGAATGTCGTTGTTATGTCTCCCATCCCTCCAATATCGAGCATATATTTGTCACAGACACTTA
Organism: Neoascia interrupta; assembly: GCA_947623515.1. NCBI lineage: Eukaryota > Metazoa > Arthropoda > Insecta > Diptera > Syrphidae > Neoascia > Neoascia interrupta. The sequence continues at coordinate 26,185,593 of OX392463.1, forward strand.
GATACGCAGTGGATGACGTAGGTATTATGACATAAATTACGACATCAATTAACTCAAAATTCATAAATTACTTTCACTAATGCTTTCAATTAGGTATTTAGTATTTAGACCTGACGGATCACAAATCCCCATTAATAACCGCATTAGTTCCTGAAAGGTTACCATTTACCTAGCCCACTTGAGTCCATTTACTGAGCAATTTGACCCATTATACAGGGACATACCTCCCTTTGGGAATACGCTAATTCAATGAATTTCGTGTTAACATACATTAACTGAAGTATCCTTGACGAATATTCAATTTCATCGAGGTGACACATAACCGCCACGCATTGCACCGGCAGATATAATGTTCATCTGATTGTCGTGGCATTAAGGACAATAAAGGACAATCTAATGGCGTTGCATCTGTTCAATATTTAACCTACTGACTGGGTTTGCTCTTATGAGGTGCAATGATCTCCTAATCAGATCTCAGTGTCACCCAACAACGACGCTGTGAATTGCCGAGACATAATCACCCCATCTGTGTTTGGTTTAGATAGTCGCTGAATGACAGGTCGTACCGTGTGGATGCGTTTATGAAAGTTATTTGTGTAGGTTGTCATTGACATTACATGAAGGGGGCAACATTAACGAGTCAACACTAACCCACGATATGGCATGAACTGAACACTGGCTTTCCATTAGCCATACGCCAGGCGAAGATTAATGTTGCAACATGGAGAGGATACCATGTAGGTTTATTCCTTGTGCTATGTTCTGCAGTTCAGATGTTAGTTGAAGACGGTAAGTAGAGACGTTATCAACTTTTCTTGCTAGGATTCCTTATGTTTTCAAGAATTTGTCATTAACTAAGCGATGAAGGGAGAGAGACTACCTAAAGACAAATCTTTATTCTCAAAGCAGTTGTATGTTGTGAGAAATCAATTTCAATCTGCTTTGAATTCGGCAATGGATAGATCGAGCTTATCCGCCTAGGACACATGCGGGTGTGTGCAATGATTTTGTGTTTAAAAATAAACTCTCCCCATTGCTCGGGGCTTTACCACCGTCTAGACACAGCAAAAACGTAAAAGCAATAAGTCTAGATGTATTTCGAGCAATGGTCGTTCAATTCGTTTGACTACCCGAGCGTATATCAGTTGATATTGTAACGAGTGAAGGTTGTGCATACTTTACACAGGCCATAAGGAGAAATTAACTTAGGCATACCAGAAAAAAGGGAGTGCTGGAATCGCGGTTATTTTTAAGACGTTAAGTTGATCTGGTATAGCAACACTCCACCCTTACAGCCCAATTAATTAAATCCGTTATAAAATTGTATTTTAAGAAATTACTTTAACAGTTATTGCAAATATGCCACGCAATCCCTCAAAGAAATTTCAATGCAGCTGTCATTCTTTTACTTCAATAGAAAGTTTAAGACTTTTCTTGAGAGTAGTGTATACGCTGCAAGGCACTCTAAAAATTGGCGCCTTCCACTATACACACACAGGCACCTTATATACTTAAGACAATACTTAATAAGTAGAAGAATCATCGTCGTCATCTCTAAAAGGAATCTCTCAGGCCTTACCAATGAATCGGGACGCCTACAAGTTTGCAGCCGATTCTCCTGGGAGAAGGATGGAGAGATGCATTATTGTTTTAAGATGTGTGATTGCAGAAAAGTGCAGAAAGAAATGAAAATGCTTAACGTGAGCTGCACCTGCCTTGTTGGCTTAATCTCACGTTGGGCAGATCCACAAAGAGGGTAAAGACAAGCGTTTACCCGCCTCAGCATTATTCTATTGCTATTCAAGTCACGCACTGAAGTCACGTTAAGGCGTGATCTTCCTCGTTGCTAATGCGAGGCCTACCCAACGCCTCTACCGGTCTAGAGGTCCAGGAGGCCGAAGGCAGGACATTAGCCACTATGAAGCTCCCACTAGGGGGCCTAGCTCTTTCAGACAGAATGAATCAGGCCGCAGACAAATCCAAAATCTACCTGGCTAATGGGCACTCTGCTTCCAATGGTACCAGAATATAGCCTCCGGTCGAGCTTCGCAACCCGAAGGGCACTTAAAGATGGACAGCCTTAATTTCCCGTGGCCTGGTAGCTACTCGGACGCCCTCTCTAGAATTTCAGAAAAGAAGCAGAACTGCAGCTTCGTTAGGATGCTGACCGACAAGCCGCCAAATGTGAACAGATGCTGCTCGGATTTAACTATAGGGTCCGCAGGTTGATTAAGCCCGTCACCTCACCGAGGTGAGGCAGCCCTACGGGACTAATGCGATGTACACGAGTATCCGCACTAAATGTAGCTGGTAAAAAAGTAAGACTTATAAGAAAACTGGGTGCTAGACTGCTAGGCCGAACGGCTACAGTGTCATCCTGCAATCGTTACCAAATTACATGGTAATGTTCCTACCTTACCACAGCTAAACTTCGACAAAGGCTTTCACGTAGAGCTTAAAGTACCAAAGTCCAGTCACATAGAGACGAAATGGAGAAGAACTTCGACGCTGTCATATAACCAACGGATCCAGCATAGACTGTGGAGTGTGGGCTCGTGTCTACAAAGAGTAACCAAACACTTCATTTTCATACAGCTTGGCGGGTTAAGCTAGAGTCTTCCAGGTGGAATCGCTGGATATTCGAGAGATCTGCACGCAATTTGGGTATGAGACGCAATGTACAAAAAAAAAATTTTTATTTTCATAGATCGGCAAGATTGTATCATGGGTTGCCAAGCAGCCTTTAAAGCTTTAAAATGGGATAAGGATACCATATCCTAAAAACAGGCGCAGAAGTCCCGACACTTGCTTTCACATATCAACGTTTCCAGCATTTGTCGAGGCTCCAGAGTTAGTCCAAACAAACCTTTAGATAAACAGGCAGGGATCTGATCTATACGCCTAGCCCACAACAACGGACAAAACTCCTTGAGGAGCGTTTAAAGAACAAATCCATTCATATTCACTGCAAAAACCCAACTGCCAAAACTCGGGGTTGCCCGATTCCGCCATACCAAGGGAGGACTACATATTATGGAATATAGACACAAACAATTAAAATTGAGCCAAAGACCTTTTTAATTCAATCCGCCATTATATTATAAGAGTTAAGGCTATAATAATTATATTAATGAAGTATTGACCGACTGCAGACAGTGCGGTCATATAGCTGCCGCAATCACGCAAATCTGAACGAGAGAGAAAGGGTCTCAAGCTGTTTTTATGACTGGTATAATATGACTTTCGTAGCAAGAGCTTTGCTGGCCAAGAGCTTTAAAGTCAGCTTCTCCTGGGGGATTGATGGGGCTTTGTTTCTTGTTACTGAAAGCATCAAGGCCGTTAAGTTTGATTTTCCAAAACCATTAGAAAAATTCTAAAATTAGGCTCTTTTATCGAAAATGTTTGTATTCGAATTCGATGGGTCTTTGATTCATTGCATTAAAATTTTCCTTTCGAAAGGTTCAATCCATACTCTGACAATTCTTCAGATCTGGCATCCTCCATATAACTGTGATCATAAGGCATAACTGCCTAAGTCTGTTTTTCAATTTTTACAGGAAATCAGTTTGAAGTTTCATATCGGTATCATTAATCGAGGATTCGCCTGATGTTTCTGATCTTTTTACTAACACTATTGGTTTGACACATCCGAAGTACTACCTTGCACTTTTATATAGCACTTGGGGGTTGCCATAAGTCATACAATAGAAAACAATGTAATTGACAGAAATTGTTGTGAGAACATTTCAAGCAAACATCAAAATATAAGAAATTTACATTTCTCATAGAATGATATGAATTTTAACTAGATTACATATTAGGCTGAAGAAGTATATCATGCACCAGCTTTTATGCTGTTTTTTCTATGAACATTCATCAAAAAACTGACACAGCGTATCGTCGCTCATATTGGGGCCAATAATGACAATAATGCTTGTAGAATTGTAAATTGTTGAAATTTTTCACTTTTCTATGTTCTAGCTGGTCAAATAAGTTAGGTTTAGGCATTCTTGGTCAAGCACTTCAAGTATTTTATCAGCTCGCACTGAAATGCTAATTTTAAAGGTAGAAGTTTAACAGGTATCCTCCCTGGGGTTTAAAACTGTTAAGGTATAAACTACATTCATGGATAAGATAAAAACAGCCTGTAAAATATATATTTCAATTAGCGTCTGCCATGTCAATAATTTCAAGTAGTCAAACCAACATATATCTTAAGAGAAAAGAGAGTGATGGCAACCCTAAATAAATTAGTGCCATGTTTGACAGAAAACACAAAACCTTATAATAGTTCTACATGAAGCTAGACAGTGCTACATTGAACACAAAGTTTCTTAAACGCAACGCAGAACACCTTAAGTGTTACAATGGTGCTATGTTGGCTTTACACAAAACCTTGCACTATTTATTTTATGTAATATTTAATATTTCAAGAAGAGCAATGTTTCTTTTCGTGCTATTTTAATAATTCATTCGAAGAAACGAGATGCGCACCTTGTTTTCTGCTAACTAAATGCACTCAGTTTGCTCATTAATTTCATCACCATTTAATATGAACGAAGTTATTTGTGCAAAAACATCAACACTTTTAAGATTAAGATAGAAATGTGTGTATACCCAATTAAAAGAAAAACCACACCATGACAGTAAAGGGTAAACACCTCGAAAGTGTGTGTGCTTTCGTATTCTTTTAAAAATGTATTGACTGTCAAAAAAGTTATATAAGAGCCCGATTAAGAGCCCTTTCTGCACCCAAAATTGAGTGAACTTCAAGAACCTAAGGTTTTATGATGTGGTGCTGAAAACGTAACGGTGGCCAAAGCAAGAGCTTCTGTGTTACTTGGGTCGAATTAAGTCTCGTTTACCTAACCTGCTACCTTTTTTTTCATGCTTTCCTAAACTTGGCTCAAGGCCAGTCGAAATAAAGTTTTTCTGTCCAATTTCAGCCTTTTAGAACGTCTTACAGTTTTGAAAACTCTGGAGGTAGTTGCACATTTAGACCGATTGTGGGCGTGTCTTTGGGCCGATTTCAAAATTTTTACTCTTGTACTGCTTCGCATGACGTGGACCTTACGTATGAAGTTCCAGACCCTAGCTCAAAATTTAAGGCCTAAAAACCTGTGACACTACAGACGGACGAACGGACGGACATGGCTCATTCGATTCAGAATTCGGTCTCGATCATATGCCCTTAAGGTCTTGGGAGTCTACAATTTTTATTTCACCGTGTTACAAACTATGTGACAAACTTTAGTATACCTCCCTATCCTATGGGATGGGTATAAAAACAGTTTTCGAAAAAACAGGGGTCCAATTTTTGCCTTATTAAGCACTCAAACTTTTTCTGATATGAAACCTTAGCCTTAAAGACTAATAAATTATACGCTTTCCTAGACAAATTCAGATAATGTTTCGCATCAGTTCTTCATTCGAGACCCTGAAATTAGAAGTATTGAGCTAATGGGATCTTTTTATTTTCAGAATCTATACCATGAGTGGTTAAGGCTTCTATATCTGAATTTTCTTAACAACAGTTCTTAATTGTTTTAATGCTTTTTGTATCAACATCTGTGTAAACTCTAAGTGAATCATAAAAACTGATGCCATGAGTAGATATACACATCCAAAAAGGCAACAATTTGTTTTAATATTTTCATTTCTTTGCTATTCTGTATAAAATAATATTACCGTAAGGTCCGGCTTGCTATTCAATACATGGACAAGACAAATATAATAAAATAATTCAAGGAAATGTCAACATTTCCATTCTTGCATTAATAATGTCCTTATCGTATGCCAGTTTCCAGAATCCTTCCTGTGTTGCGAACCCATTTAGTAGCTGGAACATGTCGACTATTCCCCATTGCATACACAACGAACACAACAAATGTTTACACAAAATTCGCCATGGGAGCAAAAATAAAATACTACGAGATTTACAATAAACACACATATAGTAAATGTCAATTTGTTTACATGATCTAGATCCGGGACTTCAGTTGTTTGTGAACTCCAAGCAGGACTCAAACTTATTTTTTTTTAAATAAAAAATAACTCAATCTCAACGGACAACATGGGTTCGTCTTGTACTGCATTTGTGCGCCACCCATTCTGCGAAAAGGAATTCAGTGCAAAACACGAGGACTCAGCGAAATGTTGAAGTGCATTGGGGAGTGGAATATCTTGTACGGATTCATCCACTTTCTCGCTGACATCTCTAGGTCTATAAAACTTTAATTAGGTCACACTTAGTGCATGCTTCTATGACGGGAATCATATCAAAAGAGTACTTAAGTAATAAAGGGGGAAAACAAATGCTTTAGCAATGGATCTTGAGCAAACTATTTTTTGAACTGCGTAAGGATAAACTTAAGCCATTGCGAAGGAAGTTGTCATCCATATACTTATTATACATGCTCACATAAGACAATCTCAACTAGATTAATGCCACTTCAGGGTATGATTAAATGATGATAACTCTTTGATCCTTTTTCAGGAATGCTCTGTCGCTATGGAAATTAATGAAAACGATGTACGTGCCGTGTGTGTTTGAATGACGAATAAAGCTTTCACCCAGTTCATCAATTAGGTCTTATTCGAAGAATCTGAAATGACTTGCCTACGCTATCTGTGTGGTCCTTCGGGAAGTCAAGGGTTCGAGGGTTTTCTGTTTTTTTACTTCACATAATCGTACTTAACCTGGTTTTTAGAGCAGTGGCCTGGTGGGCAACGTAAGCGAAAGAGTTCTTCCAAGAATCTGAATCGCATGCCTATTCGTCTGGGTGTACAGCTGGATGTAGTTAAACTGAAGGAGAGCGTATGAGGAGCTTTTATACGGATTAAGGATGTCGGGCCTCAGCACTTGCATGAGTGCACCTGCTTGTCTGCGAAACAATGTCACGTAAATATGTGTAAGGGACTCTAACCGGTCATTTATTATTCAGTGTCCTTAATTTGAGTTACGGCAACGACGATCCTGACGATGACGGCGATGAATGAACTCTTCTACTTCACCCACACCCCTATTCAAGCCGCGTGAATGCTGTTGCTATTTTCTCTCCTTTGCGAACTATCCGACTGCACGAGTGTATACAGAGATATGGAGTTTCCCTGGCCTCGGAAAAATTTTACAAAGAAAAGGAACAACAACAAAACAGCTACGTATGAACAGAAACGAGGAAGTAATTTATGAAGAATCGCCTCTCGCTTTTTGTTTTTGTCTCCCCTCTGGTGTATCCTTTTGCTAGGCTTTTGGTATTTTTTCCTCAGCTTCTCGCAGTTGACTTTTGTAGTTCGTACAGGAGACCATTAATTTCCATTAAAAAGAAAAGGAGGGAAAAAAATCCTTAACGAGAAATTGTTTTAAGTTGAAAAGTTGCTCTAGCTCAGAGACTGAGAGGAAAATAGATGGAGCGCGGCCGAGTGTGCCCCAGGAGGCTTTTTTATTCCTTGTAATTTGCTTTATTGTTTACTGGGCGGGGTCGAACACCGTGATGTGCCGAGCACAAGTGTAGAAGTTTGTTGTTGTCGTGAGAAAAGTGCACTGTTCCTTTTGAAAGGAGCAATGAACTGAGCTAGTATCACGATTGTGGCTTTATCTTGACATCAAAAGACAGCAGAGTTGTGACATTCATTGAGGCTTGTAAGCCAATTGAAGTCGATTCGATAATGATATCCGCGTGATCC